>CM076849.1:154619420-155172329 GCA_039519185.1 Astragalus membranaceus | reverse complement strand
CTATGGTATGAGTGGGCTCCCTCACAATCTATTATGAGTGGGCTCCCTCACAATACTCTATGGAGAACCCTCAAGCCAAAGACAAACTACAAATGCTTGAGGAAAGGTTGAGAGCAGTCGAGGGATCCAATGTTGGTGCGAGAGATGCTTATGACTTGTGCCTCGTCCCTAACGTGTAGTCATCCCTCCAAAATTTAAGGTGCCAGACTTCGACAAATACAGAGGGTCGACTTGCCCTGTAAGCCACTTAACCATGTACTGCAGGAGGATGGCGGCGTTTGCTCACGACGACAAATTGCTCATCCACTACTTCCAAGATAGTCTGTCTGGGGCAGCTTCGAGCTGGTACATGCAATTAGAACGTGCCCATATCAGATGCTGGAAAGACCTAGCCGATGCATTTTTGAGGCAATACAAATATAACATTGACATGGCTCCCGATAGAACACAGCTGCAGAGCATGACGAAGAGAGACAATGAGTCCTTCAAAGAATATGCCAAACGCTGGAGAGGTTTGGCCGCACAGGTGGTACCACCTTTGTTAGAAAAAGAGATGGTATCAATGTTCATGGATACTCTTCAATCACCTTTCTACGACAGGTTGATTGGGAGCGTGTCTTCGAACTTTTCAGATATGATCGTCATCGGAGAAAGATTAGAGAATGGATGGAGAAACGGGAAGATTGCATATAGCTCCGCTGGAACCAGCAATCAGAAAAGGCCCTTCCCAGGTTTCCCTAAAAAGAAAGACGGAGAAACCAATGCCATCTCTGGATCAGGAAAGCCTCCCTACAACAACCCCCGACAGACTTTACAAATACCTACTCAAACACCACAAGCCCCACCTCACCAAGTCAACCCAGGATATAGACCACAAAACTACCAAGAAAGAAAGCCCGCCAATTTCGACCCAATACCCATGTCATACACCGACCTATTCAATCACCTCATCAGTCACAACTTGATCACTCCCCGTCCAATGAGACCCCTTCAACCTCCTTTCCCTAGGAGCTATGACCCAGAGGCTAGCTGTGGATTCCACGCTGGGGCAGTTGGCCATTCAACAGAAAATTGCAAGGCATTGAAATATGTAGTACAAGACTTAATTGAATCTAAATGGTTAAGCTTCGCAGAAGATGGTCCGAATGTTGCCACTAACCCTCTGCCGGGGCACGGGAAACCCTCCGTCAATGCCATTGAGAATGTTGAGGAGCAATTATTGGTCAGAAAGGTGGAGGACATTGTCACACCCCTGGACCTCATCCATGCTAGTTTGTGTCACTTCGGAATCATTATGAAGGGATGTACCAGAAAGGGCTCATGTGCTGATCCCCTTTGTGTCGGGGCCTGTGAAGCATTCAAGCCAGTCCTGCAAGACTTATTAGACCGACACATAATACAAATAGGTCTTCAGAAGAAAGAGGAAGGCGTGTCGACTCTCCAGTCAAGCATTGACCAGAGCAAGAGTATCCGGAAACCACTGGAAATCCATTACAAAAAGAACACAAAGCTAACCACCGCTGTGCCTAAACCAATCACTATTCAAGTGCCAGTCCCTTTTCCCTTTAAAAGCACCAATGCAGTCCCGTGGAATTACGATGTGAAGGTTCAGACCAATCTAGATGTCATTAACATCTCAGGGACTGGTGGGATGACTCGAAGTGGACGTTTCTATACCCCTGGAGGGCCTAGTGAGGACAGAACAAAAGAAGGAGAGGAAAGAGCCCGTAAGGGCAAAAGCATAGAGCAGGAACCTGTCGATAAAAATGCGGGAAAGAAGACGTTATCCGAGCAAGAAGCCAGTGAATTTCTGAAGCTTATGAGACAGTGAGTATAAGGTGGTTGATCAACTGAACCAAACCCCCGCAAAGATATCTCTGTTGTCATTATTGCTCAGTTCCGATGCCCATCGTGCAGCATTGACAAAAGTATTGAATGAGTCCCATGTCGCTCATGACATCTCCGTCGGCCAATTTGATGGGATCGTCGGAAACCTTGTTGCAAGTAATTATCTCACCTTTACTGATGATGAGATTCCAACTGAAGGAAGGGGGCACAACAAGGCCCTACACATATCTGTGAAGTGTGGAGATTACTCTCTTGCTCGGGTACTTATTGAAAATGGTTCATCTTTGAATGTATTACCCAGATCAACCATGGAGAAATTAGATGTGGACTGTTCATACATGAGACCAAGCTCCATATTAGTCAGGGCCTTTGACGGATCAAAAAGGGAAGTCATCGGAGAAATGGAATTAGCTGTGCAAGTAGGTCCGGAGCACTTCGTGGTGACCTTCCAGATAATGGACATTGCCCCATCCTACAGTTGTCTCTTGGGGAGGCCATGGATCCACTCGGCAGGGGCAGTTCCCTCTTCTTTACACCAGAAGCTCAAGTTCATAGTCAACAATAAGCTGGTGGTTATTTTCGGTGAGGAAGAAATGCTGATAAATAAGTCCGCTCCCACTCGTTACATTGAGGCTGCTGAAGAGTCTCTCGAGACTGCCTTCCAAGCATTGGAAATCGCCAATACATCTGCTATGTTAGAACCCAAGCTATCCAAAACTGCCGTGATGGTTGCTAAGTTCATGTTAGGAAAAGGCTACCAAGCTGGAGGAGGCTTGGGAAAAACCGGATAGGGGATCCTGACGCCAATACAGCCAGAGGAGAGCAAAGATAGGCATGGGATAGGATATCGGCCCAATCGCACTGACAAGAGAAGGATTGTGGAGGAAAAGAAGGAGCGGAGGTTAGCCAGGCTTGAGGATAGGGTGCCAAATACGAAGAGGATCACCATCTGCGACATCAAGGAATGCTTTCGGAGTGCGGGAATGTTGAACCCCAATCAGATCGCCGCAGTTGAGGACGATCTAAACGCCGAAGAAGGCGTCGTCAGTCTTGTACGCCCTTGTCCTGCAAACAAAAGGCTCAAGAATTGGGAGATCGTTGATTTTCCTGTGGTTTTTAGTTCAAAGTAATGTTTCTATAATGTAACCCTCTGGCTCTGCCCAAGGCCTTAGGATATTTCATTCGGGCACGCATGTTTTCCTTTCAGTATTAATATCAATGCAACGTTATTTCAGTTCCCAATAAACCCCGTTTTTCTTTTCTTGTTACATTCGCTTCTTATTTTCTTTCTTTCGTTTTTATTCCGTTAATTTACACCAATGCAGATCCGAAAAAAAATGTCTTTGAAAATAACAACGCCAATAATCCATATTGTAACTTTGATCACCCCATCAATCAAACTGAGGAAGATGTTGAGGATAATTGGGAAACCCCTCCAGAGTTAATGAGAATGATGGAACAAGAGGAAAAAATAACCGAACCCCACGAGGAATCAACTCAAATGATCAACTTAGGCACGGAAGAAGACAAAAAAGAAGTCAACATTGGCACCACATTGAAAGACAGCGAGCGAGAGAAATTGGTTAGGTTGTTGTTTGACTATGTTGACGTCTTCGCATGGACATACCAAGACATGCCTGGACTGGACCCCAACATAGTCGAGCATAAGTTACCGGTAAAACCAGAATGCCCGCCGGTAAAACAAAAGTTAAGAAGGATGAAACCAGAAATGTCGCTGAAAATCCGAGACGAGGTTAAGAAACAGTTCGATGCTGGGTTTCTAGCAGTAGCAAAATACCCTCAATGGGTAGCCAATATTGTACCGGTCCCAAAGAAAGACGGGAAGGTTCGGATGTGTGTTGATTATCGAGATCTGAATAGAGCTAGTCCCAAAGATGACTTCCCTTTGCCTCACATTGATGTCCTGGTAGATAGCACAGCACAACACTCTCTGTTCTCCTTCATGGATGGATACTCCGGATACAACCAAATTAAGATGGCCCCCGAAGACATGGAGAAAACCACCTTCATCACTCTCTGGGGAACCTTCTGTTACAAAGTAATGCCATTTGGACTGAAGAATGATGGTGCAACGTACCAAAGGGCAATGGTCGCATTGTTCCATGATATGATGCATAAGGAAATAGAGGTTTACGTGGATGACATGATTGCAAAATCCAAGACTGAAGAAGAGCATATCGTCAATCTGCAAAAACTCTTCGAACGTCTCAGGAAGTTCAAACTCAGATTAAACCCTGCCAAATGCACCTTCGGTGTAAGATCGGGAAAGCTGTTGGGTTTCATAGTCAGTCAGAGGGGAATAGAAGTAGATCCAGCCAAAGTACGGGCAATACTAGAAATGCCGGTACCAAGTACTGAAAAAGAAGTTCGTGGTTTCCTGGGAAGATTGAACTACATCTCTAGGTTCATATCGCAGCTAACATCTACATGCGAGCCTATCTTCAAGCTTTTGTGCAAAAACCAAGAAACAAAGTGGAATGATAATTGCCAAGAAGCCTTTGAAAAGATCAAGAAGTACCTCCAAAATCCACCGATCCTGATGCCGCCTGTGCAGGGCAGACCTCTCATCCTGTATCTAACAGTGCTAGACAAGTCAATGGGTTGTGTACTGGGGCAACATGATGAATCCGGAAAGAAGGAACATGCCATCTACTATCTAAGCAAGAAATTCACCGAGTGCGAGACAAGATACACATTGTTGGAAAGAACGTGTTGTGCTCTGGCCTGGGCTGCACGTCGTTTGAGGCAGTATATGCTGAGCCACACGACTTGGTTGGTATCTAAAATGGACCCAGTCAAATATATTTTTGAAAAACCCGCACTCACAGGGAGGATCGCTCGCTGGCAAATGCTATTATCTGAATACGACCTTTTATATGTCACCCAAAAAGCAATCAAGGGTAGTGCATTGGCTGAGTACTTGGCACACCAGCCCATTGAAGATTACCAATCAATGCAGTGCGATTTCCCAGACGAAGATATAATGGCTCTATTCGTAGAAGGGAATCCTCCGGACAACGAAAGGTGGAGAATGTTATTCGACGGCGCTTCTAATTTATACGGGCACGGGGTCGGAGCTGTACTGATCTCTCCTGATAACCGCTTCGTACCGTTTACCGCTAGACTGAGTTTCTACTGCACCAACAACATTGCAGAATATGAAGCGTGCGTCCTAGGCATCAAAGCAGCCCTTGAATGGAAAGTCAAAAGACTCGATGTATATGGGGACTCAGCTTTAGTCATCCACCAGACAAAAGGTGACTGGGAAACCAGGGATTCCAAATTAATTCCTTATCATGATCACATCCAAAAGATGATTGAACAATTTGAAGAGATCACTTTCCATCATCTCCCTCGCGAAGAAAATCAGTTGGCCGATGCTTTGGCGACTTTGTCATCAATGTTCAACATCAATAACGACAAGAGTCTGACACTCATCCGAATCCAACATCGAGACCTACCGGCACATCATTGTGTGGCAATCGAAGAAGAGCCTGACAGTAAACCTTGGTATTACGATATCAAGCACTATATCACAAACAGAGAATATCCTCCTGGTGCCACCGAGAATGATAAGAGGACACTTAGGGGGCTGTCAATGGGTTTCTTCTTAAATGGGGAAGTGCTTTACAAGAGAAATCACGATATGGTCCTCCTCAGATGTGTAGCAGAAGAAGAAGCAGAAAGAATTATGAAAGATGTCCATGAAGGCTCGTTCGGCACCCATTCTAATGGGCACACCATGGCAAGGAAAATCTTAAGGGCTGGCTACTACTAGTTGTCAATGGAGACTGACTGCTTCAACTACGTCAGAAAATGCCACAAATGTCAAATCTATGCCGACAATATCGATGTACCACCTGCCTCTCTGAATGTCCTAACAGCACCATGGCCATTCTCAATGTGGGGAATGGATGTCATCGGTCCCATCGAACCCAAGGCATCAAACGGACATCGTTTCATTCTTGTCGCTATTGATTATTTCACCAAATGGGTCGAGGCCGCTTCTTACGCCAGTGTGACAAAGTCAGTGGTTGTCAGGTTCATAAAGAGAGATTTGATTTGCCGCTACGGTCTTCCAAATAAGATCATCACGGACAATGGGACCAACCTGAACAATAAGATGATGAAAGAGTTGTGTGACGACTTCAAAATCCAGCATCATAATTCCTCCCCGTACCGTCCAAAGATGAATGGGGCAGTTGAGGCAGCAAATAAGAACATAAAGAAGATCGTGCAAAAGATGGTAGTGACCTTCAAGGACTGGCATGAAATGTTGCCCTTCGCTCTGCACGGGTATCGGACCTCTATCCGCACGTCAACAGGGGCAACACCATTCTCACTAGTATATGGGATGGAAGCAGTTCTTCCCATCGAGGTGGAAATACCCTCCCTGCGAGTGCTAATGGAAACAAAATTGGAGGAAGCAGAATGGGTTCAAGCTCGTCTGGATCAGTTGAACCTCATAGAAGAAAAGAGAGTAGTTGCTTTGTGTCATGGGCAGTTGTACCAACAAAGAATGAAAAAGGCTTATGATAAAAAAGTGCGCCCCCGCCAGTTTCAAGAAGGAGACCTCGTGCTCAAGAAGATGTTGCCTATCCAAAAGGATTCCCGTGGAAAATGGACCCCTAACTATGAAGGACCTTATGTGGTAAAGAAGGCATTCTCTGGAGGAGCATTGATTCTCACAAAAATGGACGGTGAAGACCTCCCACTCCCAGTGAACTCGGACGCAGTCAAGAAGTACTATGCCTAAAGAAATATATGGAAAAAAGAGAAAGATGAGCCAAGCAAAAATAAGCTTGCTAGGTCGAAAACCCGAAAGGGCGGCCTAGGCAAAAATTAGAGCGACCCGGTGGACTGAAAACTCTAAAGAGCAGTCCAGGCAAAAATTAGGGTCAGAAGTTGGACTTTGAGCTACAAAGGCAGTCAATACCTCCGAAAGTTGGATAATGAATGCTCAAAGTTATGTTAATGGGCGATTGGCGTTATTACTTCAAAGATACAAACAATCAAAAGATCAGCTTTCCTTGTTTTCTTTTTGTAGTTTAAACTCCAAATGTAATTTTCAGCCAGCGCGACCTTCTGCGCATTTGTTTTCCATTTGAATATTAAACACTTCCTTTATTCTCTCATTTCCCTATTATCGTAAAAATAACGTTCATGGTAGACGGTACTGAATTGCGAAACGTGTGCATGATCACAAGCATTATAATCATTGCGAAATTTCTAAAAATCACAAAAAGAGATGATCCCTCATAAAGTTGCAAAAAGGACAAATGCATAATCTCATCAGTAAATCTTAATAACCCGCACTTTGGCACCACTGCTTGAGGCAACCCTCGTATCCCATATCGAGAGTCACGCGAGTTGATGATACCAGCAAAGTCAAGAAAGAGCAAAAGAGCATAAAGAGCTAAAGAGCAAAAGAGCAAGAAAAGAAAATGAAAAAAAAGAAGAAGGCCAAGAACAAAAGCCAAAAATAAAATCATTCCACATTTCATTCATCATGTCATCAATTACTCAACTACATGCGCGCATGCATCATTCATTGCAAGTGACTGTTGAGGTAATTTTAGTATGTATCGTTACTACCATTTCTTCAGACCCCCAGCGGTCCTTCAGAGCCCAGGCGCTCCTTCAGACCAACAATGGTCCTTCAATCCAGATCGCACGTCGCGTTATCGAGCAACCGACGGATCATCCGGCCCCAGGCCCTTCAGACTAGCTGTGTCCGCCTAAAAAACACAGTGCACGTCCTTCGTGGTTATATCAGTTCCGGACCTGACTAACCCTAATGGCCGCTCGAAAAGAGGCCACCCCCAGACCGTATTACTAGTACCATAAGCTAGTTGCGCTCCTTCAGACCCATCAGTCACTCAGGCTTAGGCATGCCCTTCAGACCCCGACGGTCCCTCAGTCGAACGCAAGTCGATGCGCCAAGCATTGATTTTGAACTAGACCTTCCGAGCCCCAATGCTCCTTCAGATCCCCAGCGATCCTTCAGATCCCCAGCGATCCTTCAGATCCCCAGCGATCCCCATTTACCTTCTATCTAAAGCAACCCAGTTTTCATAAGTTTCAAAAAAAAAACAAAAAAACAAAAAACCTCAGTCTGGACAAAATTAGTGTCTTGTTATCTTTATTTCTATTTTCCTCGAGAAATTTGGAACCCCTCCGATTTCCTAGCAAAATATAAATAAAGAGGGGCAACTGTAATACCCTAATTTTGTCCTATCCAAAAATAAGAAATTTTTATTTATTTTTAATAAAAATAATAATCTTTTTTTATTATTTTCATGCCATGTTTTATTTTATTTTAGTTGCCACAAGTTTTTAACCAAAAAAAAGTATATTAATTAGAAGTGAAGAAACAAAAAATAAGCAAAGGAAGAAATGGAGGGGGGTCTATTAAAAAAAAGGATGAGGTGCAATCAGAATTGGGCCATCAGAAACCCAACCCAACCAAAAAAAAACTAGCCCAATTCGCCCCAAACCCTAATTCCTATCCAACCCATGACCCAACTCCTCCTAACCCTAATTACTATCCAACCCATACCCATTTCCCCTCCACAAAACCCTAATTCGGCCACCCCCCCTTTACCCTAAAAATCATCCACATTCAATCCCCCCTTAACCCTAAAATCAAGCCACATTCATCCCACTCCCCCCTCCTCAATATTCGACCCCACCCCCCTTTTTCCTCCTTGAAAATTGCATTCTCCCTTCCCCACTCCACCTTTCCTTTTTTCTCTCAATTCCACTTCCCCATTTTTCCCTTCCCCATACACGTTTCCCCCTTCTCTCTTTCTTCCCAACGGCTCCATCTCTCTCTCTCCCCAAACTCACACCTATCTCTCCCTCTTTCTCCGACTCACACTCAACCTTTCCCTCTCTCCCCCATCCTACGACTCTTTCTCCCTCACACTCTCACACACTTCACTTCATCATTTCTCCTACTCACACACTTCTCTTTCTCTTTCACTCATCCTCCCATTCCCCCACTCTCCCATCTCCACGCATACCCCTCCCCACCAAACCCTTAAACTCCATTTTTTTTCTCCTCACATCATTCTCTCTCACTCACGGATTCACTCTCCTTTCTCACACAAAAAAAAACCATCATTTCTCTTCCTCTGCCATGCCCATACCCCTTTACCCCCTTTTGCATACCATCAAAAAATGTACAAGGCATGTTGAAGATGAAGTCAGAAAAACGAAAGAAAAGACACCCCTTTTTGTATAAATAGGGGCCACAACCATGAAGCAAGGGAGGATTTTTTTTGGAGAGAAAGGAAGAAGAAGAGAAGATTTTTCGAAAAAAAAGAAGAAAAAGGAGAGTCTAGGTTTTGTTTAGAAAAAGAGAGTTTGAGAGTTTTTTTGTTCACTGTATTCTTCTTCTCCCTTTCACAAATTTTATTTTTTTTAGTTTCAAATTCTGTTGTATTGAGGAAATCCGAAAAAAAAACTTCTCCTTCAACATTTCCAGATTTTTCTTTGTTTAAGGTATTGTAATGTAATATTTTATTTAATTATTGCTGTTTTATTTTTTTTAGTTGCTATAATTTTGTTCATGTAAATAAATATTGTTGTTGTTTCTATTTTATTTTTAATATTGTTGCTGTTTTTTTTATTTTTGTTACTGTAAATTCGTAAATTCCTTTTTTTTAGATATTATTGTTGCTGTTTTTTATTTAAATATTGTTGCTGTTTTTATTTTATTTTTAATATTGTTGCTGTTTTTTTTATTTAAATATTGTTGCTGTTTTTTTATTTAAATATTGTTGCTCTTTTTTATTTAAATATTGTTGCTGTTTTTATTTTATTTTAATATTGTTGCTGTTTTTTTTTTATTTTTGTTGCTGTAAATTCGTAAATTCCTTTTTTTTTAGATATTATTGTTGCTGTTTTTCTTATTTAAATATTGTTGCTGTTTTTTTTTTAAAAAATTGTTGCTGTCATGTTTTTTAGATTTTATTATTGCTGTTTTTTATTTAGTTGCTGTTTTTTTATTTAATTTGGTTGCTGTTTTTATACATATTAAAATGTTGCTGTTTTTTTATTATTTAAATTGTTGCTTTTTTATTTAAATATTAATGTAATTTTCGGATTAAAATAAAATATTAAAAAAAAAAAATTAAAAAATAAATGGTTACTAATACCACTGCCTTCTCTAAAAAAAAAATAATAACAATAATCATCTTTTAAACAAAAAAAAAACAGCAAAAGGCACCTTTTTCATAACCATGACAATTATTTCAAAAAAAAAACGAGAACATTTCTTTATAAATTCGCAAATCTTTTTCTCCCCGAATGTTTCCTTCTAACGTAGGTAGTAATCAAACCAAACCGTTTTTTTAAATAAATTAACGAACCAATCAGTCAAAGAAAGGTCAAACAATCGTTTTTTCTTTTAGCGTCAAACCGCTATTCGCACCCCCCACATTTTAGTAATACGACACTCCCCGCTTTCAGCCCAACTTTTGCGCAAGGGCCCAGAAACCCAAACAATGTTGCTTTGGGCTGATACTAAGCACACCCCCCATTTTTGATACAATATCCCTGTTGCTCGCACCCCCTTTTTACTATTACCCATTCCGCTTTTATTTACACCATAATGTTTCCAAACCGTCTTTTCTTTCTTTCAAACAATCCAACTCACAAAAAAAATATAGGTTGTTACTAATGGTCACTCTGAGCTTAGCTTGTTTGACCGATAGGGCTAACCTTCTTTTTTTAAAACGGATTAGTAGCGGTGATCACTCTGAATTTATTCGTTTGATCATCGCAAACACCCGCCTAAACTTCAAGAAATTTTCAGTTAATAGAATACAAACGTAATCTCAACTCCCTTTCTAAAAAAAAGGTCACGCTTCCCAGTAAGTATTTTTCGAACAAAACGCTCGATCACAAACCGGGTATTTATAGCGGTCACTCTGGGCCCCGCTCGTTTGAACGCTGTAAACACTTTCTTTTTTCGAATAAGCCATTAGTGGTGACCACTCTGGATTTATCTGTTTGGTCACCATGAACGGCCTCTAGTTTTCGCAAACTTTTCAAAAATAAAAAAATACCAACACACAAATATTTTCTACCCAAGAACTACGTAGCTTTGATTTCTCCATCGCACCCGGAGATACGTAGGAGCGGGGGCCCACTCCTGTCAAGCGCCAAAAAACTAATTTTTTTATTAAGTCTTCCTTTCCGTTTTTTTTTCGTAATTAATAAAGAGGGTAAACTAAAATGTTTTCTTTAAACTAATTTTTCTACACATTAAATTAAAAGGTAACCTTTTTTAGGATGTTGCGGGGTGCTACTACCTTCCCCGCACTTAATCGACCCCCGAACCCAAAAAAAACAAAGGTTTTTTCAATGTTTTCCTAAAAGTAAATATTGATGGCGACTCCATTGTTCAAAAACAACGAAGAATCCCTCATCCGGATTTTTCGGTCGCTACAGAATGGATGCAGAATGTCATCGAGACTCAGCAGAAGATGATGAATGACATGATGCTAATGCAACAGCAACAGATGGCTCAAATGGCTCAAATGCAGCAGATGCACCAGATGCCTCAACCACAACCAGCTGAGCCAGTCAATGTGCCAACACCTGAGAACCCCAACATGGTGTATTTTCGATTTCTGAAGATGAAACCCCCAACCTTCAAAGGAGGATCCGATGCAATGAAAGCCCATTTCTGGGTAGATGCCATGGAACGGATCTTTGATACCTTGCAATGCAATGAAGGAGAAAAAGTAACTTGTGCTGCTAACGCTCTGGACGAGGATGCTCACACCTGGTGGGTTAATGCTCGTAGGATGCTACAAACTCAGGGAACTCCTCTTGAGTGGAATAATTTCAAGGAGTTGTTTTTGGGTCATTATTTTCCCGACACTCAAAGACTTGCCAAGCAGATGGAATTTCTGAGTTTGAAACAGGGAGAGATGACAGTTGGGGAATATGCTGCCAAATTTGAGAGGTTGTCACAATTCTATGAATTGGGGACCACCGCTCCTGATGATAAGTGGAAAATGGTGATGTTCAGACAAGGTCTTAGAGGCGATGTGAATCAAGGTCTCAGTTCTTTTTCCATGACCACTTATCCTGCTTTGGTTCAACAAGCTCATTCAGCTGAGAGCGATCTTAAAAGAATGTATGCAGAGAGGAAAGATTTCTGGAAAGATAAGAAGAAGGGTAATGAGCCAACTTCTTCAAACCCGAGGTATAAAGGGAATTTAGATAAGGGGAAACGAGTACAGTCAAGAGACTCCGCAAGATATGATCGGTGTGATGTGTGCAAGAAATTTCATAAAGGCAAATGCCAGGTGGGACCGAACCAATGTTACCTTTGCAAAGAAGTGGGCCATTATGCTAATAATTGCCCGTCAAGGAAAGCTTTCTTAGAGTCTCCTGATGCTCCGAGGCAGGCCCGAGTCAACACTTTGGATGCTAAGACCATCAAACCAGCTGATAACCTCATAAGGGGTACAGGTTCTCTCTTTAATCAAACTGTTAATATTCTGTATGACTCTGGTGCTACTCATTGTTTTATCTCTGAAGCATGTGCTGAACGGCTAGGATTAATAGTATCTCCTATATCCGAGCCAATATCTATCCTTACTGCTGCAAAGGGTTGTGTGCGAACCCAATCATTATGCCTTAATTGTCTGCTCACCATAGGAGGCAGGGACTTTGTTGTTGATTTTATCTGTCTGCCTATGAGAGGAATGGAGATCGTGTTGGGAATGAATTGGATGACTTCCAATCACATTACGATTGACTGTTTCAATCGTGCAATTAATTTTCCTTCTGAAGTAGCTGAACATTCACTACCTGCAGATGATAGTGTTATTTCGTTCACTTCAGCCAGCCCGTCTCTATTCCAAGGTGCGGAAGCTTTTGTTGTTATTTTGTCTGCATCAACTGAAGATGATTTGGATTTATCATCTACTCAAGTTGTTAATGACTTCTTAGATGTTTTTCCCGAGGAAGTCTCCTCTTTACCTCCAGAACGAGAGGTAGAATTCTCTATAGATTTGGCGCCTGGTGCATGGCCAATATCCATAGCACCTTATAGGATGTCTCCTCTCGAACTGAAGGAATTGAAATCACAACTTGAGGAATTAATTTCCAAGAAGTTTATTCGACCGAGTGCTTCTCCATGGGGAGCTCCGGTATTGCTAGTCAAGAAGAAGGACGGAAGCATGAGATTATCCATAGACTACCGTCAGCTGAATAAAATCACTATCAAGAACAAGTATCCATTACCAAGGATAGATGGTCTACTTGACCAACTTCGAGGTGCTAAAGTTTTCTCCAAGATTGATCTAAGGTCAGGGTACCATCAAATCAGGGTAAGAGCCTTAGACATCCCGAAGACTGCTTTTCGTACGAGGTACGGACACTACGAGTTTGTGGTGATGCCCTTCGGATTGACTAATGCTCCAGCTGTATTCATGGATTATATGAATAGAGTATTTTATTCTTACCTAGATCAGTTTGTGGTCGTCTTTATTGATGATATCTTGGTTTACTCAAAGTCAGTTGAGGAGCATGCCCAGCACCTCCGCTTTGTCCTAGGAGTACTCCGAGAGAAGCAGCTTTATGCTAAACCATCGAAGTGTGATTTTTGGATGTCCGAGGTGAAATTCTTGGGTCATGTAATTTCCCAAGAAGGGGTTGCAGTTGATCCTAGCAAGGTGGAAGCAGTATTGAATTGGGAACGGCCAACGTCAGTGACTGAGATCCGAAGCTTTCTGGGGTTTAGCTGGTTACTATAGAAGATTCATTGAAGGTTTTTCGCAATTGGTACTTCCGCTTACTCGATTGACTCGCAAGGGTCAACCATTTACTTGGGATGCTGATTGTGAAGAGTGTTTTCTTGGATTGAAAGAAAAGTTAACTTCTGCTCCAATCCTAATTCTTCCGGATCCGTCCTTGGGATTTCAGATTTACAGTGATGCATCTGGGAAGGGTTTAGGATGTATTCTTATGCAAGATCAACATGTTGTGGCCTATGCATCTAGGCAATTGAAGACTCATGAACGGAATTACCCAACTCATGACCTAGAATTGGCGGCGATCGTGTTTGCACTAAAAATTTGGAGACATTACCTTTACGGTTCTCGTTTCGAAGTTTTTAGTGATCACAAGAGCTTGAAATATCTGTTTGACCAAAAGGAGTTGAATAACAGACAGAGAAGGTGGACTGAATTTTTGAAGGATTACGACTTCGAATTGAAATATCACCCTGGGAAAGCCAATGTGGTAGCAGATGCTCTGAGCAGGAAGTCTATCCACACGGCAAGGTTAATGGTCCACGAGATGGCTTTGTTGGAATCATTCAGAGACTTGAAACTCAAGGTGGTAAGAAAGAGGGATCGCGTAGTGCTGCGGCATATACGGATAGCCAGTGTGCTAAGGGAACAAATCCGTGTGGCTCAAGGAGCCGATATGAAGTTACAGTCTCAGAAAGGATCGCCAGATTTTACTGAGGATAGTGACGGCATGATTTGCTTTAATGGGAGGATTTGTGTTCCCGATGATGATGATATCAAAAGGCAAGTATTGGAAGAAGCTCATAGGAGTCAGTACTCTGTACATCCGGGATCCACCAAGATGTACCGAGACTTGAAGTTAATGTATTGGTGGCCTGGGATGAAGGCCGAGGTTGCAGAATTTGTTTCTCGGTGCTTAACTTGTCAGAAGGTTAAGGCGGAACACCGAAGACCGGGCGGTCAGTTACAACCGCTAGATGTACCAGTTTGGAAGTGGGAAGATATCTCAATGGACTTTGTTATGGGTTTGCCGAGGTCACAGGCCGGCAATGATTCTATTTGGGTAGTAGTGGACCGATTGACTAAATCCGCTCACTTTATTCCCGTTCGCTCGACTTATAAGGTTTCCAAGTTAGCAGATGAATATGTGAAGAACATTATCAGACTGCATGGAGTTCCAACGAGCATCGTTTCAGACCGAGATCCCAAGTTTACTTCCAGATTTTGGAAAGCATTGAATGAAGCTTTGGGAACTAGAGTGCTGGTTAGCACTGCTTATCATCCTCAGACTGATGGTCAGACGGAGAGGACTATTCAGACTCTGGAAGACATGCTTCGGGCTTGTGTGCTTGATAGCGGGAGAAAATGGGAGGATCATCTTCCATTAGTAGAATTCTCCTACAACAACAGTTACCACTCCAACATTGGAATGGCACCGTTTGAAGCACTTTATGGTAGGAAGTGTAGAACTCCGTTGTGTTGGTGGGAGATTGGTGAAGATAAGTTTTTGGGACCCGATATGATTCGGGAAACTACTGAGAAGATCAAGTTAATTCGAGAAAGGATGAAGGTTGCTCAGAGTCGGCAAAAGAGCTACGCTGACAACCGAAGGAGACCGTTGGAGTTTGAGGTTGGAGATCATGTGTTCTTGAAAGTTTCTCCAACCATAGGCACTGGGAGAGCCTTGCGAGCGAAGAAGCTCAGTCCTCGATATGTTGGACCTTTCCAAATCATCGAGCGGATTGGGCCAGTTGCCTATCGCCTTGCATTGTCTCCGGCCCTATCAAACCTCCATGATGTGTTCCACGTGTCTCAGTTGAGGAAGTATGTTCCCGATCTGCATCAACCGTTGAGTGTTGATACCATTGACCTGCGACCGGATTTGTCATTTCAACCTTATCCTAGTTATGTCTTGGAGCGTGGTGTGAAGACTCTGCGTTCAAGGACTATTCCGATTGTCAAAGTGGTCTGGGATGGATTCTCAATCGAGGAGGCTACCTGGGAGCTGGAAGATGACATGCGGACTCGATATCCATATCTCTTCCATTGAGGTACGTCTTGTCAGTTTTGAGGACAAAATTTTTAAAAGTTGGGGTGATTGTAACACCCCTAATTTTTAAAATATATATTATAAGCGAATTTTATATAATCGCTAGTCGACGTAATTAATAATTCGCAATTTGAAATCGGCAGAGTCGAGAAATTATGATGCCGAATGATTTAAACATAGAATTGTTGAAGTCTTGGCCTCATAAACAAAACTTAGATGGACTAAGGGCAGTTTGGTAAGATTACCACCACTTAACCTTCAGCCCTTTTTTTCACCTCATCTAGCTGACTCATCTCCTCTCTTTTACCTTCAGCCACTTAACCATTCCACCAGAAAATTAAAAGAAAGGAAATGAGAAGCTAAACTCAAGGAGAGAAAAGAGAGAGAGGGTCGCGAGCTTGAGGAAGGAGAAGAGCAAGGTCCAGCTGAAAACCCCATTGCGTGTAAGCGATTCTTACCCATTCCTACTCCATTTTCGTTTCTGAATCCAATGGTACCACTTTCAACCTCT
Source organism: Astragalus membranaceus (assembly GCA_039519185.1). Lineage (NCBI taxonomy): Eukaryota > Viridiplantae > Streptophyta > Magnoliopsida > Fabales > Fabaceae > Astragalus > Astragalus membranaceus. Next base: position 155,156,122 of record CM076849.1, on the reverse strand, counting down.
GATTCTCACTCCTTCTCTATACTCCATTTTCGAAATGAGAACCTTCAAGGTGGAAGACAATGAAGTTCTGAGTTTGTGGTGGCTTGCATGATCATCAGTTTGTTGTCAAGAAGGAGGGATGTCACCACATTTCGAATTTGGGGGAAATTTCAAGCTTAGGATTGCTATCTAAGTTGCTATTTCAGTGGCTTAGTGGAAACAAGTTGTTGTCCCAGTGATTTTGCGGTGGTGACTTTTGTTGGTGCCTTCGGTTCTCGTTCGCGCGCTTTTCGTTTCGGTCTTTCCGTGTCTCGGTGGGAGCTCCTAGCGAAATCGACATCACGGTGAGTTCTACTCATGGATTAGGGACATTTTCGTGTATTCTAAAAACTGTGTTTGTTTCAAATAATAAGGCAATCATTCCGTTTTCGAAAGACTTAGAACCGAAAAGCGATTTTGAGTCAAAACGGTGTTTTACGGTTTATGGAGAATTTTGAATAAATCATTGAAATGAAATAACTTATATATATATATTCTGGAATAGTTGGAAATTTTCTGAGTTTCAGGTGATCGAAATTAGAAATCGAATTGGGCGAGAACGGAGAGCGAAAATGAGAAATATGTGAAATTTTGGTAACAGATACAGGTCGCACGGACCGTGTGCCCCTGGGCACGGATCGTGCGCCTGCTTCGGGTTGGAGGAATTGGAAATAAAACGGGACACACGGGTCGTGCGCCCCTGGGCACGGATCGTGCGCCCCTTTCGGTTTGGCTGGGTGATTTTAATAAATCACGCACGGGTCGTGCGCCCCTGGGCACGGACCGTGCGTGAGCTTCTGTTACCGACTTCTGTTTTCTCGTTTTGTCGCTCCGTTTGATCCCGAACCTTTTCTAATCTCTTTCTCAATCATTTAAAATGAAGTTGCCTTATTGAAAACCGTATTTTGAACTTGTTCAACTTATGTTTTGAAAAGAGCTTCGAAAGCATATTTAATTGAAAAACTGAAACCCTAGGATACGAGTGGGTACACCAACCTATGAACTGATTGAATATATATATGTTTATATATGTCAAATGAAAATGATTATAATGCCGGAGGTCTAACTTATGAATTCCTCAAAACGGGTTATAGATCGATATGGATATTGTTTATCCAATTATTATGTAATTGATCCATTTGGTGATCGAAAAGATATAAATTATCTAACTCTCGAGAACTTGATGCGTATTGTCATACGTATTACGTTGGGTGACGACCCGACAAGTAGCATACTAGGAAGGGAAGTCATGAGCCCTCACCCTAGGCCCTGAATGTGTTTTGGCGTGGTCAACTCACGGGTTACCAGGATTAGCAGGCGTTGTGCAGCCGGTTTGTGCTAAGTTTAAAGAACATGAATTTGCCGGGATTAGCAGTCGTTGTGCAGTCGGCAATTCGATTAAAAGATAAAGAATACGAATTCGCCGGGATTAGCAGTCGTTGTGCAGTCGGCAATTCGATTAATAAATAAGACATTGTTATGTCAACTTTGGTTGTAACGGTTTAATAATTTGAACCGAGTGTCAGTGAGGGGGCACGGTAGGACTCACTGAGATAATGTTATCTCACCCTGTCCATGTTTGTTGTTTTTCAGAGAAGCAGGGAAAAAGGAAGACTATTGTGCACGAGTAGTTGGTATACTCTTGGAGGTGCTGAAGACTTAGTCATTTGATCCTTTGTTCTTTTGTTGTCCTATTGGTTGTATAAACTTATTTTGATTATGAGTTATATGATCCGTTTTATGTTCCCGTTTGGTATTTGGACTTGGATATTGTAATCCATTCGGTATGGAACCGATAAACTTCTATTTATGAAGTAATGTTATTCCGATTATGTTTTTATTTCGAAAAAAGTTTGTATGTCCAATACTTAAACAGGAACTGTGTCCTCTGAATTTCCGCATCTGTGCACTTTCGGTGTTTCTTCATGTTTGAAATACTGGGGTGTGACAGTTTTAAAAACCGTTTAAAAACCTCTCTTTCGAACAATATTAAGAATTATCTTCCCTTGCTCAAATTGCTAAAAATTTATATTATTTCTTATAACTATATTTTTTGACTAAAATAAATATAAAAATGTATTATTTTTTATATTTTTAAAATAATATATTATTTTGACTAGAAACATTAATAAATCAAAAATACATTTAACTTTTTAGTCAATTAATTATATTACACAATTTATTACTTAAGAAATTTTCAAATGTATTTTAAATAATTTATTTCATATATTAGTTTAAAACTAGAAAATACTTTGTGTGGGGAAGGGGGGGTTAAGAAATGGGGGGTGAAAACTAGCACCAAAATTTAATTGTGGTGATTCTTGCAATGTTGGTGGGTCAACCAACCGGTTTACAAGATATCATCCATTCTGTCCTGATGTAGTGTAACATCCTGGGCCTTTTCTTACTTAGTAGGCTACCCAGCGATGCACTCATGACCCTCTCCACCCCCCGTGGAGTTTTTGCCTTCCGTGGGAATCGAACCATGTACCCTGGGACTCAAGTACATGCTCAATGCATTCCCACTAGATCAATTGGTAGTGGGAATGCATTGAGCATGTACTTGAGCCCCAGGGTACATGATTCGATTCCCACAGAAGGCAAAAACTCCACAGGGGGGTGGAGAAGGTCATGAGTGCATCGCTGGGAAGCCTACTAAGTAAGAAAAGGTCCCAGGATGTTACAAAAAAAGGCATGTAACACCCCGGTATTTCTAAAACAAGATATACTTAAACATACAATTTGGTTTACATTAGAGTATAAAAATTCCTGCTTAGATATACATCGTTGCAAGAAAACAACGGAAACTAAAACATAATATAGCTCAAATGCGAGTCATGATATCAAATAGAGAGACAATGGCAGAAAAACATAAACAGCTAGGAATGAGTCAATCTTCTATCTTCTATCTTCTCCTCGAGTGTGACAACTGACCATCCCGTTTGCTTCCCCGTTTCCTGTTCTCTGTAAAAACAACAACAATGATAGGGTGAGACAACGTGTCTCTGTGAGTTCTATCGTGCCCCCTCACTATCACTCGGTTTATTTATAAAACCATTGCAACATTGTTAAATTATAACTATTTGTGTCAATATATGACTAGCCCCTTTACCAGCCGTGCAAAGCCCACAATCCCGGTAAACAAAGTGCTATCACATATTTTTAAGCCTTGTCAATTAATATATAATTACAAGCTTTTCTCAAACGAAACATCGACCGTGCAAAGCCCACAATCTCGATGAATCGAAAACCTATCTTAGCATAAATCGGCCGTGCAAAGCCCACAATCCCGATAACCCACGTTAGACCACACCATAACGTTTCAGGGCCTAGGGTAGGGGTTCATGACTTCCCCGCCTAGTATGCTATTCATTGGGTCATCACCCGACTCGATATAATCTATATATCTTACCCGCATTGGGCCGACTTCTATATTCGATATATTCTGTATATCACACCCGCATTGGACCGACTTCTATATTCGATATTGTAGCACCCCGGTATTTCTTTAACAAAGAAATACCTAAATATACAATTTGGTATAAATCAAAGTATAAAAATTCCGGTTCATATATACATCTTTACAAGAAACAGCGGAAACTACAAAAATATAACATGATACAAGTTCGAGTCATAAGACCGAATACAGAGACTACATCAGAAGAATCCAAAACATAGATGGAAGATTACATCTCCAACTTCTCCTCGAGCCTGACGACTAACTGTGCCGCCTGCTGTCCTTATAACTTGTTCTCTGTAAAAATAACAAATATGGATTGGGTGAGATAACATTATCTCAGTGAGTCCTACCGTGCCCCCTCACCGACACTCGGTTCAATTTATTAAACCGTTACAACAAAAGCTGACATAACAATGTCTTATTTATTAATCGAAATGCCAACCGCAGAACAACTGCCAATCCCGGCAATTTGTGAGTTGAACTTAACATGATCCGGCCGCACAACAATCTGCTAATCCCGGTAACCATGTGTCTAACATAGCACAAACCGGCCGCACAACACCTGCTAATCCCGGTAACCCACGAATTGACCACGCCAAGACGTATACAGGGCTAGGGTGAGGGCTCATGACTTCCCTTCCTAGTATGCTACTTGTCGGGTCGTCACCCAACGCGATACATATGACAATACATATCAAATCTCGAGAGTTAGATAATTTATATCTTTTCGATCACCAAAGGACCAGTCACATAATAATTGGAAAAACAATATCCATATCGATCTATAACCCGTTTAGATGAATTCAATAGTTAGACATCCGGTGTTATAATCATACACAATGACATATATAGTTATATATATATTTAGTCAATCCATCATTCGGTTTTTCAATCAAATAGGCTTCCAAAGCTCTTTTTCAAAACCATGAGTTGAACAAGTTCAAAATAAGGTTTTCAGTAAGGCAATATCCTTAAAATTGGTTGGGAAGAAGATTAGAAGTGGTTTGGGATCGAAAGGAGCGACGAAATGAGAAATCGGAGTCCGGTAACAGAACCTCACGCACGGTCCGTGCCCGGGGGCGCACGACCCATGCGTGGTGCACTAAATTATAATACCCATCTGCGAAGTGGGCGCCCGGTCCGTGCCCAGGGGCGCACGGCCCGTGCGTCCGGTTCTGTTTCCCGATTCCAATCTGATTCTAATTCCGCTTTTCCGTTTCTTGCCCAAATCGAATTTCGATCGTAATCCAACCTAAAAACAAATATAACAAGCCACATTCCAGACTATATTCCAGCGAAAGCGTTTAAATCACAATTTCGTAAATTGTTCAACAATTCAATAAAAACCGTAAAAACGAGATATTCCTCAAAAACGGTTTTCGGTTCCAAAATCTTTCGAAAACAGAATAATTGCCTTATGACTCAAAACAGATACAGTTTTAAGACACACAAAATATCCCTATCCGTGAGTAGAACTCACCGATTTGACGAGTCCCCGAGAAGTCGCGTCCTCGCTCGAACAACCGAATCGTTAACCACTCGAACAATCCCCGTAATCACGAACACGCTCTGAATGCCTCCGTTACTGAACTCAACAACCAACACTCCTCTTGCTACTTACCTCCTCTCCGGTGCATAGAATTGACGTCTCGCGCGACTTGACAACTCGAATCCCAAATCCGACGAATCAACATTTCCAGCTTCGCTTCCATTTCCCAGCATCAGGATTCAGTTTTGCAACAGCCATAACTTGGTCAATCCATGACCAAAACTATCCAAACCGGTGCTCATTGTAAAGGTAATTTCGTCTACTTTCAGATGGTCAAGGATTCACACGCATGCATCCAGTGGTTTTGGAGATATCATCAAGACAAGGTGACTGGTCCAGGATAGTGCTTGATTCTGAAACCGTAACTTGGGGACATGATATCTCCTTCATTTATCCATGAAATCATACCGTTCTTGTGCCCAAAATGAAGAGATTTTTGTCTAATTTCCAGAGAAACAAGAATCACGTTCATAGGGGTAGTGTACAGTGAGATACTATGAAAACAATGAAGGGTACCAACACTGGTTTTACCCAGAATTTCCAGCAACACTCTCCTTTCTTTATCAACCATGTTGTCTCCACGAATTTGAGCTCCAAACTTTCAGAACCAGTAACCTAAGACCTAACTCTAACCCTTTGATGATGAATTTGGTTCAATATACACCATGACAAGTTCCCATGTTCAGCTTTTAGCTCCAATTCAACATGCAAACAAGGAGATTGAGGTTTGGCCTATGTTTGAGCTTCAAGCTCCATCCATGGCAAAAATGAATTAGGATCAGAATGGGTGGCTGAAACTTGGATCAATGGATAGAGCACGAAAATTGGAGAGGAAAGGAGAAGGAATTTCTCACATGCATTGAAGAACCTAGATGAATCTTGCTTCTTCTTCCTCTCATCACCTCCCTCTTCCTCATTCTCTTCATGCATCTCTTATTTTCTCTTTTTTTCACCTTCTGAATTTCACTACCAAAATGAGAGGGTGTGTTTGTGCCTTTGGCTTTAATGAGCTGAAGGTAATTTAAAAAGTACAATGACCAAAATACCCTTCTTGCTTAAATCCTCACTTAAGCTTAAATTTCAATCAATAATACATCTACTCCTATCATTAGCAATTTGCTTAGTTAAATCCCTTAGGTCGACTAACAACTGTAGCCATGACCTCTTACTAGATTGATCCAATGACACTTAGTGAAATGACCATTTTACCCTTGCGCTCTAATTCCCATTTAAAATTTACATAATTTGCGCGTATTTCATATGCTTGCGCGATTAAACATTGATTTCCCGAAAGCATTAAGTCCATGACCCGATTTATCATCTAATCGAATAATAAATCGTTTAGTTAATTTCGTAATCCGAAATTAACAAAAACTAGGGATGTTACAGATATAATATATATATATATATATATATATATATATATATATATATATATATATATATCGTTGTATCTATAACCCGTTTTGATGAATACAAAATTAGACATCCGGCATTATAATACAGTACCAAATTGGACGGGTTATCCGTTTTGTTATTCAAAATCATATGCTCACACGCGGTCAACAATTCGGTTTTGAAAACAGCTTTGACTTTCATAAACAGTGCATTTTTAAATTCAAATTATATATATAGTTAGGTCTTTGAATAAGCTTTCAAACGCACTTGAGAACACCTCAATCGGGTTCCCGGATCAAAAGTTATCTCGAAAATAAATTCAGGGTATTTTCTTGAAAAACTGCAAAGCGTCGCGACCCGAAAAGTTACAGAAGGTTTTCATTGAAAAAAAATAGGTGATGGTCGCGACGCGAAGGCTCGGGTCGCGATGCGATGGGTGACAGGACTGTGAAAAAAACAGTATTTCGAAAACCCGTTTTGTACCGTTTCGCTTTCTATTCGACCCGAGACATTTCCTGACCATCGAGACTTAAAAATAGACAGTATAACCAGAAATTCAGTCCATATTCCAGCAAAAGCATTAAAATCAACAAATCCATAAAAACATATATATTTACAGAAAAACCGTAAAAACGCTATTTTCCCGAAAACAGTTTTCGACTCGATAAAATGTCTCGACACGAAATCAATCACCAAAACAGAATTTCCAAACATTCCAGAATATTAAACACACTCCCTAATCGTGAGTAAAACTCACCGATCGTGATGAAAATCAAGGAATTGCCGAGACTTCAAAATGCCCGAACACGTAACCGCTCGAACAATCCCCGCATTTGATTCCCGCGCTCCGGCGAACTCGAAACCGCTTCAAAACTAGTCCCCCCATAAATCCTGCTACTGGAGCGTACCCAAATGTATCTCAATCGACCACGAAATTTCCTTTTTATTCCGATCTATGCCTAATTCCTTGAACGCGGTCAAAATCTTCCGAGTCGGTTTGGCAACATCTGTAAGATATTTTGCAACAGTCATAAATAATTCGATTCTGAACCAAAACTCTTCAAACCAGAGCCTAATATGTAGATAATTTTGTCTACTTTCATATGGTTCAAGCCCCAAACTAATTAGACGAGTATTTTTGGGAGTTATGGCGAAAATAAGAGGACTGGTTCAGAAATTTTACTGTGACAAAGGTGAATCTTGTACTTAATGTTTCTCCCTCAATACTCAGTCAAATTCATTGGTTCTTGTGCCTAAACGGAAGGATTTTGTGTCTAGTTTCCAGAGGAAAAAAAATGACCGTAAACAGTGTGGATATCTTGTAGTGCAGGTAACTTATATTGCAGATTAGGTTTTGATGATGAAAAAGACAAAGCCAAAGTTGATGAAAGTGACAAAGTATCTAAAGTCACGATCCAAGGCAATCAAGACTCAAGAATTGGTGTCTCAAGAAATAAGGGTAGTCCTTAGGGTTTGGGATTGTCTTAGGAAAAAGTGTAAGCTCTTCCGAGGGTCAGCTCATCTCTCAAAGTCTCACGTCTTCACTAGCTTTTTTAAATTGCATGCATGCACACGTAAACTTAAAAACCATTTTGAAAAAGGAAGAAATCGATTCACTACTTTTTACTAAACATCAAAATCGATTTTTAACTCAATATGAAAGACATAATCGATTCCTAAACTCCCTTTCAAAGCAAAGAATCGATTCCTATGGTTTTTACTAAGTATACAATCGATTTGCATCTCTTTATAAACAAGCAAGAATCGATTTTCCCATTAAACATTCTCAAGCACATAATCGATTTTATCTTTATGTTAAGGAAGCACATAATCGATTTTTATCTTTTAAAGGAGCACAAAATCGATTTCATCTATTTTCAAACAAACACATAATCGATTTCTCATCCTAGATCTACTTAGGCATAAAATCGATTTTCACTCTTAGTACATTCAGGCACACAATCGATTCTGACACTTCTATATTTGTTTCAACGGTAATATTTTTCTCATAGCCTATAAATAGAGGCTTCATATTCTTCAATCCACACAACCCATTTACACGATTCAAAGCATAATTTTGAAAAACTCTTCACACTTTCATTTCTGCTCTTCTCGCTTCGTTGGTCCGTTAGAGCTGATCTCTCGCAAGAGTTAGTCGGGGTTGGAATTTTCAAGTTGTAATATCTGCCTACATTAGAGGTATTTTGGTCTTTACTTTTGTAATTGTTTATTTGTTGTGATTTGTACTAGGGAGTGGGGTATCTCTCTAGGGTAGCTGTTTGTACTAGGAAGTGGGGTATCTTTCTAGCTGGTTGTAACAGGGGTGGGGCATCTCTTGTTAATGTTGTAATAGATTTGAGGGCTCTTCATAGGTGGGGTATCCTAGGGAAGAGTGCCTGAGTCTGTAAAGGTTTCCAAGGCACCTGTAAGCCTTGTTGTGTTAGTGGAAAATCTCACAAGGGTGTGAGGACTGGACGTAGGTCACTGGGAGGTGACCGAACCATGATAAATCTGATGTGTTCTTGATTGCTTTATTTTCTAATTCCTTCGCCTCCACTTAACCTGCGCGAAAATTAATCTAAGTCATTGAAAAGGGGAAAAAGTTTTCAAAAGTTTTTAAATCTCAATTCACCCCCCTCTTGAGACTGAAGCCACTTGGCAACAAACAGAGGTCTGTACAGAGAGTTTCGAAGGAAAATCCAAGTGCAGTTCGAGATGTATCTGCTGCAGAAAACTTCCAGCAACACCAACTAGCTCCTAGCTCCTTGGCTATGAAAATTGCTTCCACAATGCCCATCTCAGCTCCCCAAACTTCTCCTTGAGCACTTCCAGCGACATTGTAGGGTCACTAAGGTTGATTTATGTTTGCCAATCAAACATGCAACAACAATAGGAGCTCAATCTGACTTCCTAGCTTTTTCAGCTGAAACTCCAAAACAAGCAAGTAATTATTGTTCCTAAACATGAATCTCCAGCTCTTAGGAATCAAGCAACCAGCTCCAGCCCCTATCCCTTTCCTTAACCCTTTCCTCCACTTCACATGCAAGTCTAAAATGCTCAAGAGATGGTGGTGAAGACAAACTCAGAATTTTGATGATGAAGATGAAATGGTGGTAAGAGGCTTATCATGCATCCAAAATTCTGACCTTGTCCCCTTCAAAATCGAAATGAAGAGGTTTATGGAGTGGATGCTGGAGCTTAAAAGTATCAGCACAAAAGTGGTATAGGGTGATAGAGGAGAAGAAATGGGGGAGATTGGTGGTGAGAAAAGGTGCATGCATCAAAGATTGAGAAGTTTCACTCCCCTCCTTGTCCTTCTTCCCTCTCTCGATTTCTCTTTCCCTCTTCAGCTCCTTTCTCTTTTTATTGTTTCTGATTTTCAGCAATCGTGGGAGTGTGTGGTGTTGTGTCTTGGAGTTTAGTGAGAATGGGTTAAATGACTCAGCTGTGGGTGTTTTAGAAATGCTGAGAAATGTCCGTTTTACCCTTTCTCCCAAGTCTCACTTAACTCCAATTTTAAATCAACAAACACACAACAATTCCCATAATTTTGTCACATACTCATATAATCTAACAATTAACTATTGCTTTCGCGGCCATAAATATATCCATGACTCGATTTATCATTTATTCGAATACTAATCTTTAGTTAATTTCGTAAACCGAAATTAACGAAACAGGGATGTTACATGTAGAACCTGAGTTGAGATGGAATCCGGGTTAGATCGATGCATCCTCTGAGTTGATGAGTTGCTGACCGACGTGGGTGTGGTACCTGCACACACTCTGACGCCCAAGTCAGTATAGTCAATTGTATGGTGAAATGAGATATGAGAACTTACCTGGGGCGCGGAGGAGGATTGGTATTTATAGTGTGGGTGGCTTGGCTGCGAGCCGTTAGATCTGGGTTGATCTTGACCCTTCAAACTGGGCAAGGCACGGATGGCGATCTGCCCCTGTGTATGCCGGCATGCTTTGGTCTTGCGCACGTCGAGCTGCATTGTTGCAGTCCGTGGAGGTCGGCTCGAGGTAGACCTCGGGCTAGAACACATTCCTTATACTATATATGTGTGTTTTTATTGATTTATTTGGACTTAGCAAGAAATTCTTGCGTAGGTATGAACCTAACATTTATAATACTTACAAACAACCAATAATGTGACAACTATGTAAATTAAAATTATCAATATCTTAAATAAGGAAACACAGTACATGCATTAAATCAGTGTTAATTATAAAAAAATAGTTTAATTTATTTAAATAACCAATTTCATTATTTTGATTTGTTGTATGTAAGTATTAAATGGTAAGTTCACGTCTATACAAAAATTTCTCTCTACTAACATAAATATTTATTAGAGTATGCTTGTGAGAGCTTTTGAAAACAACTTTAAACATGTTTATAGCCTGTTTTCAGCTTCTTTTCATAAGCTCTCTAAAATAGCTTATAAAAACAACATATAACCTCTATGAAAACAGTCTTTTTATTTTATCTTTTATTATAAAAATAACTTATACCGAATAGACGAAAAAACTTTAGAGTTGTTTCATGGATATTGTTTGTGTTGCTTTCTAGTTATCAATAACCAAAAGATAATATATAATAGGCTAAAATGCATTTTTCGTCATTTAAGTTATTTTAAAGTTCTTGCTTTGGTCTTTTAAGTTATTTTCTCAATTTGGTTCTTTAAGTTTCAAATTGTTATACATAGATCCTTTTTTAAGCATTAGGTCGATCTAAGTTAACAAATTATGACGTGTTCGTTATGTTGATGATTACACATGGATCTATATGACTTTTTTGGGCCAAAAAATGCACTTTCGGTCCTTTAAGTTTTTTTTAATTTCAATTTATTCATTTACAATTAAAATAATTATCTTCTTTCATCTATCATCTTCATCCTCAAACCTAAATCCTATAATTTTCGACATCAAAAACTCAATTTATGGTTCTAATTCTTCATTTTGCACCTTGCATTCTTCATCATCATCGGGGCAAAAACCCAGAAACTCAATCTTCAAGAAAACCCAGAAAATGTAAGAGCATAAAAGCTCCTTCTTCCTCTCTTTGAATAGAAACCTTGATTCCGTAAATGAGAGGAAATGCAGCCAAATTTAGCTAAGATGCAGACTTTTTTTATTTTTTATTTTTCTTTACCAACCCAGACGATGGAAAATGCTAGCAGAGACGTAGATGGATTATGACTTGGGGAATTTTTCTAGGTAAGAGCATTTTCTAAGTTGAATATGATTGATGTTTTGGGTAATGTGAATTTAGGGTTTAGTTTTAATTGGAGAAGAAAATGATGGAATAGAGAATATGATGGTTTTAATTATAAAGGACTAAACTGAAATTTAAAATAAATTTAAAGGATGAAACTGGAATGGATGTAAAAGCCATGTAGGCTACTAGTCATCAGCTTAACAGACACGTTAGCATCTGTTAACTCAAATGAATGGAATGTCCAAAAAAAAGATTTATTTGTAACGAATTTGAAACATAGAGGATCCGAGTAATTCCTAAGTGGTCACGGATGCAACACATGGATTTGGTCACAACCAATTAAATGTCGACAGCTCGTAAATAACAAAATAAAAGTGGAAGCCAAAACGATTAGAATGAGGAAAAAGAAAAAAGAACTCAACCGTCATTTGTCTGTCTCTATCAGATGAAAACAATTTCTCTCCTTTTCATCTCACAAGCAAACAAGTTGCTGCGGCTATGACGGAGACGATGAAGATGAGATAAACGGCGGAGTGGCCCAATGCAAAGAGGAGGTGATAGGAGACGGCGGGGGGAAGAGTAGAGAAAAAGGAAAAATGGGTCACTTTCATCGTAGCGAATTCACTTTGTACTCACTGGTTACAGAAAAAATTGGCTATACTGCAAGTACAAGCACTACTTCGTCAATCGTTAAATGAAAAGAGGGGAAGTGGTTTTTACCTAAACTTTTGATTGGAAAATATCACACATATTACCTAAGAATTTCTACCTAAATTTTTTCCATCTAGAAATAATCACCATGTTTTCTATTTCATTCTTCCATTTTTTATTCATTCATTCTCTTGTTCTTCATCAAAACACCTTCATCTTTACAACATCTAGTTACTCCTTTCAATTCTAAGAATCCTAGTCTTCCTAATTCTCCTTTCTCTCTCCTTTATCATCTCACATTCTAGTTACTCCATTTTCCAGCAAAACCAACATTTCACAACATCACCACTCAATGCCATCACATACCATTAGAGCTTATCCTTCTCAGGTAACTCAATTAATGGTCCTAAAATATTGATTTACATTGATAAGCCACCAATGAACTTTCTTTCAATAAATGTTGGAATCATTTATCTGTAAGACCTAGCTCAACTGATAAATACCAAAATTGTTGGGCTGGATATCATGTCCCGAATTAGAACCCGACTAGGAGCTCACAGTTGTGTGTGAGAGCTTCAAAAAGTACTTACCATTTTGTTTACAGACCAAAAAATATTGAAATCATTTGCAAAAACAATCATAAGAACTCCAAGATCAAAACCCAAATAATACCAGTTGCTAACAATTAATCTATATTTTATGTGAGCAAAAATGGAAATAATCTAAATTACAAATTATAACATTGTAGAATTTCAAGGATCTATACATTTCTATACCCAAAGCCCCTAATTCTCTCTTAATTGACAATATACTTTTCCCTCTCCACCTTTTTTCTTTATGTGTGAGCAACATTCATTATTCTTCTAATTATCCCAATCTCACACTATCTAACTCAAACTCCACCTAATAAGCATATTTCAAGTAATCAATAAGCATGCTTCAACGATATAAGACATTAATCCCTAAACTTGCTTTAATTCCATTTCCAACAAATAGTAAGCAAAACACGGTCCAACATTTTGCTTTACCACAAATAAAAAGTACCAAATAAAAGTCAACAAAGTTGAATCCAAAAAAGAAAGTATACGCCACAAAAAACTAGAATCCAAATTAAATAGCTCCGAATTACAACAGGATTTATAGATCCAATGTCGTAATTATATGAACTCTATGAAGACTTTCTTCCCATTTTTATATCCAAACTATCTAAGGATATGTGAGCCACTCTAGGCTTTTAGAAGAAGGGAGCTCTATGCGGAGTTCCCTTTCTTTTCCTTTTTCGCAAACTGGATGCAGGCGGAGGAGGAGGAGATTCCTTCTGTCTTTCATGAGGACTTTGGATTAAGGGGGGAATTGAATCACTAGAATCTTCAATAAGATCCATGTACTGAAATTTCAGATAAAAAAATATCAAAGTATTAATGGCGTGTTTGATTATACTTTTAAAAACCGGTTTTTGATTTTAAAAAAATTAAGAAAGAACAAATTTTTTACTTAACTTTTTAATAACAAAAAAGTGTTTTTAAAAGTCTAATTAAAGGGATGAAAGGGAACAAATAATAGATGTGAATGTCAAATTACAGTCATTACCATGCAAGAAATGGAGCAATAGCGATATATATCAGGTTGAGTCAACCTCCTATGACAAGTGTTGCATGATGCCACATCATTTACTGCTGACCCACGATGTGGTAGAGGATAAAGAGCAACTACCCATTGCTTGTTAGATTTATAAGGCTGCAACCAAAGAGAAATAAAATCCATATACACAGTGAATAGTTTGGTCGAGAAGATTCAATTTCCTAATAAGGATTTTTGATGTGTCTGGGATATGAGACATACACACCACTTAGAGAGCTAACACTTGGTTTTCAAATTAACAGAAAAAAATGCAAGATGTTGTATTAGTTATTCTTTCCATTTGAATACATATGGAAACATTCATTTTGAAAGATATCAACACATGCATTTGGTTTTCTTTTAGATTATATGTCACACAAGAAAACATAAGCTAGAAGCCCTACTACCTTAGTAAACAATTAGCAAAACATTTATTGATTATCTAATGCAGAACTATATTTTTTTTATTAAAAAATGGGTGTATCCTCTGCGTGCAACTGCAGAGACTAATCTCTCGAGTTGGGCAGGACCACAATGGCTGGTAAAGCTCTCCTTCAAGAGTTTTAATGTTGCTGCATTCTTAAGGCTTGATTCGAGCCCAAATCTTTGGTTAAGCAGAACTATAAGTTTTTTATGTTGGAATTTTTCATGCCACCACTTCATTTATAATAGTTGTTAATAATCTCTCAATTACACCAATGTCAAATAACATAACAAAAACAAATCTTATATAAAACTACAATAATAGTCACTTAAAGGGAAACCTAATGATTTGTTACTATACAATCAAAACTGATAAGTGATGATATGTTACAACTTCCCTATGTGAATTTAAGCAATTATGACTAGCAAACAAATTCTCAAAAAAGACACAATTTTGGACTTTGGACTTTGCAAGGAGTTATATAAATTTTAGTATTATTTTGTAAAATTTTAGTCGTGAATTTTAAATTAAGATGTAATATCATACCTGGATTTGTGAGCAGTCAACAAGGTTTTTCATCGCAGTAAGGGAGACAACCTCATTGTAAACATGTTTATAGATTTGAAGTATCATGTGATCCCGATGAGAATTTGTTGATACACAATATTGGCAAGCTGAAAGTTTGCAGTCTATACAGTATCTATTTAAGTCATTCTTACGAATCGGATGAACAGAACATGGGATAAAGAAAGTTTTTCCCAGAAAATCCTCAAGCCACTTTGGCTTGCTAACTTCAGTTTGGGTCGCTTGCTTATCCTACAAATTAAACCATGTTAGTAAAGATGATATTGACAGTTCCAGAAAAAAGTGTTCATCATACCATTATTCATCCTCCTATCTCTTTGTTAAATACTTAATTTTGAATATTTATTTTGTTTTTCATTTCTCCAATTATATTGCATAAATGTTGGAATATTGAAGTCGCATAACTTTGCTAAATAAAACAACTTTGGAAATAAATTATGTAATTTTATAGCTTAGTTGTAACAACTAATAAGACACATGTTGTAAACGAAACCAATCGAAACCAATGTGATGAAAAGCTTAAAGATTTTCAAACATAAGTATGACGATCTCAATTTATTCCATACAACAAAATATTCCAACAAAAAAATGCAAAGATAAGTGAGATCATTGTGAATAAACCTAGAACAAGTGTTCCTTATTCATATGCACCAAAATATAAACTCTAACTGAAATAATTCTTTCATCCTTCTCTAGTTTCATTTAATTCTCCTAATTAAATTTTGGTTTTGAATTATAGAATACTAAGAAACTAAATGATTAGGGTCTGCTTCATTTGTTTTTAAAAACCGTTTTCTATTTTATAAAAATTAACCAAAAAAAAATGTGCTCTTTAAAAAATTTTAAAAATTAATAACTACTTTTTAAAAGGAAAATCAAGCAGGCCCTTAGTCCAAGGTTTTTTTGACTAAATTTTTTGTTTCACATAATATATATGTTCCCACTCGATAGACGAAACACTAATATCTAGTACCGCTGAGGTGTTAAACCCGGATCAGACATTGAACCGCCCGAGGCATTGGTTAAAAGTTCTTGGGGTCGAACCGGAATTAATTAGGTTATTTTACATTTTTATTACAATATATAAAGGATAAAAAACAAACAAAAAACCATTTTATTCATAATTTCACACCATAAAAGTTAAATTAGGCTTAATTTAAATTCAACAACACAACAATATATCCAAGTAATTACTTAAAATGACACATAAAATCAAATTAAATATGTCTTAAAGAGCGTAACACATAAGTTCATGCAAAAAAAAATGTTATGAATTCAATAAGCACTTTTATAAAATGTATTATTTTCCAGCAAAAATACGTAACTTCACTCAAAATGTTATAGGTCAACATATAATAAGTAAAAAATTATTGATCAAAAAAAATAATAAGTAAAATAACATATTCAATCAAAGCAAATATGACATAATAATATTATAATATTCAATAATCATAAATACTAATCTCATAATAATATTAAGGTGCACATTTATTTTTTAATATTTTAATTTATTTCATCAATTTAATTATATAAAAGGATGAAATTAAAAATATTTCATGATCCAAAAATCAAATTCATTTCTCGTTTTTTTAAAATCAACGTGTTATACTATCCAATTTTTTTAAAAAGTCGAAATCAGGTTTCTGTCCAGTTCCTGATTTTTTTCAGTCAGGGCGGTTCTCAGGTTCTTCTGATTCGGACAGGGTCCGATTCAACCGGTCGAACCGTCTGATCCGATCCGGTTTTGACGACCTTGAGTACAATCGATGACAAAAGGCAGAACCTCTACCGACAAATTTTTTTCCATACAAAACAATTTTAGGACGATCAAGAACTCCATGTTTTAAAAAAATTAAAATTGGGTCAATATGTCTTTTCTCATTTTCTGGGATATCAGGAATCAGAAAAATGTGTGGTTTTCGGAACAAGAAAAAATTAAGTATAAATAATAAATTCACCGTTAAGAGTTGATCAATATCAAAACAACAATTAATATTCTCACAATAATTAACATGAAGGAAGTATACAGGTAAAAAAAATATTGTGATCACATACCATGTTCATTTTTTTGGAGGAAGAAGCATTCACTGTTCCCTTCTTGTAGATTCAAATTGAAAATTAGAATTTCAGAATGAAAAGATGTTTCAGGAGGAATTCCAGATTCAATTGGATGAATTTGACTAATGCCAAGTAGTAGATGAAAAGAGGAGAAAGGGTAACCCTAGAAAGCAGCCATTCTGATCCAATGCTCACTTTCGAGTTAGGAATGAGTTCATATATATGCTAAAGAATGCCAAATAAATTTATCGAAGACTACAGAAATGTAACTGAAGCGTTTTTGCTCCACTTATTGTCCTTACTCGAATGTAGACGACGCATTTTTTCTCAACTTATTTTCCTTATTCACAAGATACACGACGAGTGTTTATATGACAATGGCATTAGTAAAACCCATGAGCCAAACAACAATTGACATTAGCAGAATTCAGTTTTATCTTTATGACCGCAATTACTATCCTTTCGTAGAAAGATATTATAGAATCTAGATGAAGCCATTTCACGGGTGTAAAATATTAGTATAACAATCAAAGTTGACTTATAATAAAAACAATGCAACCAAAATTTATTGAAACTTATTATGGTGTTCTTAACAAAGTTCAACCTTATCTAGAGATGCCAACAAAAAAAACTGATTTATTCTAAATGTTTAAACGCACGAGCGACACTTTGAACTTCAGTCTTTAAAATTTAACCATTAGAATCCCAAACTTTCACACACAAACTTCAAATTTTCAGAAGACCATAAATTTTCAGTAAAATGTCATTCATTTAATCAGCTACTGCTACATTACATTTTTTCTTATACATAGCAATAGCAACTATCGTTAGGTCACTCAACAATACTATTAGTGAGTATTCATATATCAAATCTATCACTATCAACTAGAGTATGCATTCTGCTAATAGAAAGTGAAACAAAGATGCAACTTTTATGAATTTGATTTTACTTTTTTTCTTTGGAAATAGAAGCAAGAAAGTTTGATTAGAACCTTTTGATGTAAAAAAATAAAGAAGGAAAAAGATCACTTCTCCCTATTTTTTTTATTAACAAAGATAAAAGAAAGATGACAGAAGAGAACTCAATAGGGGACTAGACCAATAACCATGGCAAGAAAAAAAATATTGCAATCAAAGCGGTAATAAGGAGCTCCTAACTTGTTACAGCGAAAGACCCCTAAAACAATCATAGAGACAAACTAAAAGGTAAAAATATAAAGGACTAATTTACAATTAGCCAAGTCAAAGAGACAAACAAAATTTGCCCTAGAACGAATATTATAGCCTAAAATTTTTAGGACCAATTTCTTTTTTTCCCGAAATTTCTTCTCATGAGTCTTGGGCACAACTAATTCAAAATTATCATCCTGTGCAACTATTCATCGAGTATCAGTAGCATAAGATCAACAACATCATCTATCACATCACCCCGAAGTTTCCTTAATATCTGCGTCTCAGATTCTACAACTAGGTTACAAGTAGCATAGGACTTTGGGACATTTAGCGAATCTACACTGGTAGTGGGAGGTTGAATGGAGGAAGCATCACTCCAAAAACGACTGGTAATATTGACTACATTGGCGTTAGAGTGACCACTACAAAAAAAAACAGGATAGGCGACGGAAATTTCCGTCGCTAAACCTCAAAAATCTGTCGCTAAAGTGGCTTAGCGAGGGAATTAGCGGCGGAATTTTTCCGTCGCTAAAAAGGGCGTCGCTAATATTTAGCGACGGAATTTAGCGACGGATTTTCCCTCGCTAATTAACGAGGGAATTTAGCGAGGGAATTTAGCGACGGAATTTAGCGAGGGATTTTAGTGAGGGAATATCCGTCGCTAATTAGCGACGAGTTTTAGTGAGGGCTAATCTGTCGCTAAATTAAATTTTTTTAAAAAAAACTGCTTTATCTTTTATGCCACGTGTCCAAATTTGAAAACTTGTTTTTTTCTTTTAATAGCTATATATATCAAATGCAGCACAATTTTGAGAATACTCTAATAAAATCCAAACTAGTACTAAATATATAAAAACTAACCAACAATACCAAATATTCAAAATTTTGAGTACTCAAATAAAATCCATCCAAACTAACCAACAATACCAAATATCCAAATCCTAAACAACTTCAAACCAGCAATAACAATCCAAATTCTAAACATGTCCAAACCAGCAAATAACAACATAATACTAAAACGAGCCATCATCAGACTCGGACTCCTCAGACTCAGAGGCATCTGGCTTCATGCTCTTATAGTACTTTAACAGCTTGTCTTGCTGCCGTGCAAACCTAAAGAAGTCTGTCTGCATATCTTTCATAGTCCGACTCTGCTTCTGCTGCTCCTGCTGATGCTGAGCATGCATCTCCTGTATCTGTTGCTGGTGCTGAGCACGCATCTCCTCCATCTGCTGCCTGAGCTGCTCTGTCTCACCTGAAGGACGAGGAGGTCGACTACTAGAGGAGGGTTCGCTGGTGTCAAACTGATCATCCTCAAATCTCAAATTTGGAGCCAAGGGCCCCGTACCGTACTTACGTTTCTTGTACATCCCCCTACCAACTTCTCCCAATTGCGGTTTGCCAAAGCCATGATCTCGGGAGACATTGGACCAAGTGACTCAGGGTTCCAGCTCCCGTGAGTCGGCTCAAACATCGTCTCAGCATGTTTCTCCTGTTTTGCATAACCACAAAACATAGCATAATAAGCGCTCCGTTTTAAAAAAACATTATATAATACAAATCAAGTTGTATATTTACCTGAGTGGTCCTCGAGCGCTCCTCAACATAAGTCTGGGTATCCTTCCTGACATGTGTGGCCCTATGCAGCTCAGCAATAGTAAGAGGGCGTCCAGCCTTCTTACTCTGTAAAAATGAAACAAATTCTCAAATATTGGTAACTAATCGCCCTAACTAAACTAAAATAGTACAAATATTTTTAAAATAACCTACCAATTAATCTCATAGCATGCTGAGCTTGGTTGACGGAGCCACAAGTGTGAAGTGAGCCACCCTTTTCTAAATTCCGATTTTCCTTCGCTTTTCTAGCATTGGCTTTGAATTTCTGACTTCTCCAAACTTCCTGGTATTGATCCCAGACTTCTTGAGGGATATACCTCGGTGTTGTGTTAAAAACACACTTAGAGCAAGTGTACTCTACCGCAGAAGTAGTATAAAAGATTATCGTATCCACAGGGATTAATTAACAAGTACCAAACTAGTAAATATTATATATTGTTTAGACGAATCGATAATTTAATTGTAATGAAAACAAATAAAAAGAAATAAATAACAAGAATTAAAATACTAAACTTAATAAATGAGGAGAGGTCTAGGGTCACGGTTTCACTTGCAAGTTTCGATTCTCCTATGTCTAATCCTACCTGAATTCCCTTATTTTACTTAATTACCAATCCCTTTACTAAAACTATTAATCCGTTTGGTCATTCGCGATTAATATTTTTTTTCCTAAATTAACCCTCGTTTGGTCATGCAAGAATTTAAATTCAGGAAAAGCATAAAGAGCAAAAAGGTTGAATGATTGGAAGACTAAATTATGGTTTGGTCATGCCCTAATTATAGCCCCAATTATCCTATAGGTCCACCAACTAATTGTAGTACGGTCGCAGATCAACTAATTGATTATAAACATGCAAATGGTAGCTAATCCTAATCATGTGATAAAAACAATAGGACAATATTAATTAAAATAAAAATAGGAATTCAAACCAGAAATTAGAACATAAAAAGGTCTCTAAACATGCAAGATCCACCTAAGACCCTAGAAGAGGATTTAACTATCCATAGTGTTCGAAAACAATAAAATAAAATTAGGAGTCATAAATTACAGAGATAAAAATAACCCGGAATAGAGAAATTTCTGATCCTGAAAATTTAGTCTCATTTTTCTGCTCCAGAGCTCTCTCACGATGTCAAAAACGGGTACCCAAAACTCCCTTCTCTCCTTGCCGGCGCTATTGTGTGTGCGGCTACTGTATGCGTATGTACGGCGTGTGGCTGATTTCCTTTTCTTCTTTTAATTATCAAAAATATATCCTTGTTTTTGTGCGGCTCCCCTCTATCTCACGCCTAGGTTCTCTTTTATCTAATCTAATCTAATCTAATATATCTAATATATCTATCTAATCTAATATAATATATATTAATACTAATCTACCACATCTAATTTTACAATAATAGACCTCACTAATCAATGCCACCTATTTTTGCTTCACATTTTTTTCCCAAATCAGGGTTACAATTGTAATTTTATTCTTCACATTTTTTTAATTTTACCGGGCAATTATTTTAAAAGACAGCTATATATCTCATCTTTCACTTCCATCGATTCTCACCAGCTTTCACAACTCCCTTTTCTTTCCTCTTTATCTCTCTGTACCCTCACTGCAACCATCTTCTTTCCCTATTCTCTCTCTTGTCTTTCAATTTTTTTGAATATAATTGAGGTCAGAGAGAGGTAATGGTTGAGAGAGAAAAGCGGAACGGGAGAGAAAAGAAAAACCTCTTTGCTGTTGCCTTCTTCGTTCTTCCATTTTCACATCACCAGGTTGATTTCTTCCCTACTTTCTTTCTCTGTTTCTTTCTTTCTTTCTTCACACTTTCACATTTTATATTGCTACCACCGAGAAGAAGAAAGAGCTAGGGAGAAGAAGATGCTAGGCAATTGAGAAGAATAAGATGGATGACTGAGAAGAAGAATAAAACCCTGAAACATAGAGACTTGGTTCTAAAATCTGCAAAGAAGACCGCAGCCGGCCCACTGAAGCCATCGCCCAGCCACCGTAGTTTCACTTTGTTTGGGTGAGCATTCTTCTTCTTATTCTCTTTATTTCATACTTCATCTAGCCTCTTTCTTTCCCATCTTTTCTCTCTGACTTATTTTTGAGTTTTGATATCTTCCTTTTCTGGTTTCAATCATGTGGTGGTTTTCAATTTCTAATTCCTAAGATCTAAAATTTGAACATCTTTTATTCTGTTCTGGTTTTTTTGGATTTTTGGTATTTATGTTTTCTCTATAGTTGCAGTATTGGGATTTTGAACCCCTATTCAAGACATGAAATTATCCTCAAATGGGTACACTACAAGATAATTTTTTGTCAGCTTAACTTATTTTTCTTTGGAAAATTTTATTTAAACTACATATGGCTACTGTGTAATGTTAATGAGCTTTCACTGGATATTCAAAAAAAATTATTCTTGGGTTAAAAATTGTGTATCAACTGTTTGATTTAATTCCCTACTCAATTAGATTTGCTCTTTTCTATTTTTTTTCAAGAAGCTTTGATAGACGTTGCTCTGAATTGGTACATTTCATTCTTATTCTTCTATTATAAGATAATAACTGCAACTCACATCAAATTCACCTCAATTTGCTAAATTACTATACAACTCAACTTTTCATTACCAAATTTCCTTCTTTAGTAACTCTACACACTCCAATCTTTTGATGTTGGAAAATGGTGTCAATTTCGTTTACATATCCCTATTCTATCTATTTTGATAGGAAACTGTTAATGCATCAGTGTGGATGGGCACCCAACATATGTAAAGTTCAGTTTTGCTTTTAGAAAGCTATTGCTAACTTTGACGGCATAGAGGCGCAGAGATAACCCAAGAACATTACCTCACAAGGTTGTGAATAAAGATGAGAAATTAGAAAGGTTTACATAGAGTTGAGAGCAAAAATTGGTATTGAAAGTGTTCAACATTGAAGAGATAACTGCTATGGTTATATAGAAAATTCACGCAGAAACAAGAAAAAACATGTTGAAATTAGAGAATCATGGGCTGATGCAGCAGCAGTGACTATTAGGCAGTTTCCCATCCTCTTCTCTATCTTCTTCCTTCCCTTTCTTAAGAACAAATTAAGGTTTTGATTGGTTTTGTTAGATATTTCCATTACATACCAATTCATTCAGCTTCAATAATTTAGCTCCATAGTTCACCATGCAACTACAAGAATGAGCTTCATAGTTATTTGACCATATTGGCTACAATATGTCAGCATCTGTTGATAGTTACTATCAAGGTTCTAAATAGCGGTCGCGGTCACGGTCGCGGTCGCGTTAAGGCTTTCGCGTTTTCGGCCGTTGCGGCTGCTGCGTTACAAGTCGCGGTGTGAATTAATCACAATAATGCATAAATTTTATTAAAATTATTTGTCGCGGCCGTTTTGTCGCGATAACGGTCACTACCGAGACAGTTTTGTCGCGGCCGTTTTCGGTGTAACGGGTATGTTACTAGTATTTGATAATAATTGAACCTCCCGGATCACGTTAGTTCCCTCCTTTCTTATTGCCCAAGCTCTCTTTTTTATAACTCACGTGGATTATGATTACTTGGGCCTTCCTTCTCTCGGCCCAACTTCAATCCAATAAATCTTTTGGCCCAACTTCAATCCAATAAATCTTTCAGTTTCCAGCCTATATATATACCATTCACCTCGTCTACCACAACAATAATCTAGCTACTCATTTGAGTAGTAGATGCAAATAGATGCAAAAATTAATTAATAAAAGAATAGTACCTTAAAAAACTTCAGAGGAGTTTTGCACGGAAGACTTAGAAAACTTTAGAGGAAGGAATTGAAGTGAAGGGCGTGGAAGAGTGAGAGAGAGAGAGAGAGAGAGAGAGAAATTTATTTCCAATGATATCTTACAAGTGATATTTTTGTGGTATTTTACAACTGAGGCTTAATTGCCTTATATAGAAAACTTCAGGCTTACTATTTAAGCCAGTAAAAGCTAACTATTACAACCGGTAACCAGTAAAAGAAAAAGAAAACAGTAAAAGTAGAAAAATACAAAACATCATAATTAATGCCGGGTACACTTGGGGCCCCATCGACGCACTAAAAATGACAACAAAGCTAAAAAACAAAATTACATAGTAGAAACATTATTACTTGGTGGAAGAATTTCTCTCCACTTTCTCCAATTATGGAAAGTTACTATGCATGAATAGGATATTTGCAATAGGATGTTTGCCGACACATAATTCTTGCCGACACCAATTAATTAATTAATTAATTAATTAATTTTTTCTTTTCCTTTATTCTTTTGTTGGATCATGGCTTCTATTAGAGAGTCCCAATAATCTTCTGGGGAAGGCTCTGGCTGAGATTCTCCAGCTAAAGATTCAAAAATGTTTGAATCCATGGATCCATGTGATGAACTTGTCTTCATGGAAGCAATTTCTTCATTAACTTCAAAAGTTTTGAAGGATTGATTTTTTATATGGTCCAGAGTTCTGGTCATAATTTTTTCCTCAGATTCATTAGGATGAATCTTTTGGTAATAATTCTTTAAATGGGCCATATCAAGACCTTGACCAAATTTTTCTTTTGGAATCTTCTGATCTTCATCAATAGCTTCTTTAATTTTTACTTCCATTTTATGGAGGTCTTCGTCGTCAATATTGTTCCACCATTTTGAGAAGAAATGTCTTCTAAGGATAGGATCATTATAATTGTTCCTTGTGATGGTAATTGCCCATCTCCAGATCCAAGGAATTTGAAATTTAATAAAAAAGAAACAAGGACCTTGTCCTGTGATCATTTTTGAAGCATTTTTCAGAAATAAAGGATTATGATCACACCATGAACTATATAAATCCAGTAAATTGTCTGGTAAAACTTCTATTGAAGGACCAATTTTCCTCCACCAATTAAAAAACCATTGTGGTATTGGTTTGGCCAGAATTTCTGGGTTAGCACTGAAAAACCATGAGTGCTTATTCTTCGGATTTTGATAGTAAAAAGCCAAAGTAAATGCTTGGATATAATCCCAATAATTGAAGTAAACATTTTTTCCTTCAGCAATTTTAATTGCCTTGTCTCCATTTGGATTTAAACCCCATTCTCTGGGTGTCAATATCTTATTGATATGACATTTGCTGTAATTAATAAAATTATCAGGATTATTATTCTGATAATAATGAGTTATTGTTACTGATTCAGTAACTCGAAGTAAAACTTCTAAATGAGGTCTAGACTTACCATTAAGTCCAGGATATCCTCTAGATTCGAGGTATCTTGTTTTAATTGACCATCCATCATTAGGAGTCAATTCCATATCATCTTCTTCGACATACATTATGTCTTCAGTGATTGGATTTTCATAATATTCTGTGACTTTATTAACAGGATTATCATTAATCACTGTATCTTTGTAAGAATTTGTCTTACTTGAAGAAGGTATATCTTCTTTCTTTTGTGGTCCTGTTAATTGTAACAGGTTCCTGCTTCTATGAACAGTAGTCCAGTCCCCTATTAGAGGAATGTTTGATTCTTGATAGGGCAGCATATTGTTGCTCCTATTTCTTCCACTACCACGGCCGCCATGGCCACGGCCTCTACCCCTATTGGGGGATGTCATTTCCCTGCAAAAATTCACGGGTTAAATAATCAGCAAGAGAATTATTTTCTCCTTTAATATATTGGATATCAAATTCAAAAACTGATAACTGAGCTTGCCAATTAGCAAAGATTTGTTTTGCAACAAGATTTTTGACATCTTTTTCGATGATTGATTTAGCAGAGCTACAATCAATTCTTAACAAAAATTTTTGATTTAATAAATCATCTTGAAATTTTGAAAAACATTTAATAATAGAAAGCATTTCTTTCTTAACCGTAGAGTAATTAGACTGAGTTGGATTCCACTTTTCAGAGGTGAATCTGACTAATACTTCTTTATTTGTATCTGGTATAACCTGCTTTAGGATACCTCCGTATCCTAAATTAGAAGCATCTGTTTCTACTATCTTAAAATATTTAGGATTGGCTAAAGATAAGCAAGGTAAACATTTTACTTTGCTCTTAATCCTTTGAACAGCCTGAGAATGTTTCTCAGTCCAAGGACCTGGGTTTTTCCTTAATCTATTATATAAAATAGATGTATCTTGAGCTAAATTCTCATAATAGTCTGAAATATAATTTAAACTTCCTAGAAACCTTTGTAATTGTTTTTTTTCTGAAATGATATCAGGAAATTTTGAAGCAAATTCAATACTTCTGCTGATAGGGATAATTGTCCCCTGGTCAATTTCATGTCCTAAAAATCTAACTTTTGTTTGAAAAAGTTTCATTTTTGGAGCTGAAATAACTAAACCATTATGTTTAACTAAATTTTTAAACGTTTTCAAATGTTTGATATGTTGATCAAAAGTTTTAGAAAATACTAAAACATCATCAATATAAACAATCATAAAATCCGAATAAGGATTAAAAATATCATTCATAATATTTTGAAATTCTGATGGAGCATTCTTCAAACCAAAGGGAAGAACATTCCATTCATAATGTCCAAACGGGACAGTAAAAGCTGTTTTATATTTATCAGATTCATTAATCTGAATTTGCCAATAGCCTGATTTCATATCAAATTTTGAAAAAATCAAGGCATCATTAAGCCTATCCAATAAATCTTTTTTATTGGGAATTGGATATCTAATCCATTTCAAAACATTATTGAGAGGTTTATAATTAATAACTAATCTTGGAACACCTCTTTCCCTTTCAGCATTTTTATTTACATAAAATGCTGTGCAACTCCAAGAAGACTTGGATTTTCTAATTAACCTTTTTTCCAGAAGAGAATTAATTTCTCTTTTACAAAGATCAAGATATTCTTGATTCATTTGGGCTGGTCTAGCCTTTGTAGGAATTTGATTTTCGTTAAAATCATCAATATAGGGTAGAGAAACAATATGTTGTTTCCTACTCCAAAAAGCATTTGGTAAGTCATTGCATACCTCGGAAGCAAATTGTTGTTCAATCAACTTAATTTGTTTCTTAGTTTCATCTTTTTTAAGATGATCCTTAATATTGAAAATATTTATTTCTTCTTTAAGAAAACATATTTGTTTTTCTTTAATAGAAAGAATATCTTTAATCTCATTAAGAATCTTAGTATAAGGATTAGTAATAAAATTAAAGATAATTTCTTTATTATCAATTATGGTAGTGATACCATGTTGATCAATATTTCTAATAGGCATAATATTATGCAAGAAAGGAGTACCTAAGATAATTCTACTAGTTAAATTTTTAACTAATATAAAATGAGTTGGCAAACAAATATTTTGATTACAAATATAAGTGTTAGAAAGTTTATAATTGACTTTCAAACGACTTCCACCAGCTTGCGTAAGAGCTTGAGTGATTTTCTCAAAATATTTTGTAGGAATAATGCCTTCCTGAATGCAATTGAGATCAGCACCACTCTCTACAAGTGCTGCTTCATTTTTTA
Organism: Astragalus membranaceus; assembly: GCA_039519185.1. Taxonomy (NCBI): domain Eukaryota; kingdom Viridiplantae; phylum Streptophyta; class Magnoliopsida; order Fabales; family Fabaceae; genus Astragalus; species Astragalus membranaceus. Next base: position 155,128,873 of record CM076849.1, on the reverse strand, counting down.
AAATAAAATTCTTATTAATTACCAAAGTTACTTTCACAAACCATTTTTGTGAAGTTACCCTGTGTAATAAATATTTTTCACTAGCAATATTACTGCTAGAAGGAATAGTAGAAATAAAAGGGGTTTTTTCCAAATTACCAGGAATCTCTAAGGAAGATATGCTGATATTATCTTTCTTGATCTGAACCATTTCAGATTTTAAGAGATTTATTTCTCTTTTCAAATCATTAATAGAAACTGGAGTTTCTCTAATATTTGATTGTCTAGACAAAACCTCACTTACCTGGTAGGGTGCATCTATGATTAGAGGCGTCTCTTTTTTGGAATTTTTCTTGATTAGGAATTCCATCATCTTTTTTCTCAGACTATTGTCTGTAATAGATTCCAAAATTTTTAGAGCTTCTTCATGTTCTTCATTAAGAACATTTAATCCATTTATTTCAACAATGGATTTCCAATAATTCAAATTATTGTATTGACAGCTATTGTTGTCAATATCAGAACCTGGAGAAGTATCACCATTGATACATTCTATGTCCTTTGAAGAGTCCTGTTCTGATTCAGAATCGATTGATAGAACCTTTTTTAATTGAGTCCTTGATTGTCCATCCTCCAAGGCGTTCAGGGCTTTCTTAGTCCAGTATTGGTTGCCATAATGTTCTGTCTTGTCATAATTTTGGCAAATAATGTCCAACTTATGGGCTCTCCTCTTTCCTTTATTTTGGAAAGTGTCTTGCTTGGGCTTATTTTTATAAAAATTTACCTTGAATTTTTTCTTATTAGGAGATTTATAAATATCCATATTCCTATTAAACTTTTTATAAGTTCTATTATTAAAGCTTTTTTGCTTTTTATTTTTTAAGCCAGGTGGTCTATCCATATTAAAAACAAATTGATTATAATAACTATTTGTATCCTCCTTTAACTTAAAATCCTCTATAGGTAAGGAAGGTTGAATTTCAGCAATCATAGGTGCCTTAGACTTGTTCATATTATCCCGAACTAATTTCTGTTGAAAAATTTGTTTTTCAAACATTTCTTTTAAAGATAATAGATCTTTTTTAAGAGAAATTATTTGCTCTTTTAAATTATCCCAAAACACCTTGGTGTAGTTCAGGGTTCTAATTAAAGAACTTAATTCCTTAATAGTAACATGTTTACTTTCTATCCCTTTGAGAAAAATAAAAGATCTGGCTTCTATATTCTCTTGTTCTAGGGTAGTTTCCCAACTATCTGGTTGAAAGACTAAAACTTCATTTTTGACTTTATCAACAAAATAATTTGCAAACCATTTAACAAAAGGAACATAATCCTGAGTTATGGTCAACTCTTCATAATAATCATCTTTGAACTTATTTAGTTCATAAGATGAGAATTTCTTAAAGTACCACTGTCTAAATTCGGCATATCTATTTAGTTGGAATTCTCCACAGATGAGTTCTCTCATATTACTCCCAAAGGAGTAGTCTATTTTAGAGTTCATCTGATAAGGAAACTCATTTCTGGTTATGTAGGTGATTCCCTACTTTAAGAACTCTTCTTCTGATGAATTTCATCTTTTCACTGGTGGTAATATATTCTATGGTCTCTGCCTCACCTATTTGTTGAGATGTAGAGGCCCTACTAGGGGCTATATATAACTCATTATTAGTATGGTTTTCTGGTAAAAACAAGCGAGTTTCGTTATTATTACGAAGCTCATCTAACTCATTTCTAATGGCTGGATCAATAGGTTGGGAACAAATTCTAGTTCCTATCATAGCAGAATATTTTGCCAAGTCATTATAAACATCGTTATAGTAATCATATCGTTCAGAATCACGAGGTCAATTGTCTCGCTTAGCTGCGTACTTAGAGAGACGCAATTCAATTTTAAATATTTCTTTGTTAAGCATTCGATGGCTAACTTCTTCCCTAGACACGGGATGATCATTGTCATTAATATCCATGATAAGATAAAATTGTTGTGGATAAACGAGATACAGGACCAGACCCTTTCTGGGTAAAATAATTGAACTTATGAAAATAGTATACTCTAAATATCTTATTTGTCATCTTTGCCAACATTTCTGTTTAAATTTCAACTCGAAGGGAAATAAGGATTTCTCCTAAATCAAAGATGCCACAGAGGTTTTTAGCAAAAAGCGTTCTTCGGGAAATCATCTTGTTCAAACGCCACTTCTGGGCAAAAACGATGATGTTAAGAACACACACTAAAAACATTTTGTGTATCAATGTTTCAACTGAGTGAAACACCAAAAAATACACAAATAAGATATTTCTAGCATAATCTTTTCATATGAATAATTACTTCACCCTGGAAATGGCTCTGATACATATATATATATATATATATATATATATATATATATATATATATATATATATATATATATATATATATAACTTTTAAGTGGTTCTAATTTGGATTCTTATTCTTTTTCTTATTTTTTTCTTTTCTGCAGAATAAAGAGCAAATTAAGTCAGTAGTATATATTATTACTAACAATTGCTCTAAAAATGACCCAAAAGTATCTCTAAAAATGCACTAAATTGGAGTTTATCAACTCCCCCACACTTAACTTTTGCTTGTCCTCAAGCAAATTTCCTGGCTCAATAAATTTTTCAAAAAAGTAACAGAGACAGCCAAATAAGGGATCCAAAATTAAAAGTACAATGACAGACAATAGACAGTATAGCACAAATGAGGTGTCAAAAGGTTGCCCAATTAGAGGCTCAAGTCCCTGAAGAATACATTTCTGTGAACAAAGGCACTCACTCACAATTTCTCTTAGTGTTTAGGGACTAGGGAAAATATACACTCAAGTTTCAACAAAATGCACATTACCATATGTTTGTAATTTGACCAAATCTCCACTAAATAGTTCACATGCATGCAAAAGATTGGGTGTTAAGGGTTATAATGGGGCCAGGGTGAATTCATGTAGGGTAGGAAATAAGAAAGAATGGATAATCAAGAGGCTAAAAACAAGAAATGAATAGTAACATTTGAAATCAAATATGGAGCTCCTATCTATTTTACAATTTTTGCCCAAACTCCAAATTAATTCCATTTCCTTCTTCACTCTTTTTCTATTGAGTAGACTCTTTTTGATTTGCCTTTTCTCTTGAGTAGGCCCTTTCATTTTTTTTTTTGGGTTTGCCCTTTGGCTCTTTCATTCTTTTGATGTGCCTTTTCCTCCTTGTTGCTTTCCTTTTTTTTTTAAATTCTCTTCCTATTTTTTTTTTGGAGGAAAAGGTAAGTACATGATTCACTTTTTTTTTTCTGACAAGATAGACAACTAAAGAATAGGACAAAGTTTCAGTCCTAACAATATAGACAACTAAAAATATAGGACGGAATTGTAATTTTCAATAGTTGCTCCACATTTAATTCCAAATGGTTGCCACAAACAAAAAAGAGAAAAATTATATCAGGGTACCAAAGAAAAAATATAACAATTAAGCTCAAAGGGGGCAACTAAGGGATAAATTCAACAACCAACTCTGAGGCCAGAAAAATACCTAAATTACCCAAATCTTTTTACATGATGCAAATCAATTTTCGCCTTGAAATGGTCAAAAGACAAATTCTAGAATGTAGCAAATTGGGAAACACACTCATAGAAAGAAAATGGGTAAAAATTTATGATTTAGTATCAATCCCCTTATGAAGGCTCAAATCTCACCTTTAGAAGCTAGTTCACAAAAAGTACTCAACAGAAACAAATGCTAATTATCAGCTTCCTAAGGACATCCTCACAGTTACAATTAAGCACAAGTCTGTCAAGTAAATTGATTATAAGATCCCCTAAAGGCAAAATCTCTATTTTTTTCAGTTTCTATATCCAAAACTAGCCAGAAAAAATGCTATCAACATATGTAGTGGGTATATGCATTAATAGAGATGAATTGACAAAGTTAAACTCTCCTCCCCCACACTAGCATAAAACATGGTCCTCAATGCAAAATATCAAATTGGCACAACAATAAATAAATGAGAGAGTAAGAGTGACTTCCCTGAGAGAGCTTGTAGCCTGAGCTTATTCCTAAAAACAAAACAAAGCAAAAAGAAAATGAAAATAACTGAAAATAAAATAACTGAAAATAAAACACAGGTTGCCTCCTGCGAAGCGCTTGTTTAACGTCTGAGCCTGACGATAGTTGGTGCTCAATCTAGGGGCTCTCCAAGAGCAAATTTAACATGTAACGCAGTACACCTTCTTAGCTTTCTAACAATGTGGTTCACATTATTCTTTCTTTTTCCACGTGGTGGATGAACTTCAAAGGATGGTGAAATTTTTATTTTATCTCCATCCACCATTATGCTAGGATTCTGCAAAATTAGACTTTTTTCCAAAAGGTCCTGCATCTTTAATTCACTAAAAATGTTAGTTTCAACCACATCATCAAAATAAGGAGAAGTTAAAGAAGAAAAAATTTCATTGGAATTTAAAGCTTTAATAACATCATCTTCTTTACCACTCCTTAAAGTTACCTTTCCCCGGTGAACCTCAATCACAGCATCACCAATGGTTAAAACAATTTGCCCAAAAATGGGCGCTTTCTCCTCTTTCTCCAAATCTAGAACCAATGGATCTTTCTCATTCTCCTCACAACCGCTCTCATTAATAGGATCTTTTGTTTCAATATGACTCCCTTCAGTAGGAGCTACTATTTTGATTTAACTCCCTTCAGTAAGAGTCTCCTCATCTTTCTTGAGAGCTTCTTCCTCCAAATTATATTCCATGGAGACAACTTCATCTCTCGTAGGAATACTTTCTTTGTATTGCTCAGCTTCTTTATTTTGGGTCGACTTAGTTTGTGAAGAAGTTTCTTGGGCCTCTTGAGATAACAAAGCAATGAGACTTGAGATTTGACCATTCAGGCTTCCAAATTCGTTGTTCATGGCTCTAATTTGGCTCTCCAAGCTTTCAAAATTTTCATGTGTCTGCTGCATAAATTTGGCCAAGACCTCATTGACATCCGACTTTTCCTCCTCTTGCCTTTGCACTTGTAGTGACTCATAATTATCCCAGTGGGAGGAATAAGGAGGTGGCTCATAGTCATCCCAATAGTCTGAATAAGGTTCATAAGGAGGAGGAGAAATTTGAATCTGGCATTGAGACATATACCAATATGACTTCTCTAAATTTCTTTGCGCCTCTGCCTCTCTAATGTAGTCTCCAAGAGTTTTAACCATGATTTAGACTTTTCTCTGCAAAACAAGGTAAATTGCAGTGGTCTCTTGGGAGAGTATTAGTAACTTCTTTTTTTATATATTTTTTTGATAAGATAAAAAAAAACAAAATTTAAAATTAAAGCAAAAAAAATGTCTAAAGCAATAAAAATCTCTTTCGTTTAATATTGCTAAATTAGTCCCCGGCAACGGCGCCAAAAACTTATTGCGTTAAAAACACACTTAGAGCAAGTGTACTCTACCGCAGAAGTAGTATAAAAGATTATCGTATCCACAGGGATTAATTAACAAGTACCAAACTAGTAAAGATTATATATTGTTTCGACGAATCGATAATTTAGTTGTAATGAAAACAAATAAAAAGAAATAAATAACAAGAATTAAAATACTAAACTTAATAAATGAGGAGATAGAGGTCTAGGGTCACGGTTTCACTTGCAAGTTTCGATTCCCCTATGTCTAATCCTACCTGAATTCCCTTATTTTACTTAATTACCAATCCCTTTACTAAAACTATTAATCCGTTTCGTCATTCGCCAGAGGCGGATTCAGGGGGTGTTCCCTGTGTTCCCGGGAACACCCCAAATATCCTCTTTTAGTGGTAATACACCCCAAATATCCTGTGTTGGTGGTAATACATCCTGCCTTAGTGTCATTGAAGGAACACCTTATTTACTCCTGAAGAAAAATGAACACTCATATTTTGCATCCATTTGCACCAAAGACCCAAATTTCACTTACCCAAACACCACACACTTTTATTATAAAAAAAAAACACCACACAATTGTGAAGACCTTTAATGCTAGTGTCACAACATACTTTGAAGATTCACTTCTACTGGGCTGGAAAAGGAACCACTGGCATACCAACAAGAGGAGTTTATAGACCTTTAATATCCTAGTAAATCTCATCCTGCATCTTCCTGTTACTTAGTTTTTTTTATCAGCTTAGACAATTTGGCAAATAAACACTACAGACACACTATCGCACGGTCACATCTGGGTTTGAACCCGAAAGTCGGTGTCCCCATATTTCTGAATTTTGTTAATGCAACCAGCAGTGGGGGATTACTGTCATTATGAAATGTATAATTTATTTATTTAAATATATTATAGTTGTTTTTAATTATATTTTTAGCAAATTGTGTATTTAAAAAATTTGACACCTCCGACTCCGGGGTCCTGGGTCCGCCACTGAGGAACACCCTATTCTAAAATCCTGGATCCGCCACTGTCATTCGCGATTAATATTATTTTTCCTAAATTAACCCTCGTTTGGTCATGCAAGAATTTAAATTCAGGAAAAGCATAAAGAGCAAAAAGGTTGAATGATTGGAAGACTAAATTATGGTTTGGTCATGCCCTAATTATAGCCCCAATTATCCTATAGGTCCACCAACTAATTGCAGTACGGTCGCTGATCAACTAATTTATTATAAACATGCAAAGGGTAGCTAATCCTAATCATGTGATAAAAACAATAGGACAATATTAATTAAAATAAAAATAGGAATTCAAACCAGAAATTAGAACATAAAAAGGTCTCTAAACATGCAAGATCCACCTAAGACCCTAGAAGATGATTTAACTATCCATAGTGTTCGAGAACAATAAAATAAAATTAGGAGTCATAAATTACAGAGATAAAAATAACCCGGAATAGAGAAATTTCTGATCCTGAAAATTTAGTCTCCTTTTTCTTTTTCTGCTCCAGAGCTCTCTCACGATGTCAAGAACAGGTACCCAAAACTCCCTCCTCTCCTTGCCGGCGCTACTATGTGTGCGGCTACTGTATGCGTATGTACGGCGTGTGGCTGATTTCCTTTTCTTCTTTTAATTATCAAAAATATATCCTTGTTTTTGTGCGGCTCCCCTCTATCTCACGCCTAGGTTCTCTCTTATATTTGATAATAATTGAACCTCCTGGATCACGTTAGTTCCCTCCTTTCTTATTGCCCAAGCTCTCTTTTTTATAACTCACGTGGATTATGATTACTTGGGCCTTCCTTCTCTCTTGGCCCAACTTCAATCCAATAAATCTTTCAGTTTCCGGCCTATATATATATATATATATATATATATATATAACTTTGGCTTAAATACTAGTTTCCCCCCTGCAAATATCACCATAATCCATTTACCCCCCTGCAAAAAAAAAACTCTCCAAACAAACCCTGCAAAATGTAACTGTTTCAGTTACCCCCCTGCTGTTAACTTTTCTGTTAAAAGTTAACACTGATGATGTCATCACTGACGTCAGTGCCACGTGTCACCATATTATTGGGCCTCTGTGACACGTGGCACTGACGTGCCACGTCAGCCCCTATGTCAACAGTGCCACGTCAGCAACCAATGGATGGCTGCCACGTGGCACTATTTATATCACTCAAAAATTAAACATTTTTGTTTCCAATGAGTGTTGAACCCGTAACCAAGTACTCACACACACGCCTCCTAACCACTGAGCCACATTAGTATTTGTGATTACTAACTCAACTACCAATATATATTACGTAATTCGCAATTAATTAAAAAAAAAACAACAGATACAACCCAGAAACGTCTTCTTCTTCTTCTTCATAACGTCTTCTTCTTCTTCTTCTTCATCAAAAATGAAATTCAAAATCCAGAATCATCAAAACGTCTTCTTCTTCTTCAAAAACTTAAACGGATATCCAAAAACGAAATTCAAAACATAAAACGAGATCTGCAAAATTCGTTTCGTTTCGTTCAATCAGATCTAAAAATAAATGAAAAATGGTGCATTCTGGAAACATCCTTGATATTTCACGTTTCATCTTCAACCCTGTAACACCCTGGTATTTTTATTTGTTAAAAACACCCAAGTGCACATTAAACATACATCAGAGATAATATTTCCTGCATAAATACTGAACACTGCAAAATAGTTTTTACTGGACAACAGCCAAGCAGTCTTAATACACATAAGACCATAAAATTCAGCGAACTATCCTGCTCAGTATCATACAAGAAAGCGGAAATAAAAAGATTTACACTAAAGTCGTAGTGTTGCGGTACATAGACAACAAGAGGAAATGTAAACTTAAACATAATGCTAAGTCATCCGCAACCAGTCCGAGCCCCACCTACTCGTGCCTCTTGGACTTCCTCTGTCCCTGTGTCTCTGTAAAACAACAACATTTAAACAGTGAGATACAATCTCAGTGAGTTCTACCGAAACCCCTACTAACACTCTCGGCTCAATTATGAAATCCGGTATTAATTCAATACGGCATCGGCTGCGCGAACGCTACCCCCGATGGACCGCATAAAACATTTTAACAGATTACCGCTGACGCGAACGAAGAACCCGGTAACCTATTAGTTTAGTACGATACCGCTGACGCGAACGAAGAACCCGGTAAACGTACTACAAACAACATAACACCGCTGACGCGAACGCTGCAAGGCGGTGAACCCCCCTACCAATAGTACCTTCTCCTATTGGCATGGAGCCTAGGTAAAAGGATCATGACTGCCTCCCCCTAGTATGTTAAATAATGGGTCGTCACCCAACTCGATATACTTTATACGTATATCTACAATACCATGAACTCATAGTCAATCAAATCAGATAATGCCAATTGAACACTTAACCCACGCTTTTATAAAACCAAGTTCACACTCGTACTCTAATTTACTTCTTTTCGACACAATTTACAATTTCGAAAACAGATCATTTTGCCTTAAAAATAGAATATTCAGTTAGGCCTCTGAATAAGCTTTCCAACGCATCTTAGAACACCTCAATCGGGTTCCCGGATCAAAAGTTATCGCGAAAACAAAATCAGTGAAAAACTGTTGAAAATCTGCAAAACGTCGCGACGCGAACTGCTACCGTCGCGACGCGAAAAACGACAGAAAAATTTTGCGTGACAAAACTGCACTTGGTCGCGACGCGATGCCCTGCGGGTCGCGACGCGATGGGGGTCTGTCTGGTGCAGATTTTGCGATTTTCGCGAAATCCGCTATTCCGCTCAATTCCGATCGAAAACAGATCCAACAACCAGTATTATGAATCCAATACAAACCACACAATCAATCAATCCAATCCAAAACATAATTTAAACAGATTTTTATTCAAAGCGCTATTTTTCGAATAACGGTTTTGACTCAGAATTTCCCGGACCAATCAACACACAAATTATACCAAAACAGAATAAACCTAAGCGTGAGTAAAACTCACCCTTGAAGCGAGAGCCGATATCGAACCGAATTTGCCGAGACTTGAAAAACTCTCGAACGGAATCCTATTTCACCAAATCGCTCCAAACTTCGATTCGAACTTCACAACGCGATCAATCCGCTCCTAGCTTCGATCCTAAGCATAACCCAATCATCAACACAACCTATTAATCCATGATTTCAACAAATCTTCCCCACAAACCCTCAATTTTCGAGATCAAATAGAAGGGGGAAAAGTGGAGGAAAACTCACCAAGTTATTGGGTTATGGTGATGGTGAGGAGATGATGAAGATGATGAATTTTTGGAGGAGTGGCTCACCTCTTCTTCTTCCTTTCTCTTCTCCTTTCTCCTTCTTCTTCTTTCTTTTCTTCTCTTCTTTTCTCCTCTGCTTCTTTCCTCTTCTGCGCTTTCTTTCCTCTTTTTCTTTCTTTTATTCTTTCCTTTATTCTTTCATTTAACACACACACACATACTTATTTAATTAATAAATAAGTGGTAGCGCGGCCCAATTACCATATTGATCTTAATTCCTTATTTCGATTCCAAAACTTCCTCGATCCGTATTATTCGGTCAACGATCCTGTGACAGCCAATAATTAATTTTTGCACTCAATAATTTTACCAATTAAGTACCAAATTAATTCAATTGGGTTAACATCCAAATAATTCGATTAATTATTTTGAGGATGTTACAAACCCAGATCTTGAAATGGTGCATTCTGGAACAGATCTTGAACAGCAAAAATGGTGCATTCTGGAGCAAATATTGAACAGCAAGAATCGTTTCAGAATCGTTTCATCTTCAACCCAGAATCGTTTCATCTTGATGTTGCTGCTGCTATTTCAGAATCGTTTCATCTTCAGCAAGAATCGTTTCAACCCAGAATCCCAGAATCGTTTCAACCCAGAATCGTTTCATCTTCAGCAAGAATCGTTTCAACCCAGAATCCCAGTAACAACAATCTGGGCGTTTTCATTTTAATTCTATTTCTAATCCTCAACGATTGAAGAAATAAACCCAGAAAACATTATCAGATTTAGCAAAGGAGATCCATGAATACCCAGAAAACATGTTCAGATTTACAAGAAAATAGAAGCAAAATCAGAAAGGGGAGAAGACGATTAAGCAAAATAGAAGCAAGTAACCTGAGAGGAGTTGAGTTAATTGCGAACCCAGATTTTAATTGAGGAGGAGGACGATAGAAGCAAACCCAGATTTTTTTTTAATTAATTGCGAATTACGTAATATATATTGATAGTTGAGTTAGTAATCACAAGTACTAATGTGGCTCAGTGGTTAGGAGGCGTGTGTGTGAGTACTTGGTCACGGGTTCAGCACTCATTGGAAACAAAAATGTTTAATTTTTGAGTGATATAAATAGTGCCACGTGGCAGCCATCCATTGGTTGCTGACGTGGCACTGTTGACATAGGGGCTGACGTGGCACGTCAGTGCCACGTGTCACAGAGGCCCAATAGTATGGTGACACGTGGCACTGACGTCAGTGATGACATCATCAGTGTTAACTTTTAACAGAAAAGTTAACAGCAGGGGGGTAACTGGAAACAGTTACATTTTGCAGGGTTTGTTTCTAGAGTTTTTTTTTTTTGCAGGGGGGTAAATGGATTATAGTGATATTTGCAGGGGGAAACTAGTATTTAAGCCTATAACTTTTAAGTGGTTCTAATTTGGATTCTTATTCTTTTTCTTATTTTCTTCTTTTCTGCAGAATAAAGAGCAAATTAAGTCAGTAGTATATATTAGGCTAAAGTGCTCCCGGGGTCCCTTATCTTTATTTAAAGTAACGAATTAGTCCTTTATGTTTTTTTTGTCCCAAATAAGTCCTTTATCTTTCAAATTTTTGACAGATAAATCCTTTTCCGTTAACAGTGCTGATTTATGTGTCAAAAAAAGGATTTATGTGTTAAAAATTTGAAACATAAAGGACTGATTTGGGACAGAAAAGGATTTATGTGTCAAAAATTTAAAACATAAAGGACTGATTTGGGACAAAAAAAAGATAAAGGACCAAATCGTTACTTTAAATAAAGATAAAGGACCCCGGGAACACTTTAGCCTATATATTATTACTAACAATTGCTCTAAAAATGACCCAAAAGTATCTCTAAAAATGCACTAAATTGGAGTTTATCATTCGGCCTTTCATTTTTATGGCGCAATTTTTAGAGCAAGTCCGCCAATTGCTTTGCAAATCTAGTCCAAAAAATTTTATGCACCAATTCATCATCTTCCGGTCTCCAAGTCACTTTCGTCTGTATTAAACATAATCAAAATATGTATTAGTAATTATATTAAACATTAAACAATAAATTATCAATATAGGTAATGACATAATTGATACTTACCCTAAGCAAGTCCACAAAATCTTTCTCTTTCCTCTTATCAATTTTTGTCACCTTTTCATGGTACTCTTCAAAATAGAGTTTCTTAATGACATAAGTGATCGCTGATGAAGCAGTCTTCGATCTAACAAACCTGCATAATTAAGTCGTTGCATAATTAACAAACATATATACACGTCAAACAAACAATTAATTTAAATTAAAAAAAGTCAAACAATACTTACGCATCGCCAAAGAGATATATGAATTTGCGACGTCGACCATCAGGGTCGACAACCACTTGCTCATCCTCCGACCCGGATGATAATGGCGCTGAATCTGTATGACCATGGGGGTTAGAATGATCATCCTGTAGAGACTGATCAGTATGTACCTCGGGTGTAGGCATAGATAACCCGACTGGTGTGCCCATAGGATGCTGCAGAGGTGGGCCCATATACCCTGCTGGTGTACCCATAGGATGTTGCAGAGGTGGAACCATATACCCTCCCAGTGTGCCCATAGGATGCTGCAGAGGTGGGCCCATATACCCTCCCGGTGTGCCCATAGGATGCTGTAGAGGTGGAAAATACCCATAGGATGCTGGTGTGCCAGATGGGTTTATAGAATACCAATTGGGGCCGTAGGGAGAATGACCAGCAGGGGGAGCAACTGCAGCAGAACGTGAAGTCCCAGCTCCTCCAGCAGTAGTGGTGGTCTGGGGCATCCCCAAAAATGTATCCTCTGGATTAAGTACATTCTCACGAACTCGACGCCGCCTTCTAGGTTCAGCTATCTTCTTCCCCCTAACATCTCTCGGCGGGTTAGAACCTCCTCCTGGATGCATATCTATAAAAAACGAAACGCAAGAAAAATATATAATGATATATATTAATAAATAAATTTAAATACAACAACAACGTACAATAATGATAAACGAAATGTGAAATATATTAATAATTAAAATTAGATGAACAATCAACAACGTGCAGAGATTAAAACTAATCAAACTATCTATGTGATACTAATAAGATTAAAAAAAGTCTTCATCTTCTACATCTTCAGTCTCATCTTCATCTTCTTCATCTTCTTTATATACTCCAATTTCTTCTTCTAATACTGGTTCAACTTCTTCAATGTGGGGTCGATCATCACATAAGGTATCAACTAGTTCAACTTCAATTACCTCATTGACGCCCGACATTTCATCCACTTGATAAGGAACCTCATCCCCCACATCAGTGGCTTCAATGCGACCCTGTGGTTTTGTCTTAATTGCAACACAATATCCTTCCCGAGTTGATGGATATGTGATAACTCTATTTTATATAGGTTATTTGTGCTCTTAATACTTAAATCAAGCTCACTTCTCAAGTAATTTTAGTACTTAAATATGTGAGTATGTGATTAATAGTGTAAAAGCAGGTTATAAGTCAATTCCCTAAATATTGGGCATAATAGGTGCCTTTGTGAATATATTGATGTTCTGCCTTAGTGCTACAGCGGTATGCCATCAATGAGACGCTACAGCGTTATGAGGCGGCTGGCCATTGGGATATTTGTCTAACCACTTGCTGAAACACTGAGTCATCACCCTTATCTCTTATCCTCAGCATGACATTGAAGCCCAAGTGGAGTCAACAAGACACTTGGCGCCTCCCAATTGATTCCCACTTGATAGTTGGTAATGATTTTAATCATTACCACTTTTTGTAAAGTAACTTTATGGATAATCAAGATATTATCTAATTAAGATATTATCTAATTAGGATATTATCTATTAGGGATATATCTAATAGAAGAGACACACAAGACAGATGATTATCATTCCTACGTGAAGATAGAGTTTTAACTTGGAGAAGAGCTAACTTGACATTTTGGTTTTCCTCCATTGTTATTCCAATCTTGAAGCTTTTATTTGTAATATAGTTTTTAGATTTCATAAGAGGTTTTGTTCAAGCCATAACTTCATCTAACGTATATGACTTGGGATTCTTGGAGTGCATCTTTTGCAACCATTCTCCTCTTCTCTACCTACGGTAATATAAGCTTGTTTGTTTGTATTGCAATGATGAAGCTTGTCATGAGCTAAATCACTTTGTAGCTGGATTGTTCTTAGTGTGTAATGAACCTTGAGTAGCTTTTATATAATATTATGATGTTTGCGTTTCATTCCTTGTGTTATAATGCTTTCAACTTTGTTTTGGGACTGATCAACTAAAATAAGAGAGCTTTGTGGGTACAGACATGGTTCACAAAGAGAACTCAATGAATGATATAAATGAAAAACCCTTTAAAGACATTTAAAGGAAGTACTACTTAACCCTAGATATAGGGGAGTAATAGTTCATAAGGTGTATGCTGTAAGATCTTAATATACATGGGTAAAACTTATTTAGAACCTAGACATAGGAGTCTTGTAACATAGCCCTGACGATAGTGACTGAAAGGCACGCCACCGTGACGCTACAGCGTCTGTTGATTCTGTAAGCGCTACAGCGCTTAACGCTACAGCGTCTAATATTATAGAACACTACTCTTGGGAATTTACATAACTGCCGAGCTATCCAACTCACTCTTAATTATCTTCAATTCATTACTATTTTATCTCAAATCAATATGTTTACAACTCTACACTTTTATTTGTTACCATACTTGTTTTACTAAGTTGCTAATCACTTAAACTTCTTAGATTAATTCCAATCCCTGTGGGAACGAACTTTACTTATCATTGTATTACTTGTTGCGATTGTGTATACTTGCACATCTACTTTTCGCACAACAATATGGAACAGAATATACCTGCCTCACATTTTCAGGCATGATAAACGGATCATAGGCTCTATACCTTCTATTCATTCGAATGTCCACAGTATTACATTTTGGATTCAATTTCGTTTCTCTAACCGATGGATCAAACCAACTACAATAAAACAAAACAATTTTCTTTTGATAGTCTAAATATTTGTATTCAAGTTCATATATGTGTTGGATCACCCCGTAGTACTCATCTTCAGCTCCTATTGCAATCCCTTTTACATATACCCCACTATTAATTGTTTGTTTTCCCTCACTCCATGATTGGGTGTCAAATTTATAACCGTTAACGAGGTACGTGTGCCACTCACTAACTTCACGAAAAGGACCATCAGCTAAGTTCCTCAAATGTTGGATTATGGGAGTTGGTTCCGCTTCATAAACCTAAGTAATCACATATGGAAAAAATAAGTCATCTCTCATATCTACGTTGAACTTTAGACATTAAAACATTAATTTTATTTACTTACTCTATCATTAAACCAAGATGGAAAACTTTCATGTATACGAATAGAAGAATCTTCAGTACCTATACCCTCAACTTGTAAGAATGCACTGAAAAAGAATTATCCATACTCTTTAGAATGAAAATTGGTCAAGGCATGATATACCTTCATACTCTAAATGTCTATGTATTGAAAACTGAATTGAAGCACACTTACTCAAGATATGGTTTAACTTCAGTGCAATTGATCAAGACATGAATATGTGTTGATTTATACTCTATATGTGATAACCACTGAGTAGACTTCTTTCCCGAGAGGCGCCCAGGTTTGCTAAACACAGATAAAGTGAGGGCATGTCTTTCTTATTCAACCTCTATTTCGTTTCTATTATTTCTTGACAACATAAAGTTGTTGAAATAATGAGAACAGAAATAAATTGTTTCACGATGTAAGTAAGTTGCGCAGATCGATCCTTCGACTCTAGCTTTATTCTTTACCGATCGTTTATAATCACTCATCAATCTAAATATATGGAGGAAGGGGAGTTGATTACTTCTCAAATGGATACATCCACCTATAATGAACTGGTCCACCAAGCCTTGCTTCATATGCAAGGTGAACCGGAAGATGCTCCATAGAATCAAAGAAATCAGGAGGAAGTATTCTCTCCAACTTACAGATAATGAAAGGAATATTCAGCTCCATCTTAATAAGATCATTTTTCTCAATGTTGAAGAGCACATGTTTTTAAAAAATTGACTCACTTTAGTAAGTGGTTCCAAAATACACTTTGGCAATGAACTAAAAGCAATTGGAAGCAAACACTCCATGAATACATGACAATCATGACTTTTCATCCCATACATCTTCCCGGTGTTCACATCAGCACATCTTGCAAGATTAGAAGAATAGCCATCTGGCATCCTCAATCCTTTCAACCATCGACAAACATCTTTTGCTTCATCGGGTGTAAGACAATATTTGGCTTTGGGTTTTGACATCTTGCCATTAGCCATTGGCACCAAATTCAAATTGGAACGACTTTTGCTACAGTAAAGAGCAGAATCCATTCTAGCCTTATTATTGTCTTTGGTTTTATCTTTCACATTCATCACGGTGAACCATATGTTGTCAAAGAAATTCTTCTCAATGTGCACAACATCGAGATTGTGTCTCAATAGATTATCTTTCCAATATTGGAGATTCCAAAATATGCTTCTTTTTGTCCAGTTATGCACTCATCCATAACCATCCAATCGGGAGAGCACACCTACCTCCGTGGCTTGTGGAATTCATAACTCTACTCCAGATTTCACCCGATGTCAACAAAGGCGGTGGGACATCTGTTTCAACTACCCTTTTCTTGAATGCCATTTTGTTCTTTCTAAATACATGATCTGGCGGTAAGAATCTACGATGCGAGTCAAACCAAGAATTCTTTCCCCCGTATTTCAACGTAAACGCTTTTGTGTGTTCCATGCAGTGGGAGCATGCTAATTTACCATGAGTCCCCCAACCTGACAACATACCATAAGCCGGAAAGACATTAATTGTCCACATCAATGCCGCTCTCATCATAAAATTCTTCTTTCGTGGTGCATCATATGTCCCAACACCCTGCCACAATCTCTTGAGATCATCAATCAGAGGTTCCAAAAAGATATCAATGTTAGCTTTTTGATTGGATGGACCAGATATCAAGCAAGTCAAAAACATATACGGTTTAGTCATGCACATCTCAGGAGGAAGATTGTAAGGGGTAACAATGACTGACCAACAAGAATAGGGCGACGCTGATGCTTGGATATATGGAGTAAATCCATCAGAGCACAAACCAAGTCGAACATTTCGTGGGTCAGAGGCAAAATCTGAATGCACTCAATCAAAGTGTTTCCACGCCTCACCATCAGATGGATGGCGTAAAATGTCAGAGGTATTCCTATTCTCATAATGCCACGTCATTTTTTTGCAATTTCAGGCGATGCAAACATTCTCTGCAACTTTGGAACTATAGGCAAATAGAACATCGACTTTAGAGGAATGGGTTTATAATTACGTTTTTCCTCTTTACGCACTTTATAACTCGGCTTTCCACAAAATCTACAAGCCTGCAGCGCACCATCGGTTTTACCAAATTTGTTGTTGTAAAACAACATGTGTCCATTCTCACAACAATCAATCTTCTTACATTCCAATCCCAATTTCGAAACTAACATTTTTGCTTCATAATAACTTTTTGGCAAACTATCCTTATTAGGTGTCCCATCCAACATTATTTGAGTCACAAAATCTAAACCCAACTCAGAAATATTGCTCATGGACTTGAGAGATAAAAGCTTCACACACATAGATAATTTTGACTCTGGCGAGCCATCAAACAACGGTGTGTTTGACTCTTTTAACAAACAATAAAATCTTTGTGCTTCTTCATTTGGAAGTTCATCATGATCGTCATATTGAGGCTCATCAAATGGCACATTCACTCCGAGACCATCACAAACCATGCTTTCCATCGACTCAAATTGATCATTAGATGGAACATGAAAACTAGAACTGCTTGAAGAATCCCCTAAGACAAAATTTGGAAGTCGTTCTCCATGGTCCACCCAAATCCAATAATTAGGCCTAAACCCGATACGATACAAGTGCACCCTAATTTCATCCTCAGGTGTAATAGGTATACCGTCACATTTAAGGCATGGACATCTAATCCCCCCTTCCATTTTAGCCTTATCATGTTACCACGCTACCCTAATAAACTCTTCAACCCCATTTACAAAAGTTTCCTTCAAAAATGCTCTTCCCGGATATAACCGATCATACACCCAACTACAATTCAATTGATTCCAATTCATCTACACGCATTTAAAAAACACGTTAGTTTCCCACAACTAAACCTAAAATATAACCTATCAAGTTAGTGGCATCGATATGATCTCAGTGGAGATGATTTCGAGCCGAATATGGGGGTTAAGGACAGATCAGACAAAACCCTTTTCCATATAAGTAGTGAAGGAAGTTATTTCTAACTCCCAACCTTAAAATTGTTAGTATAGTCTCGCAATTATCTCACTGGAGATGATTTCGAGAAAAATATGGGGGTGAAGGGTAGCAAGCACCTCACCCTTTTCCATCAACAACACACAATAACAACATCAAATAGTCATCTAACCTAGGGTTCATCAAACATCAAAACAACAATTTAACACAATTTCAATTTCAAAATTAACATACACTTGTCACCAATTATCAATTCCAATTAGACATTTTTCAATTAACAACTCTAACAAACATACACTTTTCAATTAACATCTCCAACAACATACACTTTTCATACAATTACATTTTTAAATTTCAATTCAATTCCAATTACACATTTCTAATTAATAACAACAACAACAATTTTATTCTACAATTCTAAACACTATCCTAAACACATACAACAACCTTTCAAAATTCACAATCCTAAACACTAATATTAATCTTTCAAACAACAAAAATTTATTCTATAATAACATACACATTTAAAACTCACATTTCACAACTAAAAACAAATAAACAAAAATGATTCCTAAAAACAAAAATAAATAAAAACTAACCGTTTTGTGCCTACGCGAACTCCGGTGTGGTGGCTGTCCAGTAACTGTGCGAATTCCGGTGGGTGGTAAGAAATAGATTTGTGCCTATGGTGAGGAATGAGAGAGATAAACGATTAGAGAGAAATAGAGAGAAGGTTCGGAGAGAGAGAGAGAGAGAGAGAGAGAGAGAGAGAGAGAGAGAGAGAGAGAAAGAGAGAGAAGAGTGAGAACAAACAAACCTTGGTAGCGTGGACGGTGGTGGCGTGGACGGTGGTGGTGTGGTTCGCTGTTTTGAGAGAAGAATGGAGAAGAGGAAAGAAAGTGAAATGTGAGAGAAGAGAGAATGGTGGCATTACTTGCTGCAACGGAGGGATGGGAATGGGTGGTGGTGGTGTGCTGCGACGGAGGGAACTGTGAGTGAGGTGAGAGTGAATGGTGAGAGAAGAGTATGTTACAAAATAGGAAAATTTAATTAAAATTAATGAGGGATATTTAGCGACGGATTTAAATTTCACGCATTCCCAAACATTAGCGACGGAATAATAGCGACGGATTTGGGGATTAGCGACGGATTTGGGAATCTTACGATTTCCAAGGTCTGCCAACGGTCACGTCAGCGTTAGCTGTAACACCCTAAAATTATTTAATTAATTTACTTAATTAAGTAATTGGGGATTTAAATTAAATTATTTGATGTATTTTAATTAATTAGAATTTATACTAATGTGTGTAGGGAGTGGTAGAAAGTGGAGGTGCCAAACCAAATGGACTTGGGCCTAAGTGAGAAGCCCAAGCCCATTATCCTTGTCATATGCGAAGTGGAGTAGCGCATAGGGGGGTTAGGGTTTTGCTAGTTGTTGCGAAATCAAAAGAGAAAAAAAGAAGAAAGAAAGAAAAGAGCGTGAGATAGAGAGAGAGCAAGGAGGCGCCGTAGGAGAGGAGAAGAAGAGGAGGGAAGTCGCAACCAAGGAAGAGCAAGGACGTGATCTTGTTGCTGTGGTCCTGTACGTGACTATCTCCGGAGCCTCCGTTCTTCAATTTCGAGGTTAGGGGAGCTCTATCATTCTATCTAATAATTCCTATGATGAGTTCTAGATCTAGGGCTTGTATTAGAATCGTACGTTTTCTTGATGTTCTTGCGTTTTGAAGTCCCTTGCGTTTTGATGTTCTTGCGTTCTTGATGTTTCTTGATGCATTGTGGTATTGGTTATTATGTGTACATATATATGCGAAGTGAATGGTTGAGTTTTCCTATACATATGTGTGCGAATTGTAGTGTGGGATTGTGCTTGTGTTGTTCGCAAAATTTGATGGATGGTGTGTAGGCGCCTAGGGCGCCAAGGGGATAGGGAAAACAATGCTCAATTGAATTTTTTGAAGGAATTAATTAAAATAAGTGTATTTTTTTTGGTGGCTGGAAAATGTTGAGTTTTTATAAATTAAAATTGTTAAGAAAACAATTTTCAGTGTTAAAAAGCGTTTTGGCAAAATTCTGGGTTGGTTGCTGGTTTCTGGGCGCTGGGCGCCTGTGCTGGGCGCTGGGCGCCTGTGCTGTGTTGTTGTTGCGCGTGGGGGCGCGCCTGGGCGCTAGGCGCCCGTGTTGTGTCTGTGTTGTGCGTTGTGCGTGCCTGGGCGCTGAGCGCCTGTGGCGCTGGGTTGTGTTGCGTTGTTGCGCGCCTGGGCGCTGGGCGCCAGTGCCCGTGTTGCCTGGTTGCCTGGGCGCCTAAGGCGCCTGTTCCCTGGACGTTGCCTGATTTTTCCAAAATTGTTTTTATCATAACTTTTGACTCAGACGTCCGTTTTGAACGATTCAAAAAGTGTCGTGAAGCTTTTTACGTTGTCCATCTATGGGTCTAATTTTTAAAATGAAAAATTGTTATTTTCTGACTGTTTGTGGGCGCCCAAGTGGCTGTCCCCGGTGATCGTCCCAGTGACATTGAAAAATGACGTGTAACTCTTTAAAAACCCCTTTTGGTGTATAAACAACAGTTTTAACACGGTAGTGTCAAAATGACTGTTTTGCCCCTAGTGGCCAAAGTTAATGATAATGATGTGTAAATGACGAGGATGCCCTTGGTGGTTAGTCAAGTGACGTTTTTGCCCTCGGTGGCTAATGTTTGAGTTAAACGATGTTTATGTGTAAGTGACATTTGGGGCCTGAGTGGCTAAGTGATGTTAAAAGCCTAAAAGGCTAAGTGACGTTATTTGTGTGTGAATTATGAAATGACAGGTGCTGTGCCTTTATTCGGCAAACCGGTAAGTGACGGGTCACATAGTTGACTATGAATTGAGCAATTGTGTATTTGTGTATTGTGAGTGGTGCATGTCATAGTGTCTCATGCCCATATGCATAAACCCAGTGATGTTTTGAGGCCTGAGTGGCTAAGTGATGGTAAGGCCTGAGTGGCTAAGCGACGTTTTGTGAAAAGGTACCTTCATGCATATACCCGCGAGTGGGTTGCATTTCATAAGTCTACATGATATGTAATGAGTTATTGTAAATGATGTAAGAGATGATTAAGATGTGAGTATTTGGTGTTTGGATGCTGATTGTTCTAGTGCGTAGCCTATGATTAGTGCTTATCATATTTTCTATTATATAGACTGAAATGATGCTCACCCTTTCCTGTTTGAATGTTACCCCCGTGTTGGTAACGTGCAGGTGATTCCCAGTGAAGGTATTAGCTTCACTTTTGAGTCGAGTCGTCATGCTCTGATACGTAGCACTCAGGGGGGATAACGAACTCGGCATTTATTTATGATTTTTGATTATTATGTCCATGTGGACTATTTGGTTATGTTTTACTATTTTCCGCTGCGTAATGGGTTGTGTTATGTTGAGTTCTATAAATGACGTTGAAATGAGATTGGAGATTCTTTATTTGTGATGTGCTACGCGAATGCATGAGTATTGAGTTGAACTGTTTTTCAAAACTGCTAAGCGACGTTTTATTGAAGTATGTGTAACATTTCCCTATGAACGAGATTTTCAAACTCTGATTTTTATAAACGAAGTAACGGGTAGAAAGGGGTGTTACATTAGTGGTATCAGAGCAGTTCGGTCTGTCCGGCCGGTAGTTGAGTCGTCGTGTTAAGTAACATTGAGTTTGTTACTCGTTTCTGAATTCTGTTTTCTGTTGCAGTGCTAGAATGGCCAGACGAGACGACGCTGCTCTTGCTGCTGCATTGCAAGCTATGGCTCAGGCGATGCAGGGTCAGCAGAATGCTGGAGATAATGTTGGTTTTCGAAGTCTGACAACCTTCCAGAGGGAGAATCCGCCCACCTTTAAGGGCAAATATGATCCAGATGGTGCTATGGCTTGGCTGAAGGAGATCGAGAGGATTTTCAGGGTGATGAACTGTACTGTTGAGCAGAAGGTCCGCTTTGGTACCCATATGTTAGCCGAGGAGGCCGACGACTGGTGGTTGGCTACTAGGCAGAGGTTAGAGGCTGTGCAGGAAGAGATTACTTGGGAGGTATTCAGCAGGGAATTTCTGAGGAAGTATTTTCCTGAAGACGTCCGAGGGAAGAAGGAGATAGAGTTTTTAGAGCTGAAGCAGGGTGGTATGTCTGTGACTGCCTATGCGGCAAAATTTGTGGAACTAGCAAAATTTTATCCACACTACAGTGAGGCTACAGCTGAATTTTCGAAATGCATAAAATTCGAGAATGGGTTAAGGCCTGATATTAAACAGGCCATTGGTTATCAGAAGATTCGTGTGTTCGCAGATCTGGTTGACAGTTGCAGGATTTTCGAGGAGGACAGTACTGCTCGCTACAAAGCTACTTCTGAGAAAAGGGGCAAGTTTCAGAGTCGAAGCAAGCCGTATGAGGTTCCTGCGGGTAAGGGTTATCAGAGAGCTGCTGGAGGTAAGGGTTCTGGTGGGGGAGATGCCCCTGCTAGCATCGTCTGTTATAAGTGTGGCAAGCCTGGCCACAAGAGTACTACATGCAGGTCGGATGACAGAAATTGCTACCGTTGTGGTAAAAAGGGTCATATGGCAGCTGAGTGTAAAGTCAAGGATGTGGTGTGTTTCAACTGTGGTGAGTCTGGGCATATCAGTACAAAGTGTACAAAGCCGAAAAAGGAAAGGTCTACTGGGAAGGTATTTGCATTGGCAGGAGAGGAGCCTGATGATGATGATGGTCTGATTAGAGGTACGTGTTTTATTAATGGTACTTCTCTGAAATCTCTTATTGATACTGGTGCTACCCATTGTTTTATTTCTGTTGATTGCTGTAAAAGATTGGGTCTTGTTTTATCTGCTATGTGTGGGGATATGGTTGTCGATACTCCTGCGAAGGGGTCGGTGATTACGTCCCAGGTGTGTTCTCAGTGTCCCGTGTCGATCTTCGGCAGGGACTTTATTGTGAATTTTGTCTGTTTGCCCTTGAGAGGTCTGGATGTAATCCTAGGCATGGACTGGTTAGAGAATAATCACGTTCATATCAACTGTCGTAGCAAGTCGGTTAGTTTCGGTGAGGAAAGTTCCGTTTTGATATCTGCTGGTCAGTTGAAGAAATTGAAGAAAGAAGGAGTTCAGTTATTTGCGTTGATGGCTTCGTTGTCTGCTGAGAGTCAGGCTGTTATTGAAGAACTGAAGGTAGTACGTGAATTTCCTGAGGTTTTTCCTGATGAAATTCCGGGTGTGCCACCGGAAAGAGAAGTTGAATTTTCGATTGATCTTGTACCTGGTACGAGGCCTGTGTCTATGGCTCCGTACAGAATGTCGGCGTCGGAACTGTCTGAGTTGAAGACGCAACTTGAAGAATTGCTTGAGAAGAAATTTGTAAGACCGAGTGTATCACCGTGGGGAGCTCCGGTATTGTTAGTGAAAAAGAAAGATGGGAGCATGAGGTTATGTGTGGACTATCGTCAGTTGAATAAGGTAACTATCAAGAATAAGTATCCGCTTCCGAGGATCGACGATCTGATGGACCAGTTAGTGGGTGCCCGTGTTTTCAGCAAAATTGATTTGAGGTCCGGGTATCATCAGATTAAAGTGAAGAATGAAGATGTTCAGAAGACAGCGTTCAGGACAAGGTATGGGCATTATGAGTATTCAGTGATGCCGTTCGGTGTGACCAATGCTCCTGGTGTATTTATGGAATATATGAACCGTATTTTCCATAATTACCTAGATCGGTTTGTGGTAATCTTCATAGATGATATTCTAGTTTATTCTAAGTCAGATGAAGAGCATGCTGAGCACCTGAAGTCAGTGTTGGAAGTTTTAAAAGAGAAA
Organism: Astragalus membranaceus; assembly: GCA_039519185.1. Classification (NCBI taxonomy): domain Eukaryota; kingdom Viridiplantae; phylum Streptophyta; class Magnoliopsida; order Fabales; family Fabaceae; genus Astragalus; species Astragalus membranaceus. The sequence continues at coordinate 155,105,035 of CM076849.1, read as the reverse complement.
AAGTTGTACGCTAAGTTATCGAAGTGTGAGTTCTGGCTGAAAGAGGTGAGTTTCCTTGGGCACGTGATTTCTGGTAATGGTATTGCGGTTGATCCGGCAAAAGTAGAAGCAGTATTGGAATGGGAGTCTCCGAAGTCCGTAACGGAGATTAGAAGCTTTTTGGGTTTGGCTGGGTACTACAGGAGGTTCATCGAGGGTTTTTCCAAGTTGGCCCTTCCGTTGACTCAGTTGACCTGCAAGGGTAAAGTTTTTGTTTGGGATGCTCGGTGTGAAGAAAGCTTTATGGAACTGAAAAAGAGATTGACGACGTCGCCTGTTTTGACGTTGCCTAATCCAGAGGAACCGTTCGTTGTGTATTGTGACGCTTCGAAGATGGGTCTCGGTGGTGTGTTGATGCAGAATGGGAAAGTCGTTGCGTATGCGTCGAGGCAGTTGCGGATTCATGAGAAAAATTACCCTACGCATGATTTGGAATTGGCTGCTGTGGTATTTGTGCTCAAGATTTGGAGGCACTACCTTTATGGTTCGAGGTTCGAAGTGTTCAGTGATCATAAGAGTCTAAAGTATCTGTTCGATCAGAAAGAGTTGAATATGAGACAGCGTCGGTGGTTGGAACTCTTGAAGGATTATGACTTCGGTTTGAATTATCATCCCGGCAAGGCTAATGTCGTGGCTGATGCTTTAAGCAGAAAGTCTTTGCATATGTCGGCTATGATGGTGAAAGAATTAGAGTTAATTGAAGAATTCAGGGATTTGAGTTTGGTTTGTAAGATGACACCTCGCAGTGTCAAGCTGGGAATGTTAAAGATCGACAATGATTTCCTGGGCAGCATTAGAGAAGCTCAGAAGACAGATGTCAAGCTGGTGGATTTAATTAATGGGGTCGGTCAGTCTGAAGACGAAGGTTTCAAATTAGATTCCAGTGGCGTGTTGAGGTTCCGGGGTAGGATCTGTGTTCCAGACGATGAAGAAATGAGAAAGGCAATTTTAGAGGAAGGTCATCGTAGCAAGTTGAGTATCCATCCTGGAGCGACGAAAATGTATCAAGATCTGAAAAAGATGTTTTGGTGGTATGGTATGAAGAGAGATGTGGCACAGTTTGTGTATGCCTGTTTGACCTGTCAAAAGTCGAAGGTCGAGCACCAGAAGCCAGCAGGGTTAATGCAACCGTTGGAAGTCCCAGAGTGGAAATGGGATAGCATAGCGATGGATTTTGTGACGGGGTTACCGAATACAGTTAAGGGTCATGACGCTATTTGGGTGATCATTGATAGGTTAACGAAGTCTGCTCATTTTATTCCTATTAATATCACTTATCCGGTGTCGAGGTTGGCAGAGGTATATGTCAAAGAGATTGTGAGGCTGCACGGTGTTCCGAAGAGTATTGTGTCAGATAGGGATCCGAGGTTCACTTCCGAGTTTTGGAAGAGTTTGCAGAAAGAATTGGGTTCTAAGTTAAAAATGAGTTCGGCGTATCATCCCCAGACAGACGGTCAATCAGAGAGGACAATTCAGTCGTTAGAGGATTTGCTGAGGGCTTGTGTATTGGAACAGCGGGGATCATGGGATTCCTACCTTGCGTTGATTGAGTTTACTTATAACAACAGTCACCATTCCAGCATTGGGATGGCACCGTTTGAAGCATTGTATGGTCGAAAGTGTAGTGTTGGGTCCGGAGATTGTGCGGGAGACTACAGAGAAGATCAAGATGATCCGTGAGAAGATGAAGGCTTCGCAGAGTCGGCAGAAAAGTTATCATGACAAGCGGAGGAAGGATTTAGAGTTCCAGGAGGGTGAGCATGTGTTCTTGAGGGTTTCTCCTATTACCGGTGTTGGTCGAGCGTTGAAATCGAAGAAGCTCACTCCTCGATTTGTTGGTCCTTATCAGATTTCTGAAAGAATCGGAAATGTGGCTTATAGAGTGGCTTTACCGCCAAATCTTTCGAACTTGCATGACGTGTTTCACGTGTCACAACTTCGGAAGTATGTTTCGGATCCATCTCATGTGATCCATATGGACGATGTAGAGGTGCGGGATAATCTCACTGTGGAGACGATGCCCGTACGGATTGAGGATCGTGAAGTGAAGGCGCTTAGAGGCAAAGAGATTGCATTAGTGAAAGTGGTCTGGCTAGGAGCTGCCGGCGAGAGTATGACTTGGGAGCTAGAGAGCAAGATGCGAGAATCCTACCCAGAGTTGTTTGATCAGGTAAATTTCGAGGACGAAATATTCTAAGTGGGGGAGAGTTGTAACACCCTAAAATTATTTAATTAATTTACTTAATTAAGTAATTGGGGATTTAAATTAAATTATTTGATGTATTTTAATTAATTAGAATTTATACTAATGTGTGTAGGGAGTGGTAGAAAGTGGAGGTGCCAAACCAAATGGACTTGGGCCTAAGTGAGAAGCCCAAGCCCATTATCCTTGTCATATGCGAAGTGGAGTAGCGCATAGGGGGGTTAGGGTTTTGCTAGTTGTTGCGAAATCAAAAGAGAAAAAAAGAAGAAAGAAAGAAAAGAGCGTGAGATAGAGAGAGAGCAAGGAGGCGCCGTAGGAGAGGAGAAGAAGAGGAGGGAAGTCGCAACCAAGGAAGAGCAAGGACGTGATCTTGTTGCTGTGGTCCTGTACGTGACTATCTCCGGAGCCTCCGTTCTTCAATTTCGAGGTTAGGGGAGCTCTATCATTCTATCTAATAATTCCTATGATGAGTTCTAGATCTAGGGCTTGTATTAGAATCGTACGTTTTCTTGATGTTCTTGCGTTTTGAAGTCCCTTGCGTTTTGATGTTCTTGCGTTCTTGATGTTTCTTGATGCATTGTGGTATTGGTTATTATGTGTACATATATATGCGAAGTGAATGGTTGAGTTTTCCTATACATATGTGTGCGAATTGTAGTGTGGGATTGTGCTTGTGTTGTTCGCAAAATTTGATGGATGGTGTGTAGGCGCCTAGGGCGCCAAGGGGATAGGGAAAACAATGCTCAATTGAATTTTTTGAAGGAATTAATTAAAATAAGTGTATTTTTTTTGGTGGCTGGAAAATGTTGAGTTTTTATAAATTAAAATTGTTAAGAAAACAATTTTCAGTGTTAAAAAGCGTTTTGGCAAAATTCTGGGTTGGTTGCTGGTTTCTGGGCGCTGGGCGCCTGTGCTGGGCGCTGGGCGCCTGTGCTGTGTTGTTGTTGCGCGTGGGGGCGCGCCTGGGCGCTAGGCGCCCGTGTTGTGTCTGTGTTGTGCGTTGTGCGTGCCTGGGCGCTGAGCGCCTGTGGCGCTGGGTTGTGTTGCGTTGTTGCGCGCCTGGGCGCTGGGCGCCAGTGCCCGTGTTGCCTGGGCGCCTAAGGCGCCTGTTCCCTGGACGTTGCCTGATTTTTCCAAAATTGTTTTTATCATAACTTTTGACTCAGACGTCCGTTTTGAACGATTCAAAAAGTGTCGTGAATCTTTTTACGTTGTCCATCTATGGGTCTAATTTTTAAAATGAAAAATTGTTATTTTCTGACTGTTTGTGGGCGCCCAAGTGGCTGTCCCCGGTGATCGTCCCAGTGACATTGAAAAATGACGTGTAACTCTTTAAAAACCCCTTTTGGTGTATAAACAACAGTTTTAACACGGTAGTGTCAAAATGACTGTTTTGCCCCTAGTGGCCAAAGTTAATGATAATGATGTGTAAATGACGAGGATGCCCTTGGTGGTTAGTCAAGTGACGTTTTTGCCCTCGGTGGCTAATGTTTGAGTTAAACGATGTTTATGTGTAAGTGACATTTGGGGCCTGAGTGGCTAAGTGATGTTAAAAGCCTAAAAGGCTAAGTGACGTTATTTGTGTGTGAATTATGAAATGACAGGTGCTGTGCCTTTATTCGGCAAACCGGTAAGTGACGGGTCACATAGTTGACTATGAATTGAGCAATTGTGTATTTGTGTATTGTGAGTGGTGCATGTCATAGTGTCTCATGCCCATATGCATAAACCCAGTGATGTTTTGAGGCCTGAGTGGCTAAGTGATGGTAAGGCCTGAGTGGCTAAGCGACGTTTTGTGAAAAGGTACCTTCATGCATATACCCGCGAGTGGGTTGCATTTCATAAGTCTACATGATATGTAATGAGTTATTGTAAATGATGTAAGAGATGATTAAGATGTGAGTATTTGGTGTTTGGATGCTGATTGTTCTAGTGCGTAGCCTATGATTAGTGCTTATCATATTTTCTATTATATAGACTGAAATGATGCTCACCCTTTCCTGTTTGAATGTTACCCCCGTGTTGGTAACGTGCAGGTGATTCCCAGTGAAGGTATTAGCTTCACTTTTGAGTCGAGTCGTCATGCTCTGATACGTAGCACTCAGGGGGGATAACGAACTCGGCATTTATTTATGATTTTTGATTATTATGTCCATGTGGACTATTTGGTTATGTTTTACTATTTTCCGCTGCGTAATGGGTTGTGTTATGTTGAGTTCTATAAATGACGTTGAAATGAGATTGGAGATTCTTTATTTGTGATGTGCTACGCGAATGCATGAGTATTGAGTTGAACTGTTTTTCAAAACTGCTAAGCGACGTTTTATTGAAGTATGTGTAACATTTCCCTATGAACGAGATTTTCAAACTCTGATTTTTATAAACGAAGTAACGGGTAGAAAGGGGTGTTACATTAGCGACGGACCATTAGCGACGAAATTTCTTGTTAGCGACGGATTTGAATTTAAAAAAAAATGGTGGGTCATGTAGCGACGGATTTGGCTGTCGCTAAATCCGTCGCTAAGTTGGATTTAGCGACGGATTTGGTATCCCTCGCTAAAATCTGTCGCTAATACTGCATTTTTTATAGTGGACCCACATTAGAACAACTTTGTCTTCAGCTGCTGCCTATTTGCCAGAGGTAGTAGCATTGAAACGGATCCAACGGCTCCTGCTAGCGCAGAATGGTTCTGCCGCAGGAGAGGATCTAGATCCGTAGTAGCATTGGTGATAAGTCTGCATTGCATAGAGATTTATTGGTCTGAACCTAAGTGTTTTTATACTGAAGTTAGGAAATTACATTGATTTTGGACAAAAAATCGCCATAATTGTCATAACCATGCTTTTCAGGTGCAAATTGATGTTTTGGATCATGTTGAAGCCCGAAGGAAATAGTTGAGATGCTAAGTTGCATCTGTACAACGTTTGGAGCGCTACTGCTACAAAGAGATGCTTTCCATGCACCAAGTGCTTCTGTCATGCATTTGGGGCACATGCTTGTTTTGATGCTTCTATTTGTCATGCGCCCAGGCGCTTCTGTCATGCGTTTGGGGCGTATCTTATCTGCTGAATCTGTTTGCCATGCACCCAAGCACTTTTATCGTGTGCTTGGGTGCATCTTCACAACTGATGGATTTGACGTTACGATTTTCATCCTAGAAAAGGACTTTGGACATTTTTCTTAACCTAACTTAGAGAGAGGGCAGAGGAAACGATTAGGAAATGATTAGGGAATCAACACCCTTCATCTCCTGGGGCGAATTAGGACTTTTAGTTGTTCACAAAGGATTAATCACCTAAAGAATTAGGGATTAATTAATGTTGTGGGTTTGATAACAAAGTAGAAGAGGGGGTTATTGTCCTTATTATACTAGTTTGCAATTGTGTGGAATCAATAAAAGTTCGCCCCTAACTTCTTTTATCATCCCGCAATCTCCGCGTCTTCAGTTCTATTATCAAAATTATAAAAATGTTCTATTGTACTTATTTTAAAGTTATTGTTACTTGATTATATCAACCAAAATATAGTTCATTTGTGTCCGTTTAAATGTTGTTAACGTTTATTGGTATTTGCATTCGAACCTGAGTTCGACACTCGGTCTTACCGTTTTATTATTACTTGCGATGATTTGGTACACTTGCCAATATCGCATCCATTGACCAACTTCTGAATGGAGTTCAAAGATGACTTTTGCATCTGCATACTCGTAGATGATACTTTCTTACCCTAATCCAAAGCGAAAGAGTCCTAGACCCTTTGGACAGAATCTCATTCTTCATTACATTGCATGACTTCTTGAATCTCATTGGATGAAGATTCCCCTTCTTACCTATTCAAACAAGAATGTTGGTACACATTCATAGATAAAGCTTGCTAGGCATTAGACGACCCAGTAAATCCTAGTAAAGGATCAAGATCCAAACCATTCTGAGAAACATAGATGATGCCTTTAAAAACTTCCTTATTCACATTATTTCAGCACTTATTAATCTGAGCTTTCCGGTTAGAATTCACAATGCCCGCAAAGAAAGCATAACCTAACCTCTCAACTAGAATTTGATTCCTAAGTTTTGATTTTAAATCTACATCAATTAAGATGCGTGCAAAATACCTAAAAGATCTGTCAAAGGAGCTTTTGCTAGTTGTATCATCTAGACTAATTAGTCTGCCAACATTGCTAGCAATTGGAAAATGAATTTTGGCACTCCAATATTGTTGAGCAGAATTTGTAAGTCCAATCCAACATTGTGCATTTGTATGTTTTATAGTTAAAGAATTAAAATTAGAATTCGAGCCAAACAACCAAAGCAAACCTGGCTTGCAAATCCAGAAAGGCTGCCTTTGTATTCTTCATAAATCATCAATAGAGAAAAAAGAAAATTCATAAAGTCTTTTCTCTAAAGAGATCAGACCCCACTTACCTGATGGTTGCCAAAGGTCCCGAAGTCTAGATTTCAAGGCCTCAATCTTTACTGGGGTTTTCCCTTTTGAAAGTAAAACACTGCCATTAAGGTGTGTCTTACATCCGTCCAATCCCTGTACATGCTCTTCCTCTAGAATTGAAATAGTAGTTCATTCCCTTTTATACACGGGTGAGGTAGCTGGCTTATATAGGAATATCATATGTTTTACATTTTGATCCGGTAAGGGATTGAGCAAAATATTTGTGAGTTATTATTCACATGCACATGGTTAACCAAGAAAGAATCGTGAATTTCCTCAGCATTGGCCTTAACGAACGAATTAGAACCAACAATGACAATTGTGCGCGCCAAAACGTGTTGGGATTCCATTTTAGAGAACAAAAAGTGAGCGGGAACCTGAATCTTGATTTCTAATTGGTGCCATGGAAAGAATCGGGGCCCACCAAGAGCTGTGACATCAACAAACACGAAAGGGTCACTGTTGGTGACACACGGAAGGAATGAACACCATTAATTGCGTGCAGTAACGCTCTCGACTACAATTGGTGAAGAGATGGGATGTGCTTGATGGAGTTTGAGACACGCAGATGATGGCATACAAAATTGTGATCGATTCCTTTCATGTCTTCAGGACGCCAAGCGAAAACGTCATTATTGTTTTTCAAGAACTTTATCAAAGCAAAATCCACATCCTCGGGCTGGCCATTTCCTATTTTTGGTTTATCTCATTGATGACAAAGATTTATTTGATAGTGATTTAGATAGAAATCCTCAAAGAAAGTTTGATTGTTATAAAAGCAATGACTGAAATTATTTTTGTAGGAAACATAAGCTAAAGGAAAGGGACACGTTTTTTTTTGACGTAAGGAGACACATCAGTATTTATGTTTGAATGTAATTTAGTTATGCATGTCGAGATGAGGATGCATGCATCTACACTTTTAAAAGAAGTTCCTTAGTGGCTAGGAATTGGTTATTTGTTGCATGGGTATTGGTTTATTTGTAGATATACCCCGTGATTTTTTGTTTTTGTTTCATTTTCAACTATCGATTGACAATACAACTTAACGTATCTTACGTTATCTAAAATTTTTTTACCAAAAGTTTAAATTTCAAGAAAAATTTTCCTATTGTCAAAAAAAAAGAAAAAGAAAAAGAAAATTTTCCGTGCATCGCACACGTAAGAATACTAGTGTAGAAAAATATGACTTTGGAAGAGTCTGAATTAGAGCACTAAGGAATTCTTTAGTAATTGTTACTAAATGGGCATAATAGTCATTTCCCCATCAATGAAAAAATTCGGTGACCACACCAACACTAAATTGTGGTTGGTATGTATTAACCAGTGTTTTCATTTACCCGCTCACTCACCACACAAACACTAAATTGTGATTAGTATGTGCTAACCATTGGATTGTTGTATAATGGTCACTAGGGGTGTCAAAATGGATGGATTGGATGGATTTGGATTTGGATTATAATGGATGGATTGAAGACAATCCATTTATCCATTTATATCCATTAAAATTGTGTCAAAAAAATCCAATCCAATCCATCCGTTTACAAAAAAATTCATCCAATCCATCCATTTGCAATTTTTTTATGGATGGATATCCGATCCATCCACTAATATGTTTAAAATATAAACAAATCTTTCAATAAAAAAATCTTTTGAGAAAATTTTTTTTAATATTTTTTATTCAGAAATTGAATTTATTATCATTTTTTGACAAAATTGAATTTTTTAGATTTATAAATATATATATATATAACTATATGTCTATATAATAATATTGTTAATATATATATAATATAATATATAAATATATATTTATATATGTGGTGGAGGCATGGGCGGCCGGCGGCGGAGCTCCGGCAGCCGGCACGGCGGCCGGCGGCGGACTTCCGGCGACCGGTACGGTGGTCGGCGGCGGAGCTCCGGCGGCCGGCGGTGGTTCCGGCGGCGGCGCTCCGGCGGCCGGTGGTGGTTCCGGCGGCGGCGAACGGTGGCCGGTGGTGGTTCATGGTGGCCCTCCGGTGGTGGTCAATATTATTATATATATATATATATACATTATATATTATATTCATTTTTGAATGATTTTTGGTTAAAAAAAATTATTTTTTGAATGAATTTTTTTTTAAAAAATTTCTGGAAAAAAATATATTTAAAAAAATATTTTTTGGTAAAAAAAGTATTTTTATAATTATACAATGGATTTGTTTAAAAAAATTAATTATCCAATGGATTTTGATTTTGTAGTTATTGTAATCCAATGGATTTAGAAAATATAATGGATGGATCACAACCATCCACAAAATCAAACGGATGGATTCAATCCAATCCATTAATATTTTTTTTTTGTAATGGATGGATTGGATGGATTTTGTTATGGATGGACCGGATATCCGGTGGACAAATGGACCATTTTGACACCCCTAATGGTCACCAAAAAATTTAATAATTGTTACTAAATAATTTCTTAGTATCATAAGTCATTTCCTCTTTCGAGAATCTGAATCCGTTCAAACCCCATATTTCGAAATTTTGAAATACCTATTCAAATAAATCTATGACCATGTCAGCATGACACACTAGTGCAAAAATGACATTAGAATTAGACATTTAAAGTCAGGCGCCCAGATGCCTGACTACATAGGTAGACACGGTGGCAAACTTGTAAATAAGTGGCAAAACTCGCGAGTATTAAGGTCAAGCGGATACACGCCTGACTTCTAAAGTGAACAAATAGAGAAAAAATTAGACTTTAGAAGTCAGGCGTGTATTCGCATGACTACATAAGTGACACGGTGGCAAACTTGTAATTAAGGGTGGAATTATTTTTTTCTATTTTAATACTTTAGAAGTCAGGCGTGTATTGGCTTGACCTCTAAAGTACCAAAATAGAAAAAAATAATTTTGCGTACTCACTCTCAGAATCTCACTCTCACAACCCTTCACTCTCAGCCTCTCACTCTCGAACACGCGAAGCCTCTCACTCTCGAACACGCGAAGCCTCTCACTCACCACGAACCACGAACCCTAGCATTCTTCCCTCGTCTTCTCCACTGAAACCTAGCTTCTCACCACGAACCAGTTATGACAACAAACAGCACCTAGCCTCTCTCTCTCTTTCTTGAACGCTCTGGTTCTTCTCTTGTCTTCTCCACTGAAACTTGTTCTGGATCTTGATTTCTGCTTGTTCTCGTTTCCATATTCACAACGAAGCTTCGCTTCGCCACGAATCTAAGGTATAACGCTTTCTCCTTTTCTAAAATCTTCTCAGTTGCATACGGTTTGAAACCCTAGTTTCAACCACTGACTTTGCTTCTTTTTGGTTGTGTTTTTGGGTGGGATCTTGCTGGATCTTGATGCTACGCACAAGGATTTGCACAACGAAGGTAGAACCACTGCCTTTTAGTTCTGTTCAGTTTCAGTTTTAAGTTTGTGTGTCGAAATAAACCCTAACAGCCTGATTCTTGTTTTCTGGGTGCAGATCTATGGAGATCTGTTCAGAGGGTCTTCAAACAGGTAAACCACGCCTTGATCTTTCCTTTTATTGTTTGTTTGAAGTCCTGGTGATACTTGTAGTGATTTTAACTTCTGTTTTGTTGTTTTTGGCTTCTGGATTCTGGATTCTGAACTTCATAAGGCAATTAAAGGTAAAAAGGAAGCTGCAATAAGCCATCTTTTACGGAAAGGTGCAAATCCTCACCTTAAGAATAAGGTACAGATAAACTCCTTACATAACTGTCATAAACTATTGATGGTATTCTGTAAGTGTATTGTGCTTAGGTGTTTATATAATTATTGATATGGTAGGATGGAGCTACTCCACTTCATTATGCAGTTCAAGTTGGTGCGAAGCAAACTGTGAAATTATTAATCAAGTACAACGTTGATGTCAATGTTGCAGATAATGTGAGAATTGGTTTAAACACAAGCCTTTTCTATTTGTAAAGATGTTTTTCAATTTAGCTAATTGTCTATGATTTATTGACAAATAATAATCTTTCAGGAAGGTTGGACCCCATTGCACGTTGCCATTCAAAGCAGAAATAGAGATATAGCTAAAATTTTGTTAGTCAATGGTGCGGATAAGACGATAAAAAATAAGGAATTTTGTTGGACATTCCACCAAAATGTTTAACATGTGTTATGATTCTGTTCATTCAAGCTTTCTTTGAAAACTGATTCTTTATTAGTTATATTATTCAATTCTTTTGGGCTATCCTTCTGTAGAAATCCTTCCTTCGTTTGGTTTCAAGTTTAAATTATTATAGTTAGAAGTTGTTAAAACTGGCTGCTTCCTTTCTATTATTAAGTAAATGCAAATGTAAATGCATAACTGACTTAACTGGCTGCATATGTAAATGCAAATATATGTAATGTTTTTTCCAATGCACACACTTTCATATCACAGCTGCCTAATCAGTACCTAACTGAGGTAAGCTGCTTAATCTAGAAAGTTTTTTAAGCTTAATTGTGCCTTATTTGATTTTCCTTTTATTGTATTTGTTAATAATTTTATATGTATACATTAATCATATTCTGATCCTTTTTTATTATTGCATATAATTTAAACTAGAAATAAGGAAGATAGGAAGAAGATAAAGAAGTCACACAAATATATAGCTAAAATGAGACAAGAAACATGTGAAAATCTTAAACTTACCTCTGATTCTGATTAGAATTCCTTTCTATTTTGTGGTTTGGCAAAAGAAACACAGTCTTTAATTTTGGCTGTCGTCTTAAAATTAAGGGTTGTTGGTTCTATGCAGTATTCTAATCTTAACTGACTTAACTGGCTGCATATGTTTTTTCATTCATATATAACATTAATGGACCATATGCTTGCCTAACATGCCAGGTAGGACAAAGGGGCGTCCAGGTATCAGGAGGACAGCTATGCAGGGAAGGAGTGTCATTTTGATTGCACACAGGCTCTCAAAGCCATTTTTATATTTATATTTATATTTGCCTGTCTATTGAGGAAAAGGATGTAGTTAATATATCTTTCCAGATTTTTCAGATTCATATCTTGAGAATTTGTTAGAAGCTTTTTCGTCTGCATATTTTAACTTTGGTATAATGATGCAGGACGACAAATTTTTCTTTAAATTTGGCAGCAGAACAAGAAAAAACTGTCACGGAAAAATGGTTGCCTGAACTCAAGACTGCTGTTTTGAATGCTCAGCAGAGCTTCGAAGACTGCAAATATGTCAGGGGGTTGGTGAGTTATATCGAATGTCGGATCACCTCTTCAAGGTGGTGGCCCTCCTTTTCCTCGTGGAGATACAGATATGCTAATGAAGGTGCTAGTTCTCTTTTAATTTTCTTTCCATATTCAATTTAGTTGCTACACAATTAGTTGAACAGTTTTATATATAAAAATAAAAATTTCTTATATTTATGCTAATGAATGTTTCTGTATGTGCAGTTGAAACTGGCTCAGTTTCAGCAGCAGCAACAACAGCATCAACAACAGACAGGCATCAATGCACAGCAACAAGAACTTCAACAGCATGCTCTTTCAAATCAGCAATCTCAGTCTTCAAAGCATGCATCAGCAAGATAAAATAGGGGGAGGAGGTGGTAGTGTTACCATGGATGGTAGCATGTCAAATTCATTTAGAGGAAATGAACAGGTCAGTCCTTTTATTGTTGTCAATACCATGTACATGTAACTTACGATGAGTATAAAGTAGGTTCCTAACACAGTTCTCTGAATGCACTTGAAGGTTTCAAAAAGCCAGATAGGAAGAAAGAGAAAGCAACCTGTATCTTCTTCAGGTCCTGCTAATAGTTCAGGAACAACAAATACCGCAGGACCATCACCAAGTTCAGCGCCTTCAACTCCCTCAACTCATACTCCTGGAGATGTGATATCAATGCCTACTACCATGCCTAATAATGGTAATTCTTCCAAGCCTCTAATGATGTTTGGGACGGATGGCACCGGAACTCTTACATCACCTTCAAACCAGTTTGTGAGTTGCTTTTATATTTGGTTTGATCAATTAATGGAAGGAATGATTTTCATCCAAATAAAGAAGACCTTATTTGCTCATGTGATGGTGAAATACGATATTGGAGCATAAACAATGGCAGCTGTGCTAGAGTCTCCAAGGTAGAATCTTAGTCTATTTATCTTATTTTTGGCATGTGTTTTGAAGTGACAATGTATTCTTTTTAGTCTGCTGACAATTTTCTTGTTGATTAGGGTGGGACTACCCAGATGAGATTTCAACCCCGTCTTGGGAGGTACCTTGCTGCAGCTGCAGAGAACATTGTATCTATACTTGATGTCGAGACACAGGCTTGCCGATATTCATTAAAGGTTCGTTTGCCATAAGAATCAAATTCTTTTGACAGTAGGGTACTTATATATATCCTAACAAGTAACAACTCTGGAGCTTGTATTTTCACTGTCTTGGTGATTTTCGCGATAGTTTTATCTTCCTCATTTAGTATTAGTGTATTACTTATTTATCATCAACTTTCTTTATTGGTTGTATGTTGTACTATGATTGTAGGGTCACACAAAGACAATAGATTCTGTGTGTTGGGATCCATCTGGGGAGTTACTGGCATCAGTGAGTGAAGACTCTGTCAGGATTTGGAATCTTGGAATAGGAAGTGAAGGTGATTGTGTTCACGAGCTTAGTTGCAATGGCAGTAAGTTTCACTCCTGTGTTTTCCACCCAATATACCCTTCACTCTTGGTCATTGGTTGTTACCAGGCAAGTCTACATTCTTTTCTATTTTATATTGACTCACATGTTTGTAGTATCAGAAAGGAATGGTTAATTTGAAGTCTTACTCTTGTTGCATGTTGTGTAGTCATTGGAACTGTGGAACATGGCAGAGAACAAGACAATGACTTTGTCTGCTCATGATGGTTTAATTACTGCCTTGGCTGTTTCAACTGTAAATGGTTTAGTTGCTTCTGCCAGTCATGACAAGTTTATCAAGCTCTGGAAGTGATTTTGTGTCTACCAAGTGTGACAGACAATATTGACTCGCATGTTTTGTAGTTTCTTTCCTTTTTTTGACTTCTTAATCAACTCTCACTCACGTAGTAATGTAGTTTCTCATTAGTTAGCTACTAACATGTAGTTTGTCTCATTTGTCAAAAAAAAAACATGTAGTTTGTCTTTTAATCAACCAGGTGTATTAAAAATTGTGCGAAAATTATGGTTGTTTTACTGTGAGTATTATTTATGACCTGAGCACTGATATATGACTCCATGGCCCAATGGATAAGGCGCTGGTCTACGGAACCAGAGATCTGGGTTCAATCCCCAGTGGAGTCGCTTCTACGGAACGAAAATTTGTATAACCAGGGTGTATAGATTAAACCAAAATTTGAAAAAAAAAACTTTTAAGGTCAGGCGCAATAATGCTTGACTTTAAATCATACTTACGAAGTCAGGCAAGAATAAAATGCCTGACTTTAAATCATACTTACGAAGTCAGGCAACAATAAATGCTTGACTTTAAATCATACTTACGAAGTCAGGCAATAATAAATGCCTGACTTTAAAACAGACTTACGAAGTCAGGCGAAATAAATGCTTGACTTTAAAACTGACTTACGAAGTCAGGCGAAATAAATGCTTGACTTTAAAACTGACTTACGAAGTCAGGCGAAATAAATGCCTGACTTTAAATCAGACTTACGAAGTCAGGCTATCGCTTGACTTTAAAACTCCTAACATACAAAGTCGACTTAATAAAAGTCAAGCGGGCGCCTGACTTTAAATCCCCTTTTCGCCTGACTTTAAATCCCTTTTTTGCACTAGTGACATGTATGTACAATGTCAGCATTTTCGTTAAAATTTGATGATAATTGCGTATTTCATAAACCTGGTACCGAAACGGCCGGTAAGCCTATGCCTAACAACGTTTTTCGAGTTGAACTAGTAACATACCCGTGCATCCGCACGGGTTGATCGCGTTACGTGGTATAGTTTTGAATTAGATTGATTTCTCGAATCTTAATTCAAATGGAAGATATCTTTCTAAGAGATCGATAGACGAACTTAAAATAAGAATCTGGTGAGAGTAAGTAAGAGTTTAAATTTATTTAGTTAATAAAATATCTTGTAAGAAAGTTGGTCACAGTGTTGACCTTTTGTTAAAAAAATTAAAAAGATATTTATGTAAATGAAATAGTATGTTAGAAATTATATTTCTTGGAAACGTAAGATACAAAAGTAGATATTAATAGTTTCTATGTTCAACGTTGATTATATTAAACTCGAGTGTATCTTCATTTTTGAAACCATGAGTAGGACAAAATTATTTGAAGGGGCTACCAATTTGTATTAGAATGATACAATAACACGCAGTCAGTAGTGGGTCTCAGAATGATGCATTAGGTCACTCTAATATCATGATATTAAATATCATCAATGCGTTAATAATCAGTACGTAGTAATTAAAAATAAAACTAAAATGTACTAATTCCTATTATTATATAAACCGCCATTATTATTTTTGACAAAGTTTATAAACCGCAATTAAAGATGCTAATTTGGTACCTTAACTTTGAAAAGTAGTTGAGTTTGTTGGGTTTGTGAAAAGTGAAATGATATGGTGTTGAGTTATTTTAATGTTCCAATCAATGTTGGGCTGAGAAGTGACGGTGGGATAGATTAGAAGTTCAGATCTTAAATGGGGTATCTCATTACATTATTTGGTTTCTTCATAGAATCAAAAATCAAATATTTTAAGGTAAATAAATTCTGAATACAGTATCAAATTATTTAAAGAAGTTAGTCCATGGGTGTAAACAGCCTGAAATTGTTGTTGCTTAGACCTGAAATACATAAATAGGTTCTTCAAAGTTAGAAGTTAGTCCAGATCTGTTTCCTCAGATGTTTTTCCAATTCAGATCTGGTTGGAAATTTAAATATATAAACAGCCTGATTTTTTTGTGTTAGCAGTAGTTACATAAGTCTATATAGTAATATGTAAAAGTTGTTAATGCTCAAATATATTCATTACACATACATGTCATACCCCAATTTTGTCCGGCTTAGGTCCAAACCCTAAATTTTCCACACAAAAAAATATATAATAAATTATGCATTGCATTTTGGGTCCTAGAAATCATTCCAAAGTTTTTGAAATCATTTTTAGGGTTAGAATGCACTTTTTGGGAAATTAGGGTTTTTAGGGTCAAAAAGGGCATTTTGGTCATTTCTCACAAAAGGGTCTATAAACATAATTTTTGCATGAAAATATTTTAATAAGCCTCATGCATGAAAATAATTTTTTTTAGAAAGTATAAAATTGATTTTTATCATGCATATAATGTATTCTTGATGAATAAGGAAATAATCGATTACGTCATATCCTTCCTTCAAGCAAATAATCGATTATCTACTCTGAAAATCAAGCAAATAATCGATTATCTACTTGTTTCATTCAAGCCAATAATCGATTATTTGCTCTAAGAAAACAAGCAAATAATCGATTATCCCCTTCCCCTTTTGAAGCACATAATCGATTATTAAGATGCCCATATTTTCAGGAAAGCAAATAATCGATTACCTTCTTATTTCATTCAAGCAAATAATCAATTATTTGCTCTATGAAAACAAGCAAATAATCGATTATCCCCTTCCCCTTTTGAAGCACATAATCGATTATTGAATCTGAGATCCAAGGCACATAATCGATTACATCTCCCAAGTTATTTCCAACATAATCGATTACCTAGTTTCCTAAAATAGATCAAATCTGATTTCCTATAAATAGGAAGCCCATTTTTCATTTCAAACACACGCATTTTCACGAGATCAGAGAAAAAACTCATTTTTTCGAAATCTCTCACATTTTAGAAAAGCTCTTCTACGCTTTATTTTTTTCGCTCTATTCGTTCCGTTGGTCCGTCGGAGTCGATCTTCTGCAAGAGTTAGTCGGGATTTGCGTTCTTCAGATTTGTAATATCTGTCTTCATCAGAGGTATTTCAGTCCTTTCATTTGTTAATATTTAGTTATTGTGATCCATGTGATTTAAACTTAGCTATAGCATTTATCTACTCGTTCTTGTGTATTATCGTCCATTGTTGAGGACGAACCATATGATTCCCACTTATGCCTAGTGCATCATGTTCTAAGTGGTGAAGATGGTCTCGGGTGATTCAGCTTGCCCCTTTTAAACCCTTTTAAAAACATTTTTTTAATTAGAACTACGTCGCTTTGATTCCCGTTTGGGATACGTAGGAGCGAGCCACGTTCTCGTCAAGCGCAACAAATAAAAATTCTTTTCATCCCCCTAAACCAATCATTTTCATAAAACAAACAAAAATCATTTTTCAAACCCATTGTTGCTAGTAGCTCATTAGAGCCTCTGTTCGTTTAGCTATTAGTGACAATGTCCTTTTCTCCTAAAAATAATAAACGATGATCCATCATAACCTTTGTTAGTTTGATCATCGTGCGAATCAATCTCTTTCGAAAATCATTTTCAAAAAACATAATAAAAACAAGTTGTTATCAATAGTCCATCAGAACCTTTGTTCGTTTGACTAGCGGTACAACTCTTTTTGAGCATTTAGCAGTGATTCATCATAGCCTCTGCTAGTTTAATCATTTGCTAATGCTCGTCCTATTTCAAAAAACTCACTAAAAAAGATAAAAAAACAAAAACTTTTCAAAAAGAACCTAGAACTACGTCGCCTTTGATTCTCCACCCGGAGATACGTAGGAGCAGGGCCACGCCCCTGTCAAGCGCAAAAATAAACAGTTTGTAAATTAAAAAATACAAACACATCTCTTTCATAAAACAAAAATAAAAATCTTATTTTCAAAGTAGGGGATTAAGTTGGTCGTACGGCCGGGTTAATCATCGTTTTAGGATAAGTGAACTGTGGTCCTTCAGAGCCCCAGCGCTCCTTCAGTCCCCAGCGGCCCTTCAGACCCCCAGTGGTCCTTCAACACAGATCACACAATCCTAAGACCCCTATATTAAAAAACACCAACACACAAACATTTTCTACCCAAGAACTACGTAGCTTTGAATTCTCCATCGCACCAGGAGATACGTAGGAGCGGGCCATGTCCCGTCAAGCACTTTTTTCTAAAAACCCTTTTTTCCCCCCTTCTCACCTAAAATAAAATTTTCATTAAAGATTTCCCATTCATCTCCAAATAAGAAATAAATAGGCAAATCTAGGTATTTTTCAAATCAAACGTTAAAACTACACATTTAATTAGAGGTTCCCTTTCGGTAGAAAGGACGTGCGCGGTGCTAACACCTTCCTCGCGCGTAATCGACCCCCGAACCCATATCTCTAGTTTCAAAAGACCATCCGCCTTGTCCAAAAGACCTTTTTTCAATGTTTTGGTCTTAAAATTAAAATATTGGTGGCGGCTCCAACTTTTTCCACGTTGTACATTGAGAAACCCAAAGCCGGGGATTTTTCGGGGTGCAACAGCTGGCGACTCCACTGGGGACACTTTTTTAAAAAAAAGACGAGGGTCAAGCCTAACTAATTTAAATGTGTGGTTTAATTGTTGATTCGATTAAAACCCTGTTTGCCTTTCTTTCTTATCTTTTATTCCCTTTCTTTTATCGCTTATGCCCATGCATTTTTTCAATCCCCATGATCCCCTCTTCTTGGCTCCTTTTCCTAAAGTAAGCAATATCGTTGTTTATAGATATTCTAGGTATGGAACCCTAGGGTAGATAACTTGTTATTGTTTGCTTTTGTCTGGACTGCTCTGGTTTTTATTTCAGGTGGGGTAGTGCTAGGGAAAATGCCCTTGACACACACTACACTTATACCCTGTGACTATGTGTTTTGAGTGGGACCATAACCCAGGTCTGCAAAAACTTAGGAGAGTGGATTCGAGTAGTGAGAGCCCATCAGGACCTTTGTCCGTTTGGCTACTTGCAAAAGTTTCAACCAGAGTTGTGCTCTTTCATGATGCCTCACACCTAGCAGTTTGCTGCATTTGTGGGGAATTTTGTGAAAGGGACTGTAGCTCTGGTGGCCTTGTGAGGGAGTGAATAGAGCTACATGGAAGGATTACCCTTTTAATTGCCCTAGATCATAGGTCTTACCTCTTTTTAGGTCACAAGGGCTTTTCCAAAATTGTGTGTGCATTATTGCATCTAGTTTAATTCATTTCCGCCAACGTTTTTTGAAAAAACAACGAAATCAAAAAAAATAATAAGTTTTTCCTTCTCTTTCATAAATACCTATATGGGGTGGCATATAGGGTATACCGCCCTAATTTTTCAAAACCCCACCTGTAAATATCTGTCTTTATAACAAGCATCCTCATCATCCGCATTTTACATCATAACTGCATGCATTACATAAGCAAAATTCTGAAAAAATTCATACATCATTCCTCATGCATCTAAATACAAAAATAACATAAAACCATATGCACCGCATTCATTTACTTGCATTCATATTACATCTCATTTGCATTCTGCTTGCTGGGGATCACCAAATAGTGTACCGTCTTGTCATATGTGCATCAGAATAGAATCGAATAGCAAGGCTTCACTTACTTCTCGCTTCCCAGTTATGAAGAAGGTTGAGTTGCTATTTCGATTCCTCGTTTACTTCACTTCCTAGATCAAAAACAAAAAGCTTATGCGCTTGTGACAATATAAGGCACCTGTAGTTCCCGGCATCAAGTAAACATTGTACATACATTCATACATCCATTCATACATTTATTTTGATTCTTATGTAATAAAAATCTAAACAAACAGATGAAAGGTAAGCTGGTTCACCAACACCGATACTCCACCCGTCTGCAATCAAGGTTTATGGCTAGTAATCGGAATCTTAAGAATAAGGGTCGCCGGAGCCAGGAGGAGTTAGTTGCAGAGGTTCTTAATCCTGAGCAGCTGGATCGGGAGAGTCAAGCTCCGAAGACTAAAGCTGAAGAAGCACAGATAACCGAAGAAATGAGTATGCTGCAGAGGGGTGAGGCCGCTGTTGGGGCTATCGCTGTTGAAAATCCTGGAGGAGTTGTTACTTTCATTCCTCCTAAATTCAAAGTACCTGACTTTAATCAATATCACGGCACTGGGTGTCCATCTAATCATCTGAAGATGTATGTTAGGAAGATGGCAGCTTATGCCCATGATGATAAAGTGCTGATCCATTTCTTTCAAAACAGTCTGACTGGAGCGTCTCTAGACTGGTATATGCAGCTGCCATCCTCCGATGTTCATAGTTGGAAGAATCTCTTTAAAGCATTTCTGAAGTACTACCAGCATAACTTGGACCCAGCTCCAGACCGGTCTCAGTTACAGTTTATGAGCAAGAAAGATCCTGAGTCTTTTGAGGAATATGCCCAGCGGTGGAGAAGTGTAGCTGCACAAGTGAAGCCCCCGTTGACTGAGAAGGAAATAGTGTCTATGTTCATGGATACCCTCCCAGCTGTTTTCTACAAACGTCTGATCGGAAGGGGACCTTCAAGCTTCTCAGATGTGATCAGAGTAGGGGCAAGACTCGAAGTCGAGATAAAAAGAGGAAGAGTTCCCTGCAATCCTATTGGTGCCAACAATGCTATAGGGGAACGAAGAAAGTCGCGTCAATTTGACTCCATCCCCATGTCATACACAGATCTCTTTAACTGCCTCATCACAAGCAAGTTCATTACCACAAGACCAATGAAACCCGTCCGACCACCATATTTCAGAGGATACAACCCTAACAATACCTGTGCCTTCCATGAGGGAGCGGTGGGGCATGTCGTGGAGAACTGTAAAGCCTTCAAGCATGTAGTGCAAGACCTAGTAGATGCTAGGTGGATCTCGTTCAAACAGGACAGCCCAAGCACAACGACTGATCCAGTGCCAGATCATCAAAGGCCAGCTATCAACGCTTTAGAAGGTTCTGTCGGGCAATTGGTAAAGGACGTGAAGAAGGTTAAGACCCCGTTGGATGTTATCTACTCTGAGTTATGTCATGCTGGAGTGGTTAAAAAGGAGTGTTGCCATGAAGAAGGATGTGCTGATTCTGCATGCGTGGGGAATTGCGAAAGCTTTAAGGTGATCCTGCAAGACCTGATAGATCGGTGTGTGGTTCAGATAGGGACCCATGATATTGAAGATGAAAAAGAAATCAATGAGGAAGTAATAGCGGTGCCTATGAAAGAGAGATGTTGGGATACCCTAGGGGAGTCCAGTGGAAAGTTTGACTACTTGGTCAGGTATGACGTTCCCGAGAGTGCTCAAATCCAGCCCACAGGATGGGATGAGGGAGAGGAACAATACGACCAAATTGCTGTCATCAATAACGGTCCTAAGTCAGAAGAGGGTGGTGCAAACCTGGTTTGTCGCTGCAGTGCTGGTGAAAGAATTAAAGAATTGAAAGACTGTTGATCCTCCTGGGACCTTTGATTTAAAGTAGTCATTTGTAATGCAACCCTGTGGCTCTGCCCAAGGCCACAGGACCAGTTGTTAGGGGCGCACATGTTTTTATTTTCTAAATCATCATCATCAATAAAAATGTTGTTTTTGAATTCCA
This sequence comes from Astragalus membranaceus, assembly GCA_039519185.1. NCBI lineage: Eukaryota > Viridiplantae > Streptophyta > Magnoliopsida > Fabales > Fabaceae > Astragalus > Astragalus membranaceus. The sequence continues at coordinate 155,083,854 of CM076849.1, read as the reverse complement.
ATCAATAAAAATCAATTCCTTTTCATTTCATGTGTCTCTTCTTTTCTTTATTATTTTTGCCTGCATGTCTCACCTTCCATTCTGCTTTTTCGCCTCGGCAAAAAGCAAATCCACAGCAATTGTCTCTCAAAATAACAGTGCCAACGGTCCATATTTTGACTTTGATCACCTTATCAATCAAGCAGAGTGGGACGTTGAGAAAGACCGGGAAAATCCTCCAGAAGGTTAATGAAGCAAGGAAAAAGGGTTATTCAGCATCACGGGGAATCCACTGAAGTGATCAACTCGGGGATCGCTGAGAACAAGAAAGAGGTCAAGATGGGTACTTCAATAAAGGAAAATTAGAGCTAAAAAGGGAAATAAAGAAGAAGGGCAAGAGCATGAAAGTAAATGAATTATTGTCCCAGAGTTAATTTTTGAGGAAATAAGCAATCATGATTTGAAATGAAGTCGGACTACCATTCCATATCCAAAAACAAAATCCTCTCCTAACCACCTCAAGCCAAGAAAATCCCAGAAAAAAAAAAAAAAATCCTTTCCGACCCATCTTAAGCCAAGAAAAAGCCAAAAATCCAAAAGTCACCTTAGACAAGGATCACCTCGAATAAAAAACAGTGCATCGTTCTTTATCAGCTCACCCAAGCTCAAGAAAAAGAAGAAGTCAAAAAAGGAAAAATCATTCAAAAAGGAAAATCCCAAAATCAAAAGAAAAATACAAAAGAAATGTAAGTAGTGAGTTGATACATGTTACCACAAAACCCAAGAGATCATCGTCTCAATAAACCTTCAAACACTTTCTCATTTCCATGCACCCCTCCTCTCATAAACCGCAAACATTCTCCTTTGACCTCGACAGCCCGCCCTCCATAGACCCTTAGCCAGGAATAAAACCTCCTAATACCTCATCAAGCCAGTTAACCATCATAAATCATCGATCAACAGCCAATACCGAATAAAAACCATCCTGCCATTAGCCCCAAATACCTCATTAAGCCTACTCATCTCTCCTCCACAAAACACCACAATCCCGAAAGGTCCATTCCGATCAATGATTGATTGCTGTTGTTTTCTCAAAGTCTTAGCTCAAGGACAAGTAAATTCATTTGTTTACAATATGCCAAGTAGGGCAATCCTGTCGCTCTTCACCCCTCCTACAACTGGGGAAATTGACCCTACACCTATCTCATCCCTTGTCGTACTCACATTCATTGAAATCATACAGGGGCAACCCCCTTTCTTCTCTAGTGTATGGGTCAGAAGCAGTCCTTCTCGTCAAGGTTGAAATACCCTCTCTACGAGTAGTCATGGAGGTCAAGTTAGAAGAAGCAAATGGGTCCAAGCTCGTCTAGATCAACTGAATCTCATTAAAGAGAAAAGAATTGCTGCCCTGCGCCATGGCCAGTTGTACCAACAAAAGATGAAGGCAGCTTTCGGCAGAAAAGTCCGTCTTCGAGAATTCGGCGAAGGAGACCTTGTACTCAAAAAGATCCTACCTATCCGGACTGACTCCGTGGGAAGTTGAGGCCCACTCATGACGGTCCATGTGAAGTCAAGAAAGCTTTTTCCAGAGGAGCGCCGATACTCATAAACATAGACGGCAAAGATCTCAGGAATCCAGTCAATTCAGATCAAGTGAAGAAGTATTATGCCTAAAAGAAATAGATAAAAAAAGAGAAAGACAAGCCAAGTAAGAATTAGCTCGCTAGGTTGAAAACCCGCAAAGGGCGACCTAGGCAAAATCAGAGCGACCCGGTGGATTGAAAACCCGCAAAAGGCGATCCAGGCAAAAATTAGGGTCTGAAAACTTAGGCATGAAAAGTAAAGAAAGGCATACAACTCTCCTACCAGCTTGGATGAGGGAGTGATCAAGGTCAAGGACATAGATGTTTGGCACTGTTCCACAGAGACAGACAATCAGAATTCAGCTTCTCTCCTTTTTCGTGTCTTTTTACAGTTTAAACTTTCAAGTGTAATAAATAATCGGCGTAACTTCTTGTGCGACCGGTTTCCACATTAATAAAGTTCAAATTTCTCGTATTTGTTCACTCTTTTATTTTCTGCTTTTTCTGCTCAAAATAAACGTTTTATGATGATGATGGTCCTGAACTGTAAAACATGTGCATATATCATAGAGCATTGCAAATCATTACGAGATTCTTAAGAGTCCTGAGAGAAAGTACATCCTCAAAATCAGTCAATCATGCAAGAGAGCAACTACATCCACGATTGCTTCAAACCAGCAAAGCCAAGACCAACATGCACTCGGCCCATGAGCCCCGCAAGTCCAACAGCTTCCTCAGTCTCATGTCATGAGTGTCGCGGGTTGGCTGAACCAGCAAAAATAAAAAAAAAAAGCAAAAAAAAAAAGGGCAATAAGCAAACACCGTCATGCATTACATTCATCATGCATAAAATCATGCATTTATCAGACATGAAAATAATGATAATAAAGTAAAGAAAAAGAGAAATTCAGGCATTTGCATTCATCATAAGAGAAAGAAAAAGAAAATAGCAATCATGGCATTTGCGTTGCATGCATTTATTCATTTTCAGCTACAGGTACAAAGAGAGGATGAGCACTTCGGTGTTAGCCCTCGCCCCCAGATTCCAGAAAATGTTCCCCCAAGTTGGGAGTTCAGAAAGAAAAAAAAGAAAAAAGAGAAATAGAAAGGAAGGAGAGAAAAGAAAAGAGAGCGCTCAAGCGCGCATTGCGGATTGGAGCACAGAGATCATCGCTCCCTTCTGCCCAGGTCTCACATCGTGTACGAGCAACGCGATGGACCGCAGCCCCATGTGAGGTTCAACGGAATAGTTGTATCAGCCTAAGATACAGTGGACGCCGTGCATTGATCAGTATATCAGTTCCGGAGCTGATAACGATCCCCCCGGCCGCTCGAAAAGGCCAACAGGAAGAGCGTGCTCCTCAAAGCCACGTGCAAACTCGGATTCGTCAAGAGTTCGTTTAAGGATTACAGGTTTTTAGGCAGCCTGGGCAATTTACCGCTGTTTGCACGCCAAGTGCCCATTTACTTTTCTGTTTGCACGCCAAGTGCCCATTTTACTTTTTCTGTCCGCACGCAAGTGCCCATTTACTTTTCTGTTTGCACGCCAAGTGCCCATTTTACTTTTCTGTCCGCACGCAAGTGCCCATTTTACTTTTCTGTTTGCACGCCAATCGCCCATTTACTTTTCTGTTTGCACGCCAAGTGCCCATTTTACTTTTCTGTCTGCACGCAAGTGCCCATTTTACCGTTTCTATTTGCACGCCAAGTGCCCATTTTACCTTTCAGTCTGCACGACAAGTGCCCATTTACTGCTTTCTGCACGCCAAGTGCCCACTTTACCGCTTTCTGCACGAAAGTGCCCATCTTTTCAAAAATATAGAAAAAGAAAAAGAGGAAAATTCGGGTTTCCCCAAGTAGACAAAATCGGTATAATTTCTGAATTCTTTATCTTCATTTTGCCTTGGAATATGTTTCGGCCAATTCATATTCCTCGTTAAAATTCAGATAAAGAGGGGCAGCTGTCATACCCCAATTTTGTCCGGCTTAGGTCCAAACCCTAAATTTTCCACACAAAAAAATATATAATAAATTATGCATTGCATTTTGGGTCCTAGAAATCATTCCAAAGTTTTTGAAATCATTTTTAGGGTTAGAATGCACTTTTTGGGAAATTAGGGTTTTTAGGGTCAAAAAGGGCATTTTGGTCATTTCTCACAAAAGGGTCTATAAACATAATTTTTGCATGAAAATATTTTAATAAGCCTCATGCATGAAAATAATTTTTTTTAGAAAGTATAAAATTGATTTTTATCATGCATATAATGTATTCTTGATGAATAAGGAAATAATCGATTACGTCATATCCTTCCTTCAAGCAAATAATCGATTATCTACTCTGAAAATCAAGCAAATAATCGATTATCTACTTGTTTCATTCAAGCCAATAATCGATTATTTGCTCTAAGAAAACAAGCAAATAATCGATTATCCCCTTCCCCTTTTGAAGCACATAATCGATTATTAAGATGCCCATATTTTCAGGAAAGCAAATAATCGATTACCTTCTTATTTCATTCAAGCAAATAATCGATTATTTGCTCTATGAAAACAAGCAAATAATCGATTATCCCCTTCCCCTTTTGAAGCACATAATCGATTATTGAATCTGAGATCCAAGGCACATAATCGATTACATCTCCCAAGTTATTTCCAACATAATCGATTACCTAGTTTCCTAAAATAGATCAAATCTGATTTCCTATAAATAGGAAGCTCATTTTTCATTTCAAACACACGCATTTTCACGAGATCAGAGAAAAAACTCATTTTTTCGAAATCTCTCACATTTTAGAAAAGCTCTTCTACGCTTTATTTTTTTCGCTCTATTCGTTCCGTTGGTCCGTCGGAGTCGATCTTCTGCAAGAGTTAGTCGGGATTTGCGTTCTTCAGATTTGTAATATCTGTCTTCATCAGAGGTATTTCAGTCCTTTCATTTGTTAATATTTAGTTATTGTGATCCATGTGATTTAAACTTAGCTATAGCATTTATCTACTCGTTCTTGTGTATTATCGTCCATTGTTGAGGACGAACCATATGATTCCCACTTATGCCTAGTGCATCATGTTCTAAGTGGTGAAGATGGTCTCGGGTGATTCAGCTTGCCCCTTTTAAACCCTTTTAAAAACATTTTTTTAATTAGAACTACGTCGCTTTGATTCCCGTTTGGGATACGTAGGAGCGAGCCACGTTCTCGTCAAGCGCAACAAATAAAAATTCTTTTCATCCCCCTAAACCAATCATTTTCATAAAACAAACAAAAATCATTTTTCAAACCCATTGTTGCTAGTAGCTCATTAGAGCCTCTGTTCGTTTAGCTATTAGTGACAATGTCCTTTTCTCCTAAAAATAATAAACGATGATCCATCATAACCTTTGTTAGTTTGATCATCGTGCGAATCAATCTCTTTCGAAAATCATTTTCAAAAAACATAATAAAAACAAGTTGTTATCAATAGTCCATCAGAACCTTTGTTCGTTTGACTAGCGGTACAACTCTTTTTGAGCATTTAGCAGTGATTCATCATAGCCTCTGCTAGTTTAATCATTTGCTAATGCTCGTCCTATTTCAAAAAACTCACTAAAAAAGATAAAAAAACAAAAACTTTTCAAAAAGAACCTAGAACTACGTCGCCTTTGATTCTCCACCCGGAGATACGTAGGAGCAGGGCCACGCCCCTGTCAAGCGCAAAAATAAACAGTTTGTAAATTAAAAAATACAAACACATCTCTTTCATAAAACAAAAATAAAAATCTTATTTTCAAAGTAGGGGATTAAGTTGGTCGTACGGCCGGGTTAATCATCGTTTTAGGATAAGTGAACTGTGGTCCTTCAGAGCCCCAGCGGCCCTTCAGACCCCCAGTGGTCCTTCAGACCCCCAGTGGTCCTTCAACAAAAAGGATTACCCTTTTCTCACCTTTTCAAAACAATGCACAAAATTTCTAATTTTGCTATTGCTAAATTTAAAATCAGATATTACACCTTTATGGGAAGGTCCAAAATATTATATAAGTGAGATAGTATGTTTCCATCAACCTTTTACAGCAAAAAATGTGTTTCCATCAACTTGTTTACAGGAAAATTAGATATACAGCAAAATATGTTAGTTGAAATTTTCTGAAATCCCCAAAGAGTGATGGCCAATTAGGTTCCAGAACTGCACATTTGAATCAATATTGGTTAATTAGCAATTAAATTCAAAATGTCACATTGACTTGTAATATAGAGTTTGGTACTAAAAAGTGTACCACATAAAAAAAAGACATCCGAAAATAGAGGTTAGGTGAATTGAATGCTTCAATGACACCTTAGCATTTGGTTTAATCCTGCAATAGAAATAGATACTAATTGAATGCTTCATATTATTCATTTAAGATGAATATAACATACTGGAGGAACCTATAGAATTGATTTCTAAGACCATTTGAAAGAAATGTTGAGTATGACAGAATTAGGTGGAGAAAAATAACATCTAATTAGGAGGAAAGAGTAAGTAGTAGGACTTACATATTGTTATAAGTTTTGGAAAACTTCTTTGAAGACAACATTGGTAGTTGTTTGCAAATGTTGTTTTTCCTTGTCATGAATTAAAATCTTCAAACCTTTTCTGCTTTTGACCCTAGATATAGCCACATACAATTGCCCATGGCTAAAGACATCTCTTGGCAAATACAATCCAACTGACTCTAGTGATTGACCTTGAGATTTGTTGATGGACATCGCAAATGATGCTATTATAGGAAATTGCCTCCTAATAAGCTTAAATGGCCATGGAGATTGAGAAGGTGACATGGTCATTCTAGGAATGAAAATAATGTTTCCAATATTCTTTCCTGAAATAATTTTTGCTTCAATGACATGTTTTCCAAGCTTTGTGACAATTAATCTTGTACCGTTACACAAAACCTCTGCTTGGTCAATGTTTCTAAGTAACATGATCGGACATCCAACTTTTAGCTTAATTCTATGGTTTGGCAGACCGGGTGTTCTAAGTGTGTTCAAAAACTCAGGAGTTAGTACATCAAAAGCATCTGAGTGACATGCTTCATTCTTGTCAATTGAATCTGAACTAAGGTACTCCTTTTCATCACCTAGTAATGTAAAAATATTTAAATCAAAGATGTGCCAAATAACACAGGCAAATTATAAAAGTAGTAGGAAAACGAACCTGGAATAAGTTGAAGAACATGGTCATTTATCTGATCGACAGTTTCAATTGTTGAAGCCAATTTAGCCCTATTTTTCAAGAAATCTTGATTTTGAAAATGAGACAGAATATCAGGGTATGTACTATTGACAATTGCATCAATTGGATCGTCAAAGTTTGTGATTAGAAGATCAGTTGGTATCTCGATCTCTGCAAAGCCATCATTTGGAAGATTGATCTTCCCATCCCCAACATCTAAAATCCATTTGGAAAAATCCCTCAATTCAGCATCATCTATAGAGTTGAGACCACTCCGCAGTCGCATGTTTTTGGTTAGATTTAGCACTTGACAATGATCCCATATATATGATGCATGCACAATGTCAGAGCGACTCCCCCCTGGAATTACAGGTAAGATCTGACGAAAGTCACCCCCTAAAATTAGAATTTTACCTCCAAATATTTTCTCCTCATTAGTTGTAGATCCTACAATATCCCTTAATGTTCTATCTAATGCTTCAAAACAGAACTTATGTGACATTGGAGCCTCATCCCATATTATCAACTTGGCGGCCTTCAACAATTCAGCATGTTCACTACCTTGAGCAATGTTGCATGTTGAATTGTCTAATGTGGGAACTGGGATCTTAAACTTTGAATGTGTCGTTTTCGCACCTGGCAACAATAGAGCAGCAATGCCGCTGGATGCAACATTTAAGACTATATGACCTTCTGAACGTAAGGCAGTAGAAAAAGTAGTCCACATGAAAGTTTTGCCAGGTCCACCAAACCCATTTAGGAAAAAGACTCCACCCTTATCTTTTCTAACAGCTTTCATTATGGTTTCAAAAATGCTTCTTTGTTCATCTGGATAAGAACTTTTAAAGTTAAACATATATACTAAAAGATGATATGAAATATAGAATTGAAATAGAATAATTGATTATAGTGTCAAAAACGTGGGGCTAATTGAATAATTGAACATATATACTAAAAGTTAGAATAATTGAAATATAGAATTAAAATAAAATAATTGAACACATAATAGAATAATTGAAATATAGAATTAAAAGTTAAACATATATACTAAAATATGATACTAAAAGTTAAACATATATAGTAAAAGATGTTATGAAATGGAATAATCGATTTCAGTGTCAAAAACGGATGAACATGTCATTCATTTATGAGAAATGTGAAAACAAAAGATAAAAACTTAATACCTGTTAGAGATGAGAATAGCTGGTTAAATTCCTGTCTTAATTGTTGGACATCAAAATCAAGTTCTTCATGGATTAGCCTATTACCCAACCGTGGATAGCTGTATCCATTTGGAAATGGCATGGAACTAAAATCTGTCAAGCTTTTTCTATTTCCTTGCAAAAGTTTTTCTATCTCAATTAGTGTTAAATTTTTGAGCTCTTCCTCGGTCAACTGCAGTGCTATAGAAACCAAAACAAATAAAATTAGAAATGTTGGAAGTTTTATATTTGATTAAAAAATTAAAATGAAAGGAAGAAGAATTGTTACCTTTGTTGCGGAGGAACTTCCTTTTTTCATATAATATTCCATCTGAAAGAATTGTCCATGTTTGATTCCACACATGCTCCGGTCTATTTATACTATTTGATAATAGCATTACAACAAACAATTTTCTCAAGAAATAGCCAGTACCCCAGTGACTTGCTTCCTTAATTGCATTAACAAACTCATCGTCATCCTCAAGTAAACCTAGAGCGAAACATGCTGCCCTATAGGTCTCATGTACATCAACACCAACCTTTCTTATATCTTTGAAACTCAATGGTCCTTTTGAGTAATTCAACAACATTCTCAGATAATATAGTTCACCTGTGCTTGGTGGAACCCAAATGAGGCGTCCAACAGTATACCCTTTTTTCCTAGGTTTCCACAACCTCTTGCTTTTGACATAGACAAATTTGGAGACAAACTGTAAATAAGTTAAATTTCTAGCTTCAGGGTACATTTTATTTGCTTCAAACCAAGCTGTAAACATAGATTCAGTGACACTTGGTTTTCCAACCACCTTGTTAATGTCATCATAGTCATTGTAAAGAAGACTATGTTCCCCAGGTAAGTGAAAGAACAATCTCTCAACAGCAGGCTTTCTGGCATGGATCGAGAATGACAATATCCTCCAACACGCCTCAGTTGGAGAAATATATCTACAATCAAGGTATTGCTTGATCTCATCTAGAATTGGTGTCTGATTTGATGTTTCAGGCTGTGATGACACAATAGCAGCAGTAATCCGGTCGTAACCCTTATTGATATACTTAAATAAGTATTTGATAGAAGCTCCTTGGTTACACCATTCCATGTTGATATGAGCTTGATACTTTAATAGTAAGAATGGATTGTAAGGCACAATATGTCTATTGTCAAAAGTAAAATTATTCTTCTCAATTGTGCGTCCATTGTTTCTTCTTCTGTAGATTGGAAACCCATCCTTATCAACAACTGTTTCATCTTCAAAAGGCTTCAGAAAAAATTTGGTGCATTTATTATTTTTAGTGCAAGTAGAGGAAGGATTAGATGAACCACATGGTCCATGCACCATATGTGTTTTGACTAAGTTGTGCAAATCAAATTGGTTAGTCTCATTTGGAATTTCCGCTGAAATGATGTTGTTAATATCTTCAGTAGTAGGATACTTGCTTGTAGGATGCAAAAATATGATTATGTGAGCATGTGGTAATCCTCTTTTCTGAAATTCTATGGTGTACATATCTGCATTTGGAAAAATAAAAATATAAATAAGTTGTCAAAATAAAGGAAGATAAAAAGGAAGCAGATTAGGATGGAGCTTACATGCAAGTACTCTACCAAAAACATGTTTCTTTGTCAAATCATGTATCATCTCTTCCAGTTTTATTTTGAAAACTCTGGCTACAATATCTAGGCGATCATTTGCAGTTAGATTCATTGGTCGGAGCAACCTTTGAATCTCGGGCCACTTAGGATTGCAAGTGAAAGTGATAAATAAGTCGGGAAATCCAACATGACCACAGATTGCCATTCCATCAAAATATAATTGATCCATGTACCCTTTTACTTCCAACAAAGGAAGATGGCAAAACTATTCTTTTTCCTGTGCTTGATCCTTGAATTTCATCACGGGTGTCAAATTGTGTCAAATTGCTATATTTATCGACTCTCAAAGTTGACTGATTTTTCCTAATAAAGTCTAATCTATCTGATTCCATCATGCTGTAACCGTCCACCAAAAACTGTTGGAATAATTGTCTGGATCTCAAAAGAGTTTGAGCTTCTTTGTTTCTGGATTGAATACGAAAAGTCAGCCACTCTCGTATTGTAAGACGATATCTCTTACTCTTTTTCTGGGGACCCATGTCTCTATGAAGCACATATTTCCTATAACCATCCTCACCAAATGGGAAAAGTAGGGGATATTGGTAACCTAGGTAGCTGGTATATAGCTCATTAATTCTTTTCAAATTCCCACTACGATACTCCATAATGATGTCTCTTGGTGTAGCAGTGTCAACATCTCCAACTATAAGAGCAGCAACTTCAGAAACAGATGGTTGATTGTAAATTCTTCCATCTGTTGCTCTTTCTGATATAAGTTTTAATTTCATGTTTGGTACATTCATCCCTTGCAACTTGTCCCTTGCCATCCTAAATGACTTTGCATGAGTATTGTGTTTATCTAGCATTTCTTTCAAGTTGAGCACAATCTGTCTATCAATTTTATTATTTTTCCTATCGTAAAGTAAGACATTTGTAAGGAAGTTGGAGTTTAAGACTAATTTGAATGCATTGAATAGGAAATTGTAAAGTAATGCAGATATTTACCCGAGGCTTGCAATTCTATGTTGGACCTCATTTTCTGAATCATAAATATATAGTTGTGCAAACTTTGGTATATCTCCAGGTTTAGGTAAAAGGCTGCCAATGCGGTGACACATTTGTCCTTGAATTCTCAATGTAGGTGGACCCTTTCTATTATTGAAAGTTCTATCTAGTTTAGCTCCTGGAGATGTGAATGCAAACATCATATTATAAACACGAACATGCTCTTGATAGTTTTTGCTATCACTTGAGTCGTTGTCGAAGAGAAGATGGCGAAGATATTCTGGTGGCATCTTCAGTAGAGGTAATTGAATCTTTCCTCTACTACAACACAATGAAAAATTAGGATTGGCAGCATGCCTGTACTTTTCAATACGCTTTTGGTACCACATTTTCGCTTCACACCATTGACACTCAAAAAGTGGGTCGCCAATGTCATAGTAATCTGTGCACATCTGTGTTTTGAAATGTAAAATCTAGATATAAAATTCTAGTAAATTGAAAATTGAAAATGCTAATGTAAGGAAATCATGTATCTTAAGTAGGCCTACCTATATTCAAATTGGTTGTTTGTGGTGCTACATAGTCCCCTCCAAAAAAGTCACCCTCATCAGTAAGTGTAGACTGGATGTCATCTCTTGTTTGATTAAAGTTGGAAAGAAATATGAATGGTTTGGCAGGATATATAAACTATTATGACTAAATGATTAAATTTAAAAGTAACTCAATTACTTTGAAAATCATCTTCATCACTTGTTGAATCATCCATCAAACAATCTGTAGATGTCAGTGGGAATACTGGCTGTGGCATTGTTGAAGATGATGCACCTTGTGATTGAAAGGGTATATTTGAATTTACATATCCAAATCTATTCATGAGATTGATTCCTACATTGCCAATGTCAACAGCTTTTCTCTTCTTATGTGATCCAATGCTATTGGAAATAGGCTGAAAAGATAGATTTGAACTCAAAGAATTGGTTGAATTAGCGACTCCACTATCCTGGTTCCTTTGATTGAGAGTTGTACTTGTAATGTTAGACAGTGGAGTTCTGACAGTTAAAGATGTGGCTGGGGTCTCATTTGGTCTACAATTTAAAGTGCAGAAATTTCCTCTTGTGGTATTCGGTACCTGATTACCATGGATAGCTGCATTGGAAATAGGAGCTGTGAGGTTGGACATAGGTCTTGTTTGTGACAAATTTGTTTGTGCCATTAAATTTTGAGGTGGGGTTCTTCTATAACTGAATCTGCTCTTTCCCTGTAAAACCATCTTCCTTTTATTTCTTGCAATTGATGCTGCATTATTTTCTTTGTTTGGTTCCATATTGATACCTGAAACAAATTATAAGAATTGTAGAAGTTGTTTTACACCATAAAATCTGATAGCAGTAGTCTGAAGGTGCTATAGGTAGTTGAATGTCATAAGGTATGTAAAAAAATAAGACAAACATAAATAAGTAGTAGTATTGCTTCCCTTTAATCAAACAGGAGTAGTAGTATTGCTTCCCTTTAGTAGTATTGCAGATGAGAAAGAGTAGTATATATTTTTAAAATCATTTAGCTTCCACCATGAATGGTAGATTTCTCACGAAGGAAACTGATGTTTCAGTAATAGTACCTTGCTTCCCTTTTGTTGCTTCAAGATGTAGAAATTTGATGATTATTTGGTGCTCATTGATAAAGGTGAAACTGGAACTTAAGACTGGAATGCTTGATATTTGTTTTTTGGGAATATATTGGTGATAATTTGATAATACAGCAACTGTGAAGAAATTAGGTTACAGGGTAAGGAGTAAGGTAGATGGTGTGTCAGCTAAATTTGTGGCGGTAAAGTTATTTGGGTGGCTCCAATTTCTAAATAGGTTGATCAAAAATAAAATATCTAAAAGTAGGTTGTTCACTGACAGGATAAAACATGATGAGCATGGGGTATTGTTAAGTTGATAAAGCTGAAGAAGTAGTATTCCATTTAATTTTATATGTGTACAGTGTTTAAGGCATGACATTTTATCTGCTATTTTTGCAAGATAAAGATTGAGTCTCTGTTAGCAAATCTTGAAAGGAGTGTATTTTGTCAGCTATATTTGCAAGGTAATGTGACTTTGGTTCCCTTAGTTAGGTTAGTTATTAAGTTTAGTTATAAGCTATTTATCAGTTATTATTATTGGCAAGTAATCCTACTAAATGTATATCTGCTTGGGCTACCCTACAATAGAAATTGGCCACTTTATTAGTATTAAATTTGTTAGTTTTATAATGCCTTATATTAATTTTTCCCAGCAATTGAAGTCGTTCTCTTATTTAAAATAGTTTTCCTAATACATATGTTTTGACAATAAATACTCCCAATGTTGCTAGTTATGAGACTTAACAGATGCATTACTACTACAATGATGCAGCAAATGTGACCAAATGCAAAATTCAGAATGGTTCATGGAGCATCTGTGTAAAAAGACATCATATCAAACATGTAGAAGGCCTGCATTTTCCAGCACATTGATAATACATGCAACATGTTCTCAGATAAAGTAGAGCCTTCTTCAGGCTACAGATTAAGCGATTAGATAGAATGCAAGTTTCAAAAGCAACAAACATATTACACAGCTTAAGAAATGTCTTCCTGATGGTCACTTAGAATTACAGGGAATCCAAAATATTACACATTAGGCATAGTCTGTTAGATATTACATTTTTGGCATAGTCTTTGGATACAGCCAAGTTACTTAAAGAACAAAAGATGTGAGAAAAGGGTGTTCCAAAATGAAAGACTGGTGGTTTTCTAACTTGGAGAATGGCTACTTGCATACATTCAAGGTTCCCCAGTCTTGATTTGGAGTGGCTTTGTTGTTGAAGAGAATTTAGCACTTAAGTTTTGTGGACTAATTAAATCAATGCTACAACTGTCATCAATATTTCTCTTTGCAGGTGTCAGTGCAACGATATTGTCTGGGTCGTGGTCTGCAGTTGCAGATAGTGATTGCTTTGACCATGCAAAAAAGATAGTGTAAGTTATTGGTACTGCCTTGAAAAATACTGATATTGAGCATGAAGACTGTATGCAACTATTGTGGGTGCTAAATAAATTTTAATGAAGATGTAACTTACAGAATCAAGGCGAAAATCTTCACTCATGACAGATTTGGCTTTATCCATTTTAGATGAATTCTGCATAAGAAATTAATTATTATTATTAATAATTAGGAATAATCTGTTACAAATAAAATATAGGGAAACAGGTTTGAGGATATAGGCATTACAGTTTCCATGTTGAGATTTTCGCTGGAAATAGCTAAATTGTTTCCATCTTGTGATGTATTCTGTTAAGCATGAGGAGGTGATCAGTTTAGGATGACCTCAAATTGTTCATTATCTAAAGAAATATAAGCCTAATTAATACATATGCAGTTTCCATATCATACTAATACAACTTAGGAAAAATCTTTTAGAAATAAAAGATATGCAAACAGATTTAAGAGACATAGATGTTACAGTATCGATGATGAGATATTGGCTGGAAATAGCTAAACCCTTGTTATTTTGTGATATATTCTGTAAGGCATTAGTAGGTGATCAGTTTAAAATGACATGACATTACTGAAAATGTAGAGACATCAAAATAATGAATACCTCTGCAGTTTCCATTTCCTCCATTAGTTTTTCAATCCAATCTTTACTCTCTGAATATCTAAAGACTGAAGCTTGGCGATTTCGGGGTTCAACCTTAACTCTAACAGCCATGGTTCTACCTATGATATGGTCAAGATCTGCTGGGTATGCCATGGGGTCATCCTCGCCTTCCTATTATCCAAAAAAAACAATGAAAGGAACAAAGATACAGTTAGGGAATGCTTCAGACCTATATTTCCTTCATTGATAGAAACATTAATAAAGGCTAGATGTTAGTGATATTGAGGGAGTTACCTCTTTCATTTTGTTGATCAGGTCAAGAGCGGAGGACTCGATCATCTGCTCAGAATCTTGATCCCAAAACAAAAAGTTATATTCTGCACCATTGTTATCTTTGCCTCTGACTAATACTTTATACCTATTGAATGGCCAAATAAGAGAGGTTGATAAATTTGTTTTTACATGTTGCAAGTAAAAAAGAAGCTTCTCATTTAGTAAAAGTAGAAGAACCTTGGCACAGGAGCTTGGTTTTGATGACCATCATGACAAACAAATACTTCAGCAGATGGTTTTAAACAATTCCTGCAATGCCCACAGCCGTGGTAACTCCATCCGAACTGATTGACGACGATCCTTCCAGTGGTCATAACAGTAGTACAGGTAGTATTCTATTGAGCATATATTAATTTAAGTGAATGTGTGTTAGTAGGATTGAATTTTAACTGAGCACAGGTGAATAGGCGAAAGAGATAACATTATTTTGTTTAAAGTTACCTGATATAGTTGCTTGATATTTGTAAGGCTGGTTGGTGGGGCCTTATACTTGAATCTGTCCAGATCAGAAAACTGAGCCCCCCTGTTAACTGTGTCTGTGTTTGAATTGAAAGCTGCAGAACTTCCTCTGGTTTGAGTCTGTGAATAGTATTAAAAAGTAATCAACCATAGAGTATGAATCATAGAATTTAAGATAGTTAAGATAATAGTCAACTTAGTGTACCTTTCTTTAAACTGAACAATTGGTGGTATCTGTTCATTGAGAAATATTTTTGAATAATTGTATGAGTTGGAGACTGCCACTGGATATGTTCCTTCAAGACATGGTCAGGAAAATAAGTCAATGTGGGGAAGAAATAAATTGGAATAGCAGATGAAAGACCTCAATAGTTGAATTAACTGTTTATAGAGAAGGAAAAAATGAAGTATTAAAGTTAATATTGTATATACCATCTGTTGGTCTAATTCTTGCATATTTGATAAGCAAAACGAAAGGTCCAGTGGTTTCCCTTCCGTGATATGCAGATAGGAACCTCGTCGAGTACTCTTGCCATAAAGTACAGGCCAGAATGTTTCCACTAAGTCCAGATTAGCCACCAACAATGCAATATTAAAACTTGAGTTAGTCAGAAAAAAGCCTTAAAATAGAAACTTTTCTGTCTTTAAGTAGTGTGTTCGTTACCTTAAATCCATCAAGCGAAGAGACACCATGTTATTTGCACAATTAGTTTTAGAGAAGACAATTTGATGTACAACTCCAATGACATCTAGGGAAAACATAAGTGAGTATTAAGAGTATGAAAGAGTTGAGGAAGTAACAAGTATATTAGTATGTGAATTGAGGAAGAGTTAAAAAACGATACCTACTAAAAGATCAGCTCTATACTTCCCATTATGTATGTCTCCGAAATCTTTAAATTTCAATTCCTCATTTGGGATTTCAGAGCTATCAAGTTCCCGTAGAAGGGTGGTGGGAGTGAAAATGAGTTTGAACCCATGGTCGCAAGCTTTATATTTAAAATCATTAGGACCAACATTGAAATTTTGCAGCTTGCATATCATTTCCTCTCGCACTCTATTAGTCCATTTATTGGTCTCTTCTTTAGGCACCAAAACTTGTATCTTATCCCCCTAAAAATATGAAAACCCTTAGGAATGACTATAAGATAAGAGTTATAAGATAAGAGAAGTTATAACGAAAGACAGAGAAGTTATAAGATAAGAGTTAACCTTGGCATCCATGATAACCATCTCCAAATGGCTTTCTTGTTTGTTGTTTACAACTGTCCAAACGTCGGTTATGCGCACAACCACTATCCAAACATCTTTCTCCCGATTGATGTTTGCTATAGTGTCAAACCTTCTTGCCATTTCCTTAACATAGTGAGGAATTTTGTTAGCAACTGAATTTAAAATGAACTAAAAGAAACAGATTAAGTAAAACAGATTAAGAACCCAAAGAAACAGATTAAGTAAAACCCAACTGAATTCCCAAACACCTTATACCACATTAAGAACCCAAATAAACAGATTAAGTAAAACAGCTTTTAAAATGAACTAAAAATGATAGTGGTTAAAAAAGACAGCAACTGAAAACCCAAATGCGAAGATACCCAAAGGATAGCAACTGAAAAGTAAAAATTAAGTCAAAATTACAGATTTAAAAGTTGCATAAAAAACGAAAATTTCCTATAGAAACAGAAAAGTAGTAATCAACTGAAAAACAAACGTAACAACAAATCGAACAAAAAATAGAACCAGAAGTTGTGGTTCGAACAGAAACGATAACCTAAAATGACCAAAAAGAAGATGCAAGCGAAGATTTAGGCTTACGTTTATGGAAGATGAAAGAGAAGATGATGGCTTCCCGTGGTTGTCTTGAAGAAGATGCAGCAGCTGGTTTATCTTGGAAAAACAAAAGCTGAAACTGTTATTACAGAGCAACGTAAACCGATTACAGCGAGAAGAGAAGGGAAAGAGGAATAGTGACAGAGGGAGTAAAAAATCGACGACAAAGCGTGTTTAAGGAAGCAGATGCAGCGAGAAGAGAATGGAAAGAGGAATAGTGACTTACGTTTATGGAATCCTGACTCTGGTGAAGAAGATGCAGCAGCTGATTTCTTTTATGAAGTTCAAGGAAGAAGAAAGGTAGAGACTTGAGAGAAGAATCGCTGGTCTTTGATTTTCAGAAGGTAGAGACTTGAGAGAAGAGAAAGAGGAATAGTGTGAAGAGAGTGATTGCTGAAGAGAACGGAGTTGTCAGTTAGATTTTTGATAAAGCCTTCATGTCCCGTCAAAGTTACACTTTTCGTGTAAAGAAAAATTTTGGTGGCAATTAGATTTTTGTATAAGTATCTGGTAAAAAGACTAATTTTATCCTTTGGCAGAAATTTTGGTTGTAAGTAAAAAAATAGGTGACAATTAGTGAAGGGGGCTAATAATGGTAGTTCATAGAAAGTATATTAGTATAAATAGATATCAGAAGTTGAAACCCTCTTATCTTCGTTTGCCTTCCGTCGTGCTTCCTTCTCCAATCTTCTACCGACCATCGCTCATTCACCGTCAAACCAGAATTGGTAACTCTTCGTCGGCAGTTCTTCGAGCCTGACTTATCAGCATTGCGACTTGCCGCTGCAACGTCACGCACACTCTTCATGCAAGTTCTGCCTCTGTTGTGAGCGTTTCATTTGCTAGTGGTAGCGTTTCATTGGAGTGGGGTATTTAACTTTCTGTTCATTATTATGGTGTTTGTGTTGTGAAATTGAATGTCAGAGAGTGAAATAGAAATATATCTTTTCCCGCGGAAGTGTTTTTTTGCTTGGTTGAGGCTTTCCTTTTCTTAGGGGAAATAGTAATGAAAAAAATACTGATTCTGCAATTGAAACAGTGATAGATAAAATTCTTGCACTAATTGAAGAGAAGGAGAAGAATAGAAGATAAATTTTTAACTGAGGTAATAATAGATTAATTTATGTACTTAGGTTTTTATAAATGTCTGCATTTGGGGGTGGTGAAGAATTGATTAATATGATGAAATTTATCTCAGGTGAAGTATTGTTTGAAAGAAAGTCTAATTCATTTTAAAATAAAGTATGCCAATAAACGATTGGAAGCTTTCTTCTCAAGGATAGCCTTCTTTCTCTGGTAAGGTATTGCTCTAGTTTTATGCCATTCTTTTTACCTCAACGAAAGAAAATCATGAAAGTAGGTTGATTGTTTCACTTGTTCATGTGAATTCACTCTAACAGACACCTCTTCAATGGGTCAGTTTGAGATCATGTATATAGGTTCTAAATTTGGCTTAAAATAATCATGCCATTTGATTTATCTTGATATAAAACAAGTGCTATATTCCTTATTTTTATTGCTATTTATATTTATGTGTGACAATTTTAATTTGACACATAGATCACTCAGTCGGTGCATTTTTCTCTCCTTGTTGCTCTGTTACTGTATTTTTCTCATTGGTTCATGCCCACCTCTTTTCTCATGCCACTGTCACTGCTTTATATTGGTAATCAATCAATATAAAGTCAGAATGTATGTTGTATATATTGATAAAAAAGTTCATGTATATTGTATATATTGATAAAAAAGTTCTCTCAGAAAGTCAGAATGCTTGCTCATTCTTTGATAGTGAGACATTCTTCAATATGGTTTTGCGGAAATCATAGCATTAAGTAACAGCCAGTGGATAGAGAAGGATTAAGGGCAGTGTTTTTATAGAGTTCGATCAATGAAGTTTTTTCTTTTGAAATTTTGTTGTTAGATCTTAGATATTAATATATTCAGAATATATAGACACGAGTGTATGTTAATTTGTTCTCTTCAATTTATCTAGGCACAAAGAGCTTGAGATGAGAGTTACTGAAAATCCCAAGAAAACTGGCGTCCCCCAAATTCTTAAGTCCGACAAGGCCTTGAAGTTGGTAAACATCCTTTCTGCTCATCTTGCCATGAATGGAGAACTAGTTGTTTTCTGGAGCTTATTCTAAAAAATGTCTTCCATGTATGTGAAGTACTATGATGGGGGAGTGTTTGAACTTCAATAAAATGCATAAATTGTTTTATGCTGCTGATGGGGCATAATGAGGGATTTTAGCAAAATATAGTGAACTTTTTTATGCTGCTGAGAGTTACTTGTCAATTATTCTTTTTGGCAGGCTGAGTTATGGGTAAACAATATGAGCAGTTTTGCAGATGATAAAACAACAAATGTGGCATAGAGGGTCGACCTCATAAGTAAGTATAATCACCACCGTTATTTGTCTGTCATGTTAACTATTGTTTACGTTTATTTTTTTGATAAGCAACTATTGTTTACGTTATATTGCACCTTCGCACATCTTTGTAGGCTTGGTCTAGGTGCAATAAGTTTCGCGACATTCCAAAGTTGGGCCTTCAGATGACCCTGTTGAAAGGTAATTGTATGCCAAATTGGGTGCTGAAAAAAGAAAAGCAGCCAATATCGCTAGAGAGTCGGCTGCAATTGCAAGTGACTGATAGGCCGCAAGTATACGGTTCTATCGCGTAGTAAAAATATCGACCCACAGGGAGTTATATGTGACTACCAATCTAGTTCTTAGTGATGATTAGCTGAAAGGGAATAGTTTGATGGAAAGTATGGTTTGATTTGAATTCAGAAATGATAAAAAGCGCATTGGGATCATGGTTAAATCACAATGAAGGTATGAAAGTAACTCGTTAACTATCCCCTATTTTATTGTAAAGTTTGTTTTTAAGGACAAGGTATTCTTTTGGTGTAATTCAAGTTTCCTTTCGGAATACAAGAACGTGTCTCGAAACACTGATCAAGCCTATTTTCATGGTTGATCATTGCCGAAACCCATTAAGCACCGCCTTATTGTCCCAAGGTTATCACCGCTATTTTCATGCTTTGATTGACCTTGTCTAATTTCATTTGTTCCAATGTTAAGCTTCACCTTTCGGTCCTTCACTTGACATTTGAGTTATACAATTTGCATGATGAAATTAGATTAAAACCCAAACTTAAATAAAATAGGGTTTACTCTTGGAGTTATTTAGGGACCTGTCACTGGATTGTTTCCCACAATCCCAAGATTAGAGAAGTCTACTCACTCATGATCATAGTAGACAATGGAGTAGAAGAGAATTGCATAATGTAAATAACAGAATGTAAATAACAAGAAAATAAAAGTGCAAGAATATAAAGAGCAAAACCTTAACAAAACGCAATAACTTCGATTAAACTTTGAACTTAAACTCCAATGGTAAAAGATGAGTCTGAAGCTACATTGAGGACATTTTTATAGGTTAAGATCATCAAACAAACTACCAAGTACCAATTACAAACCATAAAGATGGAATGAGAAGAGTTGTAACACTTTTTGGCAGCAGAAGGGACGCACGGACCGTGCCTCCCATGCGCACGTATCGTGCTTCATGTAAACAGCTTGGAATTTTGATCGACACAGGGCGCACGGACCGTGCTTGACAGGCGCATGGATCGTGCACAGTTGAACTTTTGATCTTCTGCAATTGCGAACGGCTCGCACGGACCGTGCCTCCCCAGGCGCACGGACCGTGCGTCTAAACCTTATATTTGCACATTCTATTGCTGATTCTTCTCCCCAACCTTTTGTCTCTCGATCCTTTGCTCTTTAAGCACTAAAACTCCTCATTTGCTTCAATATTGACCCTGAGAATGAAAACCAACAACAGGCAGTAAAATAGTTCTAAACTAGGATCAAAACATCAAATAAACTACTTAAATTAAATACTAAAAACACACTAAAATATGACTTATCAAACTCCCCCATGCTTAAATCTTTGCTTGTCCTCAAGCAAAACCATAGAACTCATTGGGCCAACTTTTGGAAAAAACTCTGAATCCTTACAAAACTTCAAGTGGACTGGGTTAAATTTTTGCACTTCTTTGACTTGAGACTTACTACTTTGGGCTTTTTGTGATTTGTGAGATAAGCTTGAGGTACTAGCACAATAGGAAGGATGTCAATGTCAGCATAGAACTAGTTCCCCAACATTCTTAAGCTTGGGTCTTCCATTCACTAGACCGGGTCTCAAAGGAGGGTCTTTATACGTTGGGCATTCAAGCAATCTTTCTTTTTCTTTGATTTGGGCCAACCACTTTTTAAATAACAATTTTTTTCTTTTTCTTTTTGAACTAAAGTGGTCAGCCTTTTTTGCTTGATTTTTCTTTTCTTTCTTTTTGCTTGATACCCCAACTTAGACGTTTTTCTCCAGTAACCACGCATCCAGTGAATGTCACCAAGAGAACTAAGTTTCTAGTTTCTTTTCTAACCCTCCTAAAGGTACCAATAGCCAGACACAAATCTTAAGTGTGTGTGTGAAACCCAAAGAGCAGTATTTAAACTTTATTTTTACCAGTCAGTCCACCTAGATGAATATTATGAATTTCAGAAATTTAAGTTCTTGGTGATATAGTGATAGGTGTATACCGGCATTTGATGGATCATCGCCCATAACAGAAAGAGCTCCCCAGTTCTAATCCCTCCCATCTCTCCTCTCCCAAACACCGTACAGGGCATAATTCTAGCAAGATACCGGAAAATCGGGTTATGAATCAAGCTAGCCTTGGCGGTCCTAGCTTCATACTGACCTGTCCCAGTGATCTGGGTCCAAAAGGCAGGAGGGTTGTACCCTTGCGGCCTGAAGGCGGGGTCTCTGGAATCATGAATCATACCTGTGTTGGGAAACCCCAGCTTTTCCCCCAGTTCATCTAGAGTCATTTCAAAATCCTCATTAAAAAGCCTAAATGATATTTTATCATCAGCAGGACTCAATGAACTGAGGAGCTTCAGGGTAATCCCTTCATAGGTGCCCCTAGGGGGCCTCAAAAAAGTTAACCAACCCAGATTATTAAGCAGCATAGTAACATTGTCTTCTAAGCCTAAGGTGCTAATAGTGAGAATGAAGTCAGGATACTTGGTAGCGACAACCTTTCTTTTGCACAGCAGTTCATACCTTTCTCGTTGGGCAGTGTCTTTGAAAGCGATTTCGAATGGGTTGTTTGCAGCAGCCCCGCTCCTTTTTCGTCCCTTCCCAGTGTTTGGACCCACAACATCACTAATCCGTGCCTTTTTTGAAGCCATTTCGAATTTCTCCAAGTTTTGGGTTTTTGGGTTTTTTTTTTGAAAATTTGGGGGTTTGGTGAAATGGTAGGTTAATGTGGTGTTTTTGGTGTTTGGGTGGTGTTTTGAGGTTTGTTAATGGAGTTTTGGGTTATGGGTTGGGTGGAATTCGAATTTGGGATTTTTGTGGAGAGTGAGTGTATGGTGATTTTGATGGTTGGGTTTTGTAGAGTAGGTTGTGGGTAGTTGATTTGTGGAATTTTTATGGAGGTTTGGGTGAGTTTTGGTTGTTTTTGAAGGTTTGGAGGGTTTGGTTATGGAGGTTTTGGGTAGGAGAAGAGGTGAGGAAGAAGAAGATGGGTTGAAAGTGAGGAAAATCGTGACTTAATTGGTTATTTGTGAGGTACGGTTGGCATCAGAGGTCGCGCACGAATCGTGCTTGGTAAACGCACGATTCGTGCTTAACATTCGCAATAGAGAGATGCTGCCTGTTAATCCACGCACGGATCGTGCTTCACCTACGCACGAATCGTGCCTGAGCTTCGGTGACCAGTTATTCTTAAAATCTTCCAGTACGCACGGATCGTGCCATGTCGCGCACGGATCGTGCGTCTCTTTCGCACAAGGACCAGTAAAAATTTTCTTAGTTGCGCACGGATCGCGCCATGATGCGCACGGATCGTGCGCCTCCTTCAGCATTCAAAATTCATTTTTCTTGTGTAAAACACCCGAATCAGACACCCCTTCTTACTTGAATTTCCTGAAAAACAAAAACAAAAACATTAACCCGTGGGTTGCCTCCCACGCAGCGCTCTTTTAACGTCACTAGCTTGACCCAGACCTTTTCCTTCAATTGGGAGTTTGTAGAACCAAAGTGGTTTCGCTTTCAATCTCATCACCAATCAAATATGTTTTCAACCTTTGTCCGTTTACTTTGAATGAACCGGTCTTTTCACTCCATATATCAACAGCTCCGAAAGGGTATACCTTGCGGGCTTGAAATGGACCGGACCATTTTGACCTTAATTTTCCTGAAAAAAGTTTCAGCCTGGGTCAAAAGAAGGATAAGAAGTTTCAGCCCCTTCAGAATCGCTTTCAAAGACACTGCCCAACGAGAAAGGTATGAACTGCTGTGCAAAAGAAAGGTTGTCGCTACCAGGTATCCTGACTTCATTCTCACTATTAGCACCTTAGGCTTAGAAGACAATGTTACTATGCTGCTTAATAATCTGGGTTGGTTAACTTTTTTGAGGCCCCCTAGGGGCACCTATGAAGGGATTACCCTGGAGTTCCTCAGTTCATTGAGTCTTGCTGATTATAAAAATCATTTAGGCTTTTTAACGATGATTTTGAAATGACTCTAGATAAACTTGGGGAAAAACTGGGGTTTCCCAACATAGGTATGATTCATGATTCCAGAGACCCCGCCTTCAGGCCGCAAGGGTACAACCCTCCTGCCTTCTGGACCCAGATCACTGGGAGGGGTCAGTATGAAGCTAGGACCGCCAAGGCTAGCTCGATTCATAACCCGGTTTTCCGGTATCTTGCTAGAATTATGGCCTGTACGGTGTTTGGGAGAGGAGAGATGGGAGGGATTAGAACTGGGGAGCTCTTTCTGTTATGGGCGATGATCCATCAAATGTCGGTAAACACCTATCACTATATCACCAAGAACTTATTTCACGTTTCTGAACAACCAAATGGTGATATAGTGATAGGTGAGATGGTTACCTTTATTGCTACAAAGCTGGGACTGGGTGACAGGTTTATAAATTATGATGTCTTGGATGGTAATACCTACATTGATTTGGACATATGCGAAAGCATGTTCCTAGTCAGAGCTGTGAACAGAGCAAGAACAAGGTTCCATCTGCTGGTTGACAAGCAGAAGTCTATCCTTCTACCAAACCCGATAAGGACAGACACAAGAAACCCAGAAAACTGGTTGTATCTCAATGCTGCAGGTGACATACCCCAGGAGGTGCCAGTCCAAGAGGTAGAGGAAGAGATGGCCGGGCAAAATGACCAAAATGCCCAAAACTTCAATCTGGAGGCATGGTGTGGCAGAATAGAAACTGAGCAGCAAAGGCAGGGTGCGGAGCTGCAGCTGATCAGGGAGGATCAATTGCATCATAGCCAGCAAATGGAACAAATGTCAGATATGCTTCGCTCTATGATGCAACACTTCAACATTCATCAGGCACCTCCGCCTGATCAGCAGTAAATCATGTGAGTTTTTTCTCTTACCCCTTAATGTTATTCTTTATTATTAAAGCATTGAGGAGAATGTCTGGTCCAAGCATGGGGGGGGGGGGGCTATCTTGCCATTTTTACTATTTTCTTGTTTTTCATTTTTTAGTTTTCATTTCTAGTTTAGTTTTATCATCTCCCCTTGTTTTAAGTCTTTGTGAGTGTTGAAAGCATATTTTATTTGGTGAGGGCCTCTTTTTGGATTAAATTTCTGAAATTCATAATATTCATCTAGGTGGACTGACTGGTAAAAATAAAGTTTAAATACTGCTCTTTGGGTTTCACACACACACACACTTAAGATTTGTTTCTGGCTATTGGTACCTTTAGGAGGGTTAGAAAAGAAACTAGAAACTTAGTTCTCTTGGTGACATTCACTGGATGCGTGGTTACTGGAGAAAAACGTCTAAGTTGGGGTATCAAGCAAAAAGAAAGAAAAGAAAAATCAAGCCAAAAAGGCTAACCACTTTAGTTCAAAAAGAAAAAGAAAAAAATTGTTATTTAAAAAGTGGTTGGCCCAAATCAAAGAAAAAGCAAAAGGAAAAGAAAATGAAAGATTGCTTGAATGCCCAACGTATAAAGACTCTTCTTTGAGACCCGGTCTAGTGAATGGAAGACCCAAGCTTAAGAATGCCGGGGAACTAATTCTATGCTGACATTGACATCCTTCCTATTGTGCTAGTACCCCAAGCTTATCTCACAAATCACAAAAAACCCAAAGTAGTAAGTCTCAAGTCAAAGAAGTGCAAAAATTTAACCCAGTCCACTTGAAGTTTTGTAAGGATTCAGAGTTTTTTCCAAAAGTTGGCCCAATTAGTTCTATGGTTTTGCTTGAGGACAAACAAAGATTTAAGCATGGGGGAGTTTGATAAGTCATATTTTAGTGTGTTTTTAGTATTTAATTTAAGTAGTTTTTTTGATGTTTTGATCCTAGTTTAAAACTATTTTACTGCCTGTTGTTGGTTTTCATTCTCAGGGTCAATATTGAAGAAAATGAGGAGTTTTAGTACTTAAAGAGCAAAGGATCAAGAGACAAAAGGTTGGGGAGAAGAATCAGCAATAGAAGGTGCAAATATCAGGTTTAGACGCACGGTCCGTGCGCCTGGGAGGCACGGTCCGTGCGAGCCGTTCGCAATTGCAGAAGATCAAAAGTTCAACTGCGCACGATCCGTGCGCCTGTCAAGCACGGTCCGTGCTCCCTGTGTCGATCAGAATTCCAAGCTGTTTACATGAAGCACGATCCGTGCGCATGGGAGGCACGGTCCGTGCGTCCCTTCTGCTGCCAAAAAGTGTTACAACTCTTCTCATTCCATCTTTGTGGTTTGTAATTGATACTTAGTAGTTTGTCTGATTATCTTAGCCTATAAAAGGTCCTCAATGTAGCTTCATATTCATCTTTTACCATTGGAGTTTAAGTTCAAAGTTTAATCGAAGTTCTTGCGTTTTGTTAAGGTTTTACTCTTTTACCATTCAGAGTTTTCAAATGTCAAGTGAAGGACCGAAAGGAAACTTGCATTACACCAAAAGAATGCATTGTCCTTAAAAACAAACTTTACAATAAGATAGGGGATATTCAAGTTTTCTTTCGGAATACAAGAACGTGTCTCGAAACACTGATCAAGCCTATTTTCATGGTTGATCATTGCCGAAAACCATTAAGCACCGCCTTATTGTCCCAAGGTTATCACCGCTATTTTCATGCTTTGATTGACCTTGTCTAATTTCATTTGTTCTAATGTCAAGCTTCACCTTTCGGTCCTTCACTTGACATTTGAGTTATACAATTTGCATGATGAAATTAGATTAAAACCCAAACTCAAATAAAATAGGGTTTAGTCTTGGAGTTATTTAGGGACCCATCATTGGATTGTTTCCCATAATCCCAAGACTTGAGAAGTCTACTCACTCATGATCATAGTAGACAAGGGAGTAGAAGAGAATTGCATAATGTAAATAGCAAAATGTAAATAACAAGAAAATAAAAGTGTAAGAATATAAAGAGCAAAACCTAAACAAAATGCAGGAACTTCGATTAAACTTTGAACTTAAACTCCAATGGTAAAAGATGAGTATGAAGCTACATTGATGACCTTTTTATAGGCTAAGTTCACCAGACAAACTACTAAGTACCAATTACAAACCATAAAAATGGAATGAGAAGAGTTGTAACACTTTTTGGCAGCAGAAGGGACGCACGGACAGTGCCTCCCAGGCGCACGGATCGTGCTTCATGTAAACAGCTTGGAATTCTGATCGACACAGGGCGCACGGACCGTGCTTGACAGGCGCACGGATCGTGCGCAGTTGAACTTTTGATCTTCTGCAATTGCGAACGGCTCGCACGAACCATGTCTCCCAGGCGCACGGACCGTGCGTGTAAACCTGATATTTGCACTTTCTATTGCTGTTTCTTCTCCCCAACCTTTTGTCTCTTGATCCTTTGCTCTTTAAGCACTAAAACTCCTCATTTACTTCAATATTGACCCTGAGAATGAAAACCAACAACAGGTAGTAAAATAGTTCTAAACTAGGATCAAAACATCAAATAAACTACTTAAATTAAATACTAAAATATGACTTATCAGGGACGCTATAGATGATGATGAAGACAATGATGACAAGAGGAAGACAATAGTTCCTTTGACCTCATCTGTACTGTCTTTTCATCGTAAGGCTTTGCGTTATCACATATTTTACATTGGATTGCTTCAACCAAAAGCATTACATTTTTTCTTATATAACTTGAAGTCATTAGGCATTTCATGGAATTTGCCGGCCTGTTAGCTTAAACCAAATGCAGCACATTTTTTTATATATATAATTTGAAGTCATTAGGCATTTCATTTTTTATACATTAATATCTACATTGTATATCTTGCAAGATAAACATGTGTTAAACAACTAATTTACTCTAAAAATGACATGATAATTTGTAACTAGCTTAGTATAACTTTTGTAGGACCCCATAAATAATACAATGTAAGAGAAGTAATGAATGAGTGGGATGCAGGGAATAGAAAGAATTATGTCGTAACTACTTGTTGAGTTGGCAAGTGGGAGTGCAAGAGCGAGTTAGTGGCGTGAGTAGTATAAAAGTAGGAGTGAAGGAATAATAAGGTAGACTGGACTTGGTTGGGACTTTTGGGAGAGAATAAGCACTCTCGAATTCCCTATAGGTACATTTCTATTACTTTCTGCATTTTACCATTGTAGAGGCTCTTTTGAGCTTTGAATCTGTTTCTTATTTTCTGATAGGTACCACAATCCATAGAAGATAATAAAAGGAATATATGTGGAATTAATAGTGAAATTAGATCTGTATCAAGGGATAACAGATCCTGAATCCTGGAATTACAATGGATATGTAGACAAGTAAAAGAAAAGAACACTGTTAGGAACTAGAAAATGTAGAATTCCTCATGACTTAATTAGAACTATGAAAGTGTGTATTAATGGTGAGAAACAGAAAATTACAATGAAAATAAACGATAATAGGCTCTTCGAGAGGTCTAATCTCTCCCAATGACTCTAAGTCTATTCCCAATTCTTGCTTCCCTTCCTAATGGCTGAACAATACAATATATATAACACAATACACCTATGACAGTTACTGAATTACTAACAGAACCCGTGCCTAGTCATCATCACCAGGCAGTTACTGGACACTTGGCAGAATCCGGCGCCTTTAGCGCCCTGGCAGTTACTTTCGCAGGACACTTGGCAGTTACTGGCGCCCATGGCGCCCTGGCAGTTATTTGCGCTGAACAGGATCCGGCGCCCTTGGCGCCCTTCACCAACTGCCTTTCCTTTCCTTCTCACATACACATTCTGGAAGCGTCTATCATTCCCTTCCCCTTCGAAACCATCCTTGTCCTCAAGGATAAATTCAGGAATTTCTTGTTAAATCTTCTCAGTTACTTCTCCACTACGAGGATTGTGTCTGCATCTGGGTATGATGGTTGTTTCATTCAAGCGTTGCAAAATTTCTGTAACAGCAGTTTCCATTACCCCAAACCTTTGTTCCAGTGCTGTCATTTGATTTTCCATATTTCTTCTTGTAACTACCATAAAATGCACCAGGATTAGTGCTTTGATACCAAATTGTTAGGAACCAGAAAATGCAGAATTCCTCATGACTCAATTAGAACTATGAAAGTGTATATTAATGGTGAGAAACAGAAAATTACATTGAAAATAAATGATAATAGGCTCTTCGAGAGGCCCAATCTCTCCCAAAAGGCACTTCGAGAGGCCTAATCTCTCCCAATGACTCTAAGTCTATTCCCAATTCTTGCTTCCCTTCCTACTGGCTGAACAATACAATATATATAACACAATACACCTATGACAGTTACTGAATTACTAACAGAACCCGCGCCTAGTCATCATCACCAGGCAGTTACTGGACACTTGGCAGAATCCGGCGCCTTTGGCGCCCTGGCAGTTTCTTTCGCAGGACACTTGGCAGTTACTGGCGCCCATGGCGCCCTGGTAGTTATTTGCGCTGAACAGGATCCGGCGCCCTTAACGCCCTTCACCAAGTGCCTTTCCTTTCCTTCTCACATACACCTTCTGGAAGCGTCTATCACACTCTAGGCACTATAGATGCCTAATCTCTCCAAAGACTCTAGGTCTATTCTTAATTCTTGCCTCCCTTCTCAATTCCCTCCCACTATTATTTATAGTACTCAACTAACTCTCGTTTTCCCTCAACTTTGCCACATAAGCAAGTGGTTAAACAAACTCTCATTTCCCTTCCCTTACACTTTATTCACTTACCCTTCATTCACTTAAGATCTTATCAATACTCCCCCCTTAAACATTCACCTTGTCCTCAAGGTGAAGATACCAAAACAAACAGTTAATACTCTTCCACCAGGATCCCATAGCTTGAAACAAGATGTCCCAATAATGCAAGAAACCAAGTAAGGTTCACCCGGATCCCATTGCTTGTGATGTGTTTCCCTCATTGGTCTTCTTGAAGACTCCAACCCTTGAATCTAGTGCTCAACCCAAATCTCCTGCCAAGTTTGCAGCCATGCTTGAGTTATGTTCTCAAGGCCATCACCATTATGAGCTCCTTCACAAGTTGGAATTACAAATAACATTAACACCATAACTCTGAGAAATGAGATTGTGGAGAACTCCACTATTCACCAACTCAAACATCCAAACCCCATTCCACCTTCCTTCCACTATCAATTGCTCCTCCTTTGAAAAATAGTACCAACCATGTATACTCCCCTAGCCTTACAACAACGTAATCAATCCATGATTTAGCTACTAGGAGATCATTAGAATGTAGTGACAGCAACAATTGGTAAACCTCTGAAGTACATCCATGACAGCCACACAAGTACAAATTTGTCATGCAAATAAAAAGAGCCTTGAAGATTAGTTTGCATGTACCTTGTTCATAGTTCAGTTGGCTAATACACTGCAGGGGCTGAAACATGAATGGAGTTGCATATTCAAGAGCATAAAGACACTTAGCAATATCATTGGTTGACATTTCTATTCTTTGATATGTGGACCTCAGTTTATGATCAATAAACTGGACTTGGACTATTAACTTTACTCCACCCTGTGTTGTAAATCCTTGCCCATACACAATAACATTACCGTGAGGAAGAATTGAATTACCACTTGCAGTCATAACATGAGTAATTCCTTTTAACTTTTGGTTTAGGCTCTCTTCTTTTAATTGGTCTAAGCCCCTTAATTCTTCAATTGAAATGATATCCCACTTATGGACAAGTGGAGGCATTAACAAGATTGAAGTAGTTATTGCCCAAAACCAACCCCCACTAGCAACTTGCTTAGTTTACCAACTCCCTTGAATAATAGCTGAAAAACATTGCCATGACTGTCTTCCTCAATGGCTGTCTTCCCTTTTTTGTGCATTCTACACACTTGTAGAAAGGTACAATTTCATTATGCATAGCTCCCAAGCATGTAGGTGATAGAAAAGAATCATCAATTGAAAGAGTTAAAGTAGTCACAGCGCCCTGGGCAGTGTTGATGTACACGCTGAAATGCTGCCTGGTAGTGGGAAGATGCCCTTGATAAGCATGTGAAAACATCTCAGTAATAGTGGAAAATAAATCCACTTTAGTTGCTGCACCCTTTTTTACTTGAAACTCCCCTCCACTATTAATAAATATTGTGGGTGTAATAATAAAATTGTGGGCCTGACCCATAGGATTAAAAGTGAGGTCCACTTTCTTTTGGGACCAACCAAACCCAAATAACTTCTCCTTTTCAGTTTTTACTGTTAACACCTCCCTTTCCATATAAAATTCAGACTTACTAACCTGGACTTGGGCCTGGCCCATTGAGTGAGAAGTGAGCCCATTATTAAAGCGAAATCCACTCCAAAGTCCAAACAGCCATGTTCTTCAAACAGCCTCAAACCACTCCAAAGCCTCAAAGCCTCAAACCACTCCAAACAGCCATGTTCTTCTTTTCCGAGCCCATTATTATTTCTAACACACACTCCATATTGGGGTTTTTTTTGTACCCCCATCACATCCCATATACCCGAAAATACCCCTGCCCAAATAACAAAGCGGATTTACCTCAAATGGGGGTACCTAATAGGTAAATCCGACTTTAAAAATAACAAAGCGGATTTACCTCAGATGCGGATACATCCGCTTTGTTATTTTTCAAATCGGATTTACCTAGTGGGTAGATAAATCCGATTTCCCTAAAAAAAGGAATTCGGATTTACCCCACCTAAGGTAAATCCGATTTTGTTATTAAAAATAATTATTTTTTATTTAAATTTTTAAAAAAGGCTATAAAAATGCTACTAAAAATTTGTTAAAGAGTAAAACAAATCCAAAAATTATCAAAACACCAGTAAAAATCTAATAAAACCAAAATAAGTTTATGCAAATATTTTTAGATTATCTGGAAATTACGAAAAATTAAAAAAATTAATAAAAAAATAGTAAACGATGGAATTTGGGATTCTGAGGTCCCCTGTCCTGAAAGAAGTCATTTCTTGAGGAGTCTTGATCGTTGATTTTTTTCGGATTTAATGGCTGTGGTTTCATTACAATTTGAGCAGATTGCCCGAGAACCGATTTTTTAGCCTAAATTATTCGCTAGACGTACAACATCGTCACGTGTTAACGAACTACACACTAAACAGAACCACAAGATGGTCGAAATTCGTATCTAATTTTTTAATTGATTTATTTATTTATTAATTAGGTAAATCCGAATTTATTTATTTATTAATTAGGTTAACAAAGCGGATTTACCCTCACATAAGGTAAATCCACTTTTGTTATTTAAAAGCGGATATATCCCCATATAAGGTAAATCCGCTTTTAAAAATAACAAAATCGGATTTACCCCCACTTAAGGTAAATCCGCTTTGTTATTTTTAAAAGCGGATTTACCCCAGAGATACATAAATCCGATTTCCAAAAAAATAAATTGAAATAAGGATACGTTCGGGTTTTTTAAATTGCGTCTTTTCACAGGGTCGATGGGGGTAGATTGATATGTGATGGAGGTAAAAAAAAACCCTCCATATTGTTGACTTGTGTAGGTGTGAATAGAAGATATTGGGCCAGGCCCAATGACTTACCCTAACTCTCTTCTCTACTCTCTCTGTATCGCAACCGCCACCCACCGCCGCAAGAGAGAAGATAAACTTCTCCAATGCTCCACCGACGTTCTCCTCTGGTGGCCACCCCCAGTGCTCGTCGTCACGGAGCCTCTCCACGGCTCTATCGTTCATTCTCACCATTTCCTCTAGGCTAAATAGAACTTTTGGTCCTTTATGTTTGCTCTAGGTTTCACTTTGGTCCTTTATCTTTTTTTTGGTCCGTTTTGGTCCCTCATGTTTCATTTTTGTTTCATTTTGGTCCCTGCCGTCAGTTTTGACTAACGGACGCCACGCTGGCAGTTAACTGCTGACGTGGCGTCCTCAATTCACTAAATGACGTGGCACACTAATTTCCACATCAGCAATTCTTTTTTTAAAACATAAAACAATAAAACAATAAAACATAAATAAAACATAAAACAATAAAACAAACATAAAACCAAAAACATAAAAATCTAAAACAGAATTTCTGGAAAAACTGAAAAGTCAAGTTGCTAAAAACATAAAACTGAAAATTAAAATGGAACATAAAACTGAAAACATAAAACAATTCAACCCAGAAAAGAAGAACATCAAAAAACCAACACCAACACCAACATCAAATGAAGAACAACGATTTCCAGCAACACCAACACTAACATCAAACGAAGAACAACGATTTCCAGCATCTAACATCTTCAAACCCAGAATTTTTCCACTGCGTTTTCTTTCGTTTTCCAAAACATTCAACATCTTCTCCATTAATTGAATCTAGTGATTTAGGCAACCATTTTGTTTGATCTTGGATGGGTTTTGATCGCAAGAAAGAGGTCTGAAGAAGCCCTAAATCAATTTCGTAAAACAACGAGTTTCTGGCTTTTCGCCATTGATGTAGAGTTGCAGTTTCAATTTAGTTTCAGTTTGGTCCTCTATGTTTTCTTTTAGTTTCAGTTTAGTCCTCTACGTTTTCTTTTAGTTTCAGTTTGGTCCCTTATATTTTTTAAACGAAGAACAGATCTGGATTTCTTCCATTAAAGCAATTAAAGCAATTTTGTTCTTCCATTAAAACATTAAAGCAATTTTGTTCTTCCATTATCAGTGGTCCCTCTCATTGTTTGTGTTGTTCTTCCATTAAAACAATTCTATTTTTCCTTGGTTTCATTTTGGCCCCTCTCATTTTGGTCCCTTTCAGTTCTGAAAAAACTAAACAATCAGAATCTTTATCCTCATCACGTTTGCAAGTACAAATTCAGAAATGCAAACCCAAAACAAACCCAAAAATGCAAATCCAACATTAGAATCTTCAATCAAAAAACCCATTTCAGATCTTCGTTTTCTCTCTTCTCAAAACGAAGAAACAAAACAACGAACCAACGAACCAGATCTGCAAAAACGAAAACGAAATGGGTTTAACAAAAACGAAAACGAAGAAAAACTGAGAAGAACAAAATGGGTTTAACAAAACGAAAACGAAATGGGTTTAACAAAAACGAAGAACAACATACCAGATCTGCGAAAACGAAAACGAAAACGAGAATGGTTTTTGATTTTGTTTTGATGTTATTAGTTTTAATGTTATTAGGTGTTTGATCTGAGAATGGTTTTTGATTTTGTTTGGATGTTATTAGTTTTAATGTTATTAGGTTTTTGTTTAATTCTATTTTATGTTTTTATAATTTTAAAAACTTAATGGATTATGTGTAAAATAATATTAAATTAAATAATATATTTTGAGACGCCACGTCAGCAGTTAATTGCCAGCGTGGCGTCTGTTAGTCAAAACTAACGTGAGGGACCAAAATGAAACAAAAACGAATCCTCCGGCGGCGATTCCTCTGGCGTCGGTTCTTCCGGCGAATTCTCCGGCGTCGGTTCCTCCGGTGAATCCTCCTTTCTCCGGCTTCCATCGTCACTTGCTCATTCGGTGGTTCTAGGTCACCACCGATCTCATCTCCTTCCAAGTGCTCCATTGATTTTGCAACAGTGTTAATGAACAAGCTTCCAACTCTTATGTCGCTATTTTCCCTCCAAATTTCTTATTCGCTCTCGATGTGGTTTCGTCCTTCCCTAGATAAGATTTCCTGTTCTCCATTGCTAGTTCTTGATTCTACAACTTAGAGTAAGTTTCCGAGTTCTGCAATTTCAAATCTACCTCGAGCGTCTCATTCCATCCCTCCCCTCTCTGTTCTTCCATTGGCGTTGGCTTCCTCGGTGGATCTAGGTCTCCACCGATTTCATCTAGATCCTTGAGTACCGCACTCTTCGCCTCCAGTTGCTCTAGTACCCTCCAAGCCTCCGATCCTCTGTTCCACAGCCTCCACACGATTCTCTAGACTTTCTGCTCTAACCTCCATTAGCTTGCGCCTTGTATCTCTTTGAGCATTCCTTTGGATCGAATGCTCTGATACCAATGAATAGGTACCATAATCCATAGAAGATAATAAAAGGAATATATGTGGAATTAATACTGAAATTAGATCTGTATCAAGGGATAACAGATCCTAAATTCTGGAATTACAATGGATATGTAGACAAGTAAACGAAAAGAACATTCTAGGCACTATAGAGGCCTAATCTCTCCCAAAGACTCTAGGTCTATTCTTAATTCTTGCTTCCCTTCTCAATTCCCTCCCACTACTATTTATAGTACTCAACTAACTCTCTCATTTTCCCTCCACTTTGTCACATAAGCAAGTGGTTACAACAAACTCATGTCCCTTCCCTTACACTTTATTCACTTACCCTTCATTCACTTAAGATCCTATCATTTTCATTGATACAAACATCCAGTTCTGTTACTTATTTTTGCAACGGATTCTCGTACCTATCAAATGGTATCAAAGCACTCGATCTCGGGTGCTCAAAGGAAGATCAAAGACGCTGCCATGGAGTTTTTGGAAGAAGAATCAGTGCACTGCATACAAGAATGGAATGAAAGGCTTGAAGAGATCAAGTGACACTGGAACAGGAAGAAGCGAGATGTTGAACTCGACGTCATCATGCTCCAACTCGAAGTAGTAGGAGAAGATATGAAGTTCTGGAGACGGTTGAAAAGATCCTAACAGATCTGAAGGGGCTCAGCAGGGATGGTCTGGCGGTATCCAAACCGCCATAAGAACTTGTCCGGAATGAAATCTCATGGCCTCCCATGGCCTCCCATAGCCTCCCATGGCCTCAAGTGCTATGGAATGAAATCTCAAGTGCTGCCTGTGGTCTTCCCATGGCCTCCATACGACGTCCGTGGGTCGTAAGGCATCCACCTGACCCCGAAAATGACCAAGCTTCACAGCGTCATTCTTTCTGTTTCTCCACCTGCAGCAACGTGGACGCTCAGAACAACCTAAGTCTATGCGATTGCCTATGGTGGAAAATACTCGAAAATGCAACACTGAAATAATAATATGAATAAATAAATAATTATTACTGGAGCAAAATGATTAATTATTGGTAAAAAAACAAAATGATTAATTATTACTTGGAGCAATGAAGCGTATCCCCCAACCTGTCTTGTCTTCCAGAAACAAGCATCATTCAACTGCTTGTATAAAATGGCCAAAGCAGCTGAACCCCACGCCCACTGGCCACACTCCTCAAATGACTGAACCAGTAGGACCCACTTGACAGGCACATATGTATGACTCTTGTCGGCAAAGATGGTGTAGCCCAACAAGAGCAACATATAGCACCGTGCAGCGTGATCAAAATATCCCAGCTCCAGGTTACTTCTGTAGGCCTCCTCCAAAAAGCTGAACCTGAAATACGGTCCTCTGTTGAAACGACAGTCTTCCAAGTAATCATCTTGCTGTATACCCAGCAACTGAAACCCAGCATAAACGACCATCTCATTAGTAAATCCATCGTTAGGCTGCCTAAATGTGCCGGTCAGCGGCAAATGGAGCAAGTTGGACACGTCGTCCAATGTGACAGTCATCTCTCCGAAAGGAAGGTGAAATGAGCTGGTCTGTGAATGCCACCTCTCCACAAATGCCGAGATCAGCTCGTGATTGATGACTTGCAAAGGCGTCGAATCAAGCTCCAACAGACGAGCCTGTACTAACCTATCTCTCCACATGTGGGTGGTGATGTGCAGGTCGAAACTTAAATATTTTCTGACCTTAGGCTGCAACCTTAATTTTACCACGGTCGTGTATAAAATTAAATTATATAAATTAAAATATTTTAAATGACAATAAAAAAATTAAATTAATTATTAAAACTGTTACCTCTCCCATACGAAGCCTCGACACCACGTGGGTAGGAAGCCGATGCAACAAAACTTGGTCCCTAGGACCCTGCTCAACAGCCTCATCATACCGCTCCAGCTGCGGAGCGTCTGCAGCCTCCATAAAGTGGTCCTGGTCCTGATCAACAGCAGCAGCATGATCAACATGAGCCCCACCGACGTCCCGATCACGGACACGCCTGTTACGCTTAGAAGCGTGATCGGCTAGCCTGATCAACCTAATCCTCCTGGTGCGGATACTAGGAGCTGGAGTGTGATCTACATCTCCGCCTGCTGCAAAAACGTGTGCAAGTATACACAGTCAAACAAGTAATAAAGTGATAAGTAGAAATCGTTCCCACGAGGATTGATTATGGTTAACTTCACAAATTCCCAATTTAACTAATCTAGTTAGTGAGACAATAAAGTAACAAGTAACATATTTGATTAAAATGACTAGGACAATAAATTAAAGGGCAAATGATAATAAAAGATAGTAACAATAATGTTGAATCAGAGAGATAGGTATAGCCAAGACAATGATCAGTAATTAATCAATATTGACTTAATGATGTGACCAGTGCTATGATAGCATTCAGTGTGCAGAATGAATATGGATATTCCTATCACTGAAACGAAATGTTTTCAAGGTTTCCTTATTCCTAAGCTCCCATGAGGTTCATTCCGTAGGGTGAAAAGCGCGTTTCAGGTCACACTATAGCCCTAGCTTCATATTCCTATCCTTCACTAAGAAAAAGTAATATTCCTATTACCTTTCAAACTATATTAACTTGTGAAATCAGCACTTTAATCCTTTCCAGAAATTAAAGCACATGACCCTAATTAAAGTGATCAAGTTCAAAAAGAGTGTATAGCATTAAATCGCACAAGTTAATGAAGCATCAAGCATTAATCACACCATCTCATCATTAATTCATAATTACTTCACCATAGTCTTGACTATAAAAAGATCTAGCTCATAATGAGCTTAGACATGACAAAGTAGTACCTAGTTACCCCAAATGAAGTCACGATAATCACAATTACAGCTTAGATAAAAAAATACACAGAGGAAGGAATGAATTACAAACAAATTGGAACTCAAAATAAGCTTCTAATGCTGTAAATCTGCTCCACAGAATCTGTGCTGTGCTGATCAAAAATAGTGCTGCAGAATGTGAATTCTCAGCTCCAAAAATGGAGTTTTGGTACCAAAAATGGTGATGGAGGTGGAATGGATGAAGATGGGTGATGGTGGCTGCTAGGGTTTCGTGGATGGGGAGGGTATAGATGAGTGGGGGTGTGTCCTTTTTAGGTTAAGCCTTGCCTTTTATACTAATTTCTCTCTCCAAGTACCAAATGGGCCAAGGCAAATTCTGAAAAGTGCTGCCAACCCAAAAAGCAAGGACATTTTGTCTTGTAGTGCCTCAATAATAAAACAGATTCCTTTTTGTACATCTCCACATAAGACAAAACATCATTTTTCTTCATTTAAACACTTGGGGCCACTTCAGATAATTCTTTATGCGCAAGCCAACTATGCCCGTGCTATCACAGCACTACGAACAGCATCTGGACTAAATTTTCCTGCACAACTAAATACAAGGTAAAATCCCACAAAATGGCACCAAAAGTGCCCAAAATACTTTTTACACAACACAAACATACTTATATTTAATTATGCATAAAATCCATATTTATTTACACTAATTGCCATTGAACAAGCTTAATTCTCATTTGTTTTGGCGTAAATAACTCTTATTTCTAAGAGTTATCACACCCCCAAACTTGAACCATTTCTTGTTCTCAAGTAATGACACTCATACAGCACAAAGCACAGCACAACAGCAATTAATAGCATTGAAAACAGCTCCAGCACAGCTCTATTTTTCTCAAGGTTTTCCTCTCAGACACAACACATTAAGAACCCTTAGCAATTCATGAAATTATAGCTTTTGCCCTCTAGCTTAAGTGTGTGTGTGTTCTCTTGCACTCCTTCCATAGGCTCCGACAATTACTAGGCTTGGCTTCGGATCCTACTTAGAATTTCCTACATTTCCCTTCCTTCTCAATAGCTACAAGCAAAGTTTACAATGATTCACACAAGGGTAGCCCTTTTAAAATTATGCATTGAATACACTAGGTCATACAACTTGATTACAATTGATACTAGAGTGGTGCACACCTCTTTTTTTTCTCTTTTTTTTTTAATTCGGTTAGCTTGACCCTTGCTTCGACTGAAAGTGTAATGGTGTCGCCACAAAACAGCCTCCCTAAACAGTGGCCAAACCAACCTTGTTGCAAGAGTGCAACTTATTTGATTTTGAATTTCTATTTATTTTGCAAATGTGCACCCTCTTTTTACATTATTTGATTTTGATGGCACCCGACCTTACTACTAATAGGCTACCCTCAAACTTGACTTTTACCCTACATGCAGTTTCTATCAAATTCCAAGCAGTTTTGGTCCTTCCAAAGTTTTTACCTAACTTCCACCTAAGTAAAACCTTTCACCTATTTCCAAAATGCAAGAGTTAAGTGTATACTATAAGGGCTAGGCTATTTCCTTCAGAATTCTGAGTCCACGCCAATTCTGGCTATCCTCATTGGGTTCTGCCTTGGTACTTAGAGCTTAAAGTTTTTATTTTCATTATGCATTAACAGCTGTTGTGACAGCTTTACAGACAGCACTGAACAGAACATTGAAAATAGGACAGCAAGAGAACAGAAAATTAAGAACATGACAGCAGCAGAAAAACAAACTAAACAGGACAGCACTAACAAAATAGAATGGATATGACAAAACAAATAACAAAGGGTGGGATTATTTCCCTGAATCTAGCCTGGCACTCCATCGGGATTCAAAAATGGTCCTAGGCTTCTTTGCCACAGTCTCCCCCACGATTTCCAAGTTCGGATTGACTTTTTCCCCTTCTTCAGCAGCTTCTGCAGCACCACTATGCTGAATATTGGTGCTGCAAATGGTAATATTTGGCACTGTGACAGCATTTGTTAAAATACTGCACAATGCATACACCAGAAACAACTCCAAAATAGGAAGAATTAACCCCAAAACAGCAGCTATCCCACCAATTTGATTCCTAAAAATGAAAATGAACAACAAAGAGAACACTAAAGAGGTTAGAATCAGGGTTGCCTCCCAGCAGCGCTTAATTTATAGTCTTTAGCTAGACTTGCCCCTTTAACACACATGTTATGGTGGGTAATATGACAAGAAGAAAATCTCATCCGTCCTATTTCGTCCTTTGTGCAGAAATCCCATGTATTTGGCATAGGGAAGCAAGTGTTCCCATGCTCCATCAACTAAGCATTTGGGATACGAATTCCTCCATTCTTGAGAAAAATGGAACTTGTTGTGCAGAGGAATCTTGTCTTCAATTACCACGGGTTGAGTTTTAAATGTCACATAACTCCCTTCACGCCTCACCCTTGGCTTCTCTTCCTTCTCACTATTTTTTTCTTTTTCTTTTTGTTCTACTTCTACTACCACTACTACATTATTTTTTTCTTTTTCTTCCACTACTTCCAAATGGACACATTCATTTTCCAACTCTACACTCTCTTTTTCTTGCTCAACCACCTCTTCAACACAAATTTTTTCTTCTAGCTCAACCACTTCTTCAACACAACCCTCTTCTTTTAGATGCTCCATAATTGTTCTAATGTGAGCCTCTATATTCTTACATGACACTTGAAAGTTGTCGTTATCCTCCTTGGTAGCCTCAAGGGATTGAGCCACAAATTCTTGAAAATTTAAGATGCTCTCATGGAATACTTCGGTTTGAGCTAGAGAGTATGTCTCTTGCTCCAACATGAAATTTTCCATGGCATAAGTCTCATTTTGGGTTGTCATGGACGTGAAACTTGTCTCAAAACAGCCCCCTTCATTTTCACCTCCATAGCAACCGTAATTGAAAATTTGTGGTTGGACTTGGACACTTCTTGCTTGCATAGAGTCAAAATACCAATGTTCCAGGGCTATAGTTTTTTTTTTACAAAAACGCAAACACAATTAGTAACACTAAGAACATCAAGGACAACACAATACAAAATAGAAATTTTGCTCCTAATAACAAACAAACAAAATGGATAGAATCTCAAATAACTAAACTAGCAAAAATGAAAAACTCATGAAAATCAACACTTTCAATCCCCGGGAACGGCGCCAAAAATTTGTTGTGCAAAAACGTGTGCAAGTATACACAGTCAAACAAATAATAAAGTGATAAGTAGAGATCGTTCCCACGAGGATTGATTATGGTTAACTTCACAAATTCCCAATTTAGCTAATCTAGTTAGTGAGACAATAAAGTAACAAGTAACATATTTGATTAAAATGATTAGGACAATAAATTAAAGGACAAATGACAATAAAAGATAGTAACAATAATGTTGAATCAGAGAGATAGGTATAGCCAAGACAAGGATCAGTAATTAATCAATATTGACTTAATGCTGTGACCAGTGCTATGATAGCATTCAGTGTGCAGAATGAATATGGATATTCCTATCACTGTGAAACGAAATGTTTTCAAGGTTTCCTTATTCCTAAGCTCCCATGAGGTTCATTCCGTAGGGTGAAAAGCACGTTTCTGGTCACACTATAGCCCTAGCTTCATATTCGTATCACTCACTAAGAAAAAGTAATATTCCTATTACCTTTAAAACTATATTAACTTGTGAAATCAACACTTTAATCCTTTCCGGAAATTAAAGCACATTACCCTAATTAAAGTGATCAAGTTCAAAAAGAGTGTATAACATTAAATCGCACAAGTTAATGAAGCATCAAGCATTAATCACATCTAATCATTAATTCATAATTATTTCACCATAGTCTTGACTATAAAAAGATCTAGCTCATAATGAGCTTAGACATGACAAAGTAGTACCCAGTTACCCCAAATGAAGTCATGATAATCACAATTACAGGTTAGATAAAAAAATACACAGAGGAATGAAGGAATTACAAACAAATTGGAACTCAAAATAAGCCTCCATTGCTGCAAATCTGCTCCACAGAATCTGTGCTGTGCTGATGAAAAACAGTGCTGCCGAATGTGAATTCTCATCTCCAAAAATGGAGTTTGGGTACCAAAAATAGTGATGGAGGTGGAATGGATGAAGATGGGGTGATGGTGGCTGCCAGGGTTTCGTGGATGGAGGGTATGGATGGGTGGGGGTGTGTCCTTTTTAGGTTAAGCCTTGCCTTTTATACTAATTTCTCTCTCCAAGTACCAATTGGGCCAAGGAAAATTCTGAAAAGTGCTGCCAACCCAAAAAGCAAGGACATTTTGTCTTGTAGTGCCTCAATAATAAAACATATTCCTTTTTGCACATCTCCACATAAGACAAAACATCATTTTTATTCATTTAAACACTTGGGGCCACTTCATATAATTCTTTATGCGCAAGCCAGCTACGCTCGTGCTATCACAACACTACGAACAGCATCTGAACTAAATTTTCCTGCACAACTAAATACAAGGTAAAATCCCACAAAATGGCACCAAAAGTGCCCAAAATACTTT
This sequence comes from Astragalus membranaceus, assembly GCA_039519185.1. NCBI lineage: Eukaryota > Viridiplantae > Streptophyta > Magnoliopsida > Fabales > Fabaceae > Astragalus > Astragalus membranaceus. The sequence goes on along the minus strand of CM076849.1, from coordinate 155,042,182 downwards.
TTACACAACACAAACATACTTATATTTAATTATGCATAAAATCAATATTTATTTACACTAATTGTCATTGAACAAGCTTAATTCTCATTTGTTTTGGCATAAACAACTCTTATTTCTAAGAGTTATCATCTGCTGGCTGTGACGGCTCGCATCGCTCAAAACTTCCTGAACTGCTCGCCACTGAAAAAAAACACAAAAAAAAAATGAATTTTAAAAAAAAATTCCGGAAACACCTCGTTTGAGGATAATTCGGAAAACGGTTTCTCTGAACTTTCCGAAAACACCTTAAAGGACGTATTTCCGAAAGTCATTTTTGACTTCCGGAAATACGTCCTTTGAGGTGTTTCCGGAAATTTCAGAGAAACATTTTTCCAGAATTATCCTCAAACAAGGTGTTTCTGAAAAAATCGCAAAAAAAGCTTCCGGAAATACGTAAAACTAAGGTATTTCCGGAAAGATAAAAAAAAAACTTACTGAGAATTTCGGAATTATGTGAAAATGAGATGATGGTTTTGGTTTTTTATTGTTAGTAAGGGTATTTTGGTCGGATTGCACAAAATGGAGGGGTATTGGGGAGGAGAGAGGGGTACAAAAGAAAAAGCCATAATATATTGAGATGTAAATGTTAACTTAAGGTTAGTCATGGTAATTAGTGTTAGTAAGATTATCTTTATCCAGCAAAGCTACCGTGAATAAGCTTCGGGTCTAGTAACAACCAAACAATAATAATTCAGCTGCCAAATATGAATTTAAATTAGAACACAGCTATTTAGTAGGTACGAACCAATTTTTATACGAAGTGTTTACGTCTCCAATTATTAAAGAAAAACAGAATTGTGACTACTATTTGAGAGAAATCACATGGGGTAGTGTGTTAATGCAAAATATTCGTTTTTCTTCGTAAAATATTCTCTTTGTACTCTAAAGCATTTAACTTTCAAGAAACTAAAAGGAAGGTGTTGCATGACTATATGGTTGAAAACTTGTGGGGTAATATCATGATAGATTGGGTAGCTGTCCTATCATTGGGACAGTCTGGAGGCTTATTAATAATGTGGAAGAAAGATTTGTGGGTTGTCAAACAAATAGTTTACGGTGATCGTTTTGCGGCTATTTGTGTTGAATGAAGATCTTTGGTATTGTTTTGTGTATGTGTGTATGCACCTTGTCATACGAGTGATAGAAAACAGTTGTGGGATGAACTTTGCAATCTCAAAAGAAATAATGAGAAAGGGGAGTGGTGTTTGATTGGGGACTTTAACGCTATAACTAAACAAGAGGAACGTAAGGGGGTGGCGACAAACTTGAGATTGAAAGATATGTCTGATTTTAACGCTTTCATCAATGACATGGAGTTAAGCGATCCACCGTTGCTTGATAAGAAGTTTACATGGTTTTGCTCTGATGGTATATCTGCTAGTAGGTTGGACAGATTTCTGATCACTGAAGGTCTCATTGATGCTTGGCATGTCAAGAAGGGCCATAGAGTTGGCAAGAGGGATATTTCTGATCATTGCCCAATTTGGTTGTTATGCTCTCACTGGGTTTGGGGGCCAAAACCCTTCTGGTTCAATAATTGCTGGTTACAACATGAAGAGTTTAAATCTTTTGTTATGGAAGTTTGAAATAAATTGCAGGTGCAGGGTAAGAAGGCATATATCATCAAGGAGAAGTTGAAGTTGTTGAAAGACAAGTTGAAGGTTTGGAATAAGGAAGTCTTTGGGTGGTTAGATCTTAAAAATGAAAATATTGTGGAAGAACTTAATGAGTTGGACGTGGCGGTGACAGAGGGGTTAGACTTGTCGGCGGTTGAGTCAAGAAAACAAGCTTCGGCGCTCTTTTGGCAGAATTTGAAGTTTAAAGAAAGTCTTTTACAACAAAAAATCTAGAGTTAGATGGATACAAGAGGGGGATTCCAATTCAAAGTACTTCTATGCTTGTATTCAAAGTAGAAGTCGCACGAACCAGTTGATTGTATTGGAGGTAAACGGGAGATCTCTTGAAGAGGTAACCGAAGTCAAAATAGGGGTACAATTTTTTTTTTATGAAAAGCTTTGAGGATAATGCGGATAACCGATCGGTGTTAGATGGTTTAGCTTTTCCCAAACTGACCGACACAGCCAATCAGATGTTGATTAGTCATATATCAGAGGAAGAGGTGAAAGAGGAGATTTGGGGGTGTGGCAGGTGGTAAAAGCCTGGGTCCGTACGGGTTCAATCTAAGTTTCATTAAAGATTGTTGGGAAGTGGTGAAAGAGGATATTGTGGCTTTCATTCAAGAATTTCAGGTTTGTCCGGTGCTGCCCAAAGGTATAACTACCTCTTTTCTTACTTTGATCCCGAAGACTGATAATCCACAAGGGTTGATGGAGTATAGACCTATCTGTTTGATTGGTTGTTTATATAAGATTTTATCCAAGGTTCTAGCAGCTAGATTGAAGAAGGTTATAAGCAAGCTTATTTCACCTTGTCAATATGCTTTTATTCTTAGAAGACAAATAGCAGATGGGGCCTTAGTTGTCAATGAGGTGGTAGACCTTGACAAGAGAAGAAGAGATGAATGCTTATTTTTTAAGGTTGATTTTGAGAAGGCATACGACTCAGTCTCGTGGAGTTTTCTGTTTACATGATGGAGATGATGGGATTTGATGCGCGCTGGATGCAGTGGATGCGGGCGTGTGTCCGTGAGAATTCAATGACAGTTCTTGTAAATGGTAGTCCAACATCAGATTTTAAAGTGCATAAGGGATTGAGACAGGGGGACCCGTTGTCACTGTTTTTGTATTTACTTGTGGCGGAAGGGCTTGCAGGCATGGTAAAGAAGGCTCTAGTTTGAGGTTGTTTGAAGGTTATAAGGTGTCTGTAGCGACCGAAAAATCCGAAGGATCTCTCGCGTTCAATGAAGTCGCCATCAATGTTTAATTATTAGGGAAAACATTGAAAAATCCCTTTGAAAACGAAAATGGTCTGGAAAACCAGATTTTGGGTTCGAGAGTCGATTATGCGCGGGGAATGTATTAGCACCCCACAGCATCCTTTCGAAAAAGGTTACCTCTAATTAATTGTGCAAAACTATATTAACTTTGAAAGTATTTATTTCCCTTTTATAAAAAAAATGATTGAAAAGACTTGATGAAAAATATTTGTTTTTGCATTTTTATTGAGAACTACGAAAGAAAATTTGAGAAAAGACTTAAAAAGATTTTTTATTATTGCACTTGACAGATGTGGGCCCCCATCTGCTCCTACGTATCTCGGGGTAGAGAATCAATGGTGTTATACCCCAATTTTGTCCACTCTCTTTCCTATTATGGTCTTTTTACTTAGTCCGCGTGTCATAAGTCCTAAGGAATATCATTATGAAAACGGTATTGCGAACACTGTCTTAATTTGGACCAGTTTGTCCAATTGGGCCTAGGTCCAGCATTTTGGGCCTGATTTTGGTAGTTCTCTAATTAGGCCTATACTTGACATCTTTGGGCCAGTTTTTTTAATAAGTGGGCCTGTGTCTAATGTTTTGTGCCATTTATCTATTTGGGCCTACATTTAGCTTGTTGGGCCATTTTTTAATAAGTGGGCTTATGGCTAATATTTTGGGCCCAATTTAGTCCTTCAACTCAAAAGCCATAAAAATGATAATAAATTCAGAAAATAAAAAATATATATTACAAAAATAATATTTAGTTTACAATTGTCCAAAAATCCCAAAATACAAATCACAAAATTACAAAAATAAAATAAGAGCCCATCAGCCCAAACACAGCAGCTGCAGCTGCGCCTGTCTCTGCCTCAGTTCTCTTGGTGAGCAAGTTTTCCAAACCCTAATTTTGATCCTGAAATGGAAGTAAAAGATCAATTAGCATAAATGTTTGATTCTGAATTTTACCTATAAAAGCATATCAAACTCACAGCAAAAAGGGGGGGGGGGTGAACAATTCTCAATCAAAAATTCAGAAAGAACAAAAGGATTAGTGGTTCACATCAGAACCCTAATCACCCAAAAAGCACTAGTTTGAAGTTCTGAGACAGAAAACAATAGCAAAAGGTAGAGGCGGTAGCAGTAACGCGCAAAATAAGCAACGAGGATATTCAGAAGCTGGAGCCCAGGTTAGTTCCCCCCATTACGTCATTAGCCTATCTTCTATTTACTAGTTGATCTGCTTGTAAGTAGGATAAACATAGAGGAAGCTAAAATTTCTGATCTTTTCTCTAATCTGCTCACCGTTCCCATCTTTCAATCAAGAGCATAAAATAGTTAGAATTAAAATTAGAACTAGATTAATTCTCTGTGAATCAGAACAACTTTTTTAATACAAAAAAGAAGGTCAGAATCAGTGTTTAACACAAAAACAGCAAATAGTTTTAAAAACAAATTTTTGAAATAGGTTTAATCTTTTCAGAACTTAGGGTTTTATCTTTTAGGGTTCATAAAATTAGGGAAATCAGAACAGAAAAAAATTGAAACTGAAAAACAAGCAAAACTCACCCTTGTAGATTCCGACCACCGTAGAAGGTGGTCGTTGGACGGAAGACACCGTTGGAACACCATTTCCCCCCACCGTGAGCTCACGGTAACCATTAGAACCGTCCTTCGTGCAACGCCACCGTAGCCTACGGTCACCACCGCACAAAACCACCCAGAGAAACCAAGAAACCAACATAAACAAATAATAAGAAAGAGTGGAGCAGGAAAAGAAGTGAAGGAGGAAAAGAGAAACATACAAAAAGATTAGAACCGAAGCTTACCCTCGTAGCTCCGACCACCGTAGACGGTGGTCGTTCTCCCAATCGCTGTTGTTATCCCCTTCGCGTCGTCGTTGTCATTGCCCAACACCAGAGCTACTCCGTCGCCGGTCATCACGCATCGCTGTCACCTTCATCAGCTCTGTCACCTTCGTTGGAGACAAACCCGCCAACGTAACCGTCGCCACCATCGTTGAACCAAGCCTTTTCCGTCGCCTGTCCTCCACCCCTTCGCAATCGCACCCTTCAACGCCGTACTCACCGTCACGCCGTCGTCACGCAGTCACGCAGTCACCACCGCCATGATCTCGCCATCGCGTCCTCCCTCTTCTTCTTCTCTCCTCCCCATTTTCGTTCTCTCCTTCTCTCTCTCCCTTTCTCTTCGAAAATTCTTCTTTCTCTCTCCAAACAAAATTTTCGCACTCTCTCTCTCCAAAAGTAATGGTGCGGCGCAAAGAGGAAGAAAGGCATGAAATTACGGTTCTGATCTCTCTCCTCATTCCCTTTATACCTCTTCCTAATTTCTATTCTATTTTGTTTTTTAATTTTAATATCAGAATTATAATGACACCCCCACGTTTTACCTGTTACACCCCACTGGAAGCCCACATCCTCGCAGGCCAGTTCACAAAAACGAACTGGGCTTCTGCTTTCCACACCCCCCTTTTAAAAACACAAACCCCTGCAGCTAATTGCACCCCATTTTACCAATATACCCTTTTTTCGTTCCTTTTTCTTCTTTTTCTAGAAATAAATAATTTCTTTCACAAATCCATTTTTTTCTATGAAGATAGACATTCCTTTTTCAAAAAATATAAATAGGGGACTAAGTCGACTGTACAGTCGGGTTAGTCTGCTTTTTAGGTCACTAATGAACCGTTACGGATCATGCCCTAAAATCCCTATTTAAAACAAACAATTTCTAAATTAAAATAAACACAAACACATTTATTTCCACAAATCAAATTTTCAAAATAGGGGATTAAGCCGACTGTACAGTCGGGTTAGTCAGCGTTTTAGGACGAATGAACCGCACAGATCAAGAGTCCTAAAACCCCTATTCAAATAAAATCAAATCACTACACATCAAACTATCTTCCAAACTTCAAAAAACTCCATTTTCACAAAGTAGGGGACTAAGCCGACTGTACAGTCGGGCTAGTCATCATTTTAGGGCGAATGAACTGATCACTCAGGAGTCCTAAAATCCCTAAGTAAAATACACCAACAAACAAAGTTTTCTACCAAGAACTACGTGTGATTTGATTCTCTACCAAGAGATACGTAGGAGCAGAGGGCGGCCGACCTCTGTCAATTGCACTAATAAAAAACCTTTTTTAGTCTTTCCTTAAACAATCCTCTTCTTCAATTCAAAACAAGTCTTTTCTTTCTCTTAATTTCCTATAATTCACAATAAAAGGGTAAAAATAAACATTTTAAAAATTAATATTCTTTCCTACAACTAGTTAGCAGGTAACCTTCCTTAGGAAGGATGTCGTGGGGTGCTAATACCTTCCCCACTCCAAAATGGATTTTCCAATGTTTGCCCTTAAACTAAACTTTGGTGGCGGCTTCATTTTGAACCTTCGAGAAAATCCTCGTCCGGATTTTTCGGTCGCTACAGCTGGCGACTTCACTTGGGACAATTTAGAGAGTCAAACCTAGTCTAATTAGTTGTAGGATTAGTTACTGTTTTAATGTTTATTTGTACTCTTCCCTTTCGTCTTTTATTTTTATTGCATATTATTCTTTTGTGATATGAAAACCCTAGGATAGAAGACCACTTTTTTTGTATATATGTTTGTTTGTTTTGCAGCTTGGGGGGTATTCTTGATATTTTGCTCCTTCACACACGCCACTATCACACTTTTGCACACACGTGAGAATAGTCCTTTACCCGGACTGGAGAATAACCTAAGTTAGAACGAGACTGCGTAGTGATGGCCTACTGGATGTGCGTCCTGTTGGGTGGTCACGAAAGTCTCACCTAGAGTTTGGTCCCTCTTGAGAATGCTGGCACTCCTAATAGCTTGCCTATTGTTGTTGATCAGTGTTCTTAACTGGGGTCGTTGGCTCTAGGAACCTTATGTAGGACTCTTTAGAGTTACCCTTTGAAAGGTTCACTTAACAGACAAGCCCTAAACCTATTCTCTAAGGAACCCTCGTAGGACACAAAGGAGCCTCATACCCCTGCATTCAAACAAACGTTGATACATTTTTCCGGTCTCCTTAAAAGAAAAAATTCAAAAAAAATCATATGTTATTTTGGCAATTTTTTTTTTAGCATACCTCGTGCATTTTTACCTTTCCCTTTTGCATGGCATAAAAAATTTAATTATTGCACATTAACATTTCATTTTTCATACATTTCTATAACCGCCAGGGAATTGTAAGACTTTCTTTCTGACAAGATGGATCAAACATTTGCATTAATAAAATAAGTTTCTTTCAGTTCCACGTCAAACAGAAACTTATAATTTCCCTGGCGTCGTAACACGAAGTTGTACATTTGCATCTCATGCTCATTCATTCATTCATTCATTCATTCATTCATTCATTCATTCATTCATTCATTCATTCATTCATTCATTCATTCATTCATTCATTCATTCATTCATTCATTCATTCATTCATTCATTCATTCATTCATTCATTCATTCATTCATTCATTCATTCATTCATTCATTCATTCATTCATTCATTCATTCATTCATTCATTCATTCATTCATTCATTCATTCATTCATTCATTCATTCATTCATTCATTCATTCATTCATTCATTCATTCATTCATTCATTCATTCATTCATTCATTCATTCATTCATTCATTCATTCATTCATTCATTCATTCATTCATTCATTCATTCATTCATTCATTCATTCATTCATTCATTCATTCATTCATTCATTCATTCATTCATTCATTCATTCATTCATGTACTTACGTAAAAAAAATTGAAAAATAAACAGAGAGTAAGAGGGCAAGCTGGTTCATCAACATCGCTACCGGACTCGTTCACAAGCAAGAAAAATGGCCGAAGAGGATAATCAGGCTCTGAGAGAAGACATTGCAAAGCTGAAGGATCAAATGAGCGAGATGATGGTATTGAAAGATCAAATGACCGAGATGATGGCGCTGAAAGATCAAATGTATGAATTCGTGAAACTCCTCGAGAGAAGAAATGCAGATGAAAGTGCTTCGGCAAGGAATACTGAGAACAATGCTTCGAACCTTCCTCCTCCTCCCAGCTCCGAGACTCCGCACACCGCTGGAGTGAACATCCAGAGCTACCAATGGCTCCCTTACGGTCTCCCGGCTGGTTACGCTCCTCCTACCATGGAAGCCAATCCAGAGGATGGACCTTCGGGAGTCGCTGGACCTTCAACTCAAAATACAAATGCAGAAATACCGCGAGTTCACTTCTCAAGTCCTCCGACTGCACCATAGGTCATTCCACAGGGTTATACTCCGTCACCAGTAGTAATTCATCATGCTCCTACACCGAACTCCGCTGCAATGCCAATGGTTCCTCCCCACTACAACATGAGAGGACCCTCTCATAACTACTCAATGAAGGACTCTCAGCCCGAGGACAAATATCAGATACTAGAAGAGCGCCTGAGAGCAATTGAAGGATCCAATGTCGGCGCAAGGGATGCATATGATCCGTGTCTCGTCCCTATTGTGATTATCCCACCCAAGTTCAAAGTGCCCGACTTTAACAAATACGGAGGGGTAACTTGTCCCGCTAGCCATCTGACTATGTATTGTAGAAGAATGGCCGCATTTACACACGACGACAAACTGCTCGTCCATTACTTTCAGGACAGCTTGACTGGGGCAGCCTCAAGCTGGTACATGCGGTTGGAACACACCCACATTCGATGTTGGAAAGATCTGGCTGATGCTTTCTTAAAACAGTACAAATACAACATCGATACAGCTCCCGATAGAGCACAGTTGCAGAATATGGTGAAAAGAAACAATGAATCATTCAAGGAGTATGCCCAGCGTTGGAGAGGATCGGCAGCGCAGGTAGCACCGCCTCTACTAGAGAAAGAGATGGTATCCATGTTCATAGATACGTTGCAATCACCCTTCAATGACAGATTAATTGGGAGCGTATCCTCTAACTTCTCAGACATGATCACCATAGGGGAAAGGTTGGAAAACGGAATGAGAAACGGGAAAATTTCTTACGGTTCGGCCGAAACCAATAACCCAAAGAAGCCCTTCGCAGGATTTGTTAGAAATAATGAAGGGGAAACCAATTCCATAATAGGATCAGTGAAAGCCTCTTACACTTCCAAAAACCGTCCTCAAGCCCTGCATTTCTCTACCCAAACCACTAAAAGCCATAAACCACCAAACTACCCAGAAAGGAGACATGTACAGTTTGATCCAATTCCGCATCATACTCAGATCTGTTCGACCACCTCACTAGTCACAACCTAATCTCCCCCCCCGATGAGGCCCATTGAACCTCCTTTCCCGAGAGGCTATCACCCGAACGCCACCTGCGAATCTCACGCAGGCGCAATTGGGCATTTAGTAGAAAACTGCAAGGCACTGAAACATGTGATTCAGGATCTGATCGAATCCAAATGGTTGAGCTTCAATGAGGATGCTCCGAACGGAGGCGCTAACCTTTGCCAGGGGCATGAGAAGTCATCCGTCAATGCTTTTGAAGGCGATCAAAGGGCTAAAAACAGCATCATCAACCTTGTGCGCCTTTGTCCTGCAACCGAAGCACTTATGAATTGGGAGATTGTTGATTTTCTTGTGATTTTCAGTTCAAAGTAATGTTACGTAATGCAAATCCTATGGCTCCGCCCAAAGCCTTAGGACATTTCAATAAGGGCACGCATGTTTCTTTCCGGTATCAATATTAATAAAATAGTTTTTCGAATTCTCCAATAAATTCCTTCTTTACTCATTTGCTCGCTTTACTTTTTCTTTTATCCTTCTTCAATTTCTACTAATGCAGACCTAAATAACTTGTCCTTGAAAATAACAACGTCGGTAACTCATGTCATAACTTTGATCGCCCCATTAATCAAACCAAGGAAGATGTTGAAGATAACTGGAAAACTCTTCCAGAGGTAATGAGAATAATGGAACAAAAGGATAAAGTGACCCAGCCTCGCGTGGAATCAAACGAAATGATTGACTTGGGAACAGAAGAAGATAAAAAGGTGTTAAAATTAACATCACACCCAACGGATAGCAAATCAAGAAAGTTCGCTTACATCACCTTGTCTGACATAAGACGCCCACTGGTGTAACAAATCCGTGATTGTCGAGAAATTTGGTCTGCCGTTATGGCTTTCCTAAAAAGATCATCACGGACAATGGTGTAAGGACTATGTAAGGACTCCAAGTCGAGCATCATGATCTCTTCCCATACTGCCCAAAAAAACAAATGGGGCAGTTGCGACAACAAACAAAGAATATCAGAGATGATAGTGACATTTCACCTTACATGGAGATCAAACCTCGTTCATACTTCAACAGGGGCAACCCCGTACGATGGGAGTAGTACTTCCATTAAACCTCACCAAACACAAGAACGGTTGTCTTATGTCATACCAGAAAAGAACAAAGAAAGCTTAACAGAAGAAGGTCCGTCCTCAACAATTTTAAGGAGACTTGGTGCCCAAGAAAGTCATACCCAAAAGGATTCCCGCGGGAGATGGACCTCGAACTATAAAGGACCTGATGCGGTAAAGAAATCATTCTCTCGAAGAGCCTTAATTCTCACAAAAATGGATGGGGAAGACCTCGCACTCCCGGTGAACTCTGCCTAAAAAAAGGAGCATAGAAAAATGAGAAAGATGAGCCAAGCAAAAATAAGCTCGCTAGGTTGAAAACCCGGAAGGGCAGCCTAGGCAAAAGTTAGAGCGACCCGGTGGGTTGAAAATCCAAAAGGGACAATCCAGGCAAAAATTAGGGCCAGGAAGTTGGACTAAACAACATTGAGGCAATCAACACTTCCAAAAGTCGGATGAGTGATCAAGGTCGTGAGCATGGGTGGCCGGCACCGTTACTTCAAGGACACCAACTACCGAGAAGTCTGCTTAGTATTTCAGCTTTCTTATTCTTTCAATGAAATTCCTGACGTAATCTTAAGTCGGTGTGCCTTCTGCACATTTGGCCTCCATTGTCAATATCAAACACTTTCCTTTCTTTTTACTTCCGTCTATCTTTGAAATGATGTTTTGTGATAATTGATACTGGATTGTGAAACATGTGACATAATCAAAAGCATTACAATCATTACGAAATTTCTGAGAATCACAGAAGAGATATAGTCTTTCATTAAAATACCTATAAGGAAGAAAGGAACCGCAGGAATAGAACAATAAATGCGTGATCATCTCAAATGATAAGTCCCAGTCATGCGCAACTGACTTAGCAGTATGAATGCACTTGATAGCCTCATAACCCCATGCCGGGAGTCCTGCGAGTTGAAGGACCAGTAAAAAGAGAGCCCCCCCCCCCCCAAAAAAGGACCAAAAAAAGCAAAAAAAGAAAAGGCAAAAGAAAAAAATCATCCACATTGCTTTCATTACCCCCACCAAAGCATAAAATCATACAACCATGCATTTGATCGTAGCACCTGCATCTAAGCAGTTCAGTTGCATTCATATCTTATCTGCATTCACATACGGTGTTTGTCAACCTCCATGTTCCACCAATTTCAACTCACATCATCTGCCATGTTTCATTCATCCCATCGGACACCTACCATTTCACATACCTATATTGCACGCATGTATCATTCATCGCATTTTTAGACATGCCAAATATAGATAGCTTTTCCCTTCTCTTGTAAATGCATTCATTAGGTATGTTTTAGGCAAGTATGCCATGTGTCAAACCCAATAGTTTGTTCCCTCAAAGTCAGTGCTCCAAGCACTGGTCTCATATCACAATTCAGAGTCTCGGACCCCCAGCAGTCCTTCGGAGCCCCAAGCGCTTCTTTAGACCATCAATGGTCATTCACTCCAGATCGCACGTTGCGTTATCGAGCAACCGACGAATCATCCGACCCCGGGTCCATCAGTTCAATTGGACCCAGAATGTCAAAGCAACGACTTCGAACTCTACCCTTAAGATCACTATGTCGCCACTGAGCGCGACAGATCATCCGACCCCAGGTCCTTCAGATTAGCTGTGTCAGCCTAAGACATGGTGGACGTCCTTGGAGGTGAGCAAATTAGGTCAACGACCTGATCTTGCCCCTCCGGCCGCTCGAAAAAGGCCACCCCCGAGCATACCATTTTACTAGTACCATTGCTAGTTTGTGCTCTTTTGGACCCCCAGTGGTCCTTCAAAGCCCCAGTGCACCTTCGGACCCCAAATGGTCCTTCAGGGTTTAGGCAACCCCTTGGAGCCCCAGTGCTCCCTTAGAGCCCAAATGCTCTTTTAGAGCCCCAGTGCTTCTCCAGATCCCTAGTGATCATTTCTTTATTGTTCTCGGTTAACACGCCAAGTGTTAATCGCCCCTTTTTTCTTTTCCCTAACTCATCTTCCCCTTAAACGGACAAAATTAGAGTCTATTCTATCTTTATTTTTATTTCTACTACGAAAATCTGAAAACCATTCACCTTTTCTAATAAAATATAAATAAAGAGGGGCAGCTGTTATACCCCAATTTTGTCCACTCTCTTTCCTATTATGGTCTTTTTACTTAGTCCGCGTGTCATAAGTCCCAAGGAATATCATTACGAAAACGGTATTGCGAACACTGTCTAAATTTGGACCAGTTTGTCCAATTGGGCTTAGGTCCAGCATTTTGGGCCTGATTTTGGTAGTTCTCTAATTGGGCCTATACTTGACATCTTTGGGCCAGTTTTTTAATAAGTGGGCCTGTGTCTAATGTTTTGGGCCATTTATCTATTTGGGCCTACATCTAGCTTGTTGGGCCATGTTTTAATAAGTGGGCTTATGGCTAATATTTTGGGCCCAATTTAGTCCTTCAACTCAAAAGCCATAAAAATGATGATAAATTCAGAAAATAAAAAATATATATTACAAAATAATATTTAGTTTACAATTGTCCAAAAATCCCAAAATACAAATCACAAAAATACAAAAGTAAAATAAGAGCCCATCAGCCCAAACACAGCAGCTGCGCCTGTCTCTGCCTCAGTTCTCTTGGTGAGCAAGTTTTCCAAACCCTAATTTTGATCCTGAAATGGAAATAAAAGATCAATTAACATAAATGTTTGATTCTGAATTTTACCTATAAAATCATATCAAACTCACAGCAAAAGAGGGGGGGGGGGTGAACAATTCTCAATCAAAAATTCAGAAAGAACAAAAGGATTAGTGGTTCACATCAGAACCCTAATCACCCAAAAAACACTAGTTTGAAGTTCTGAGACAGAAAACAATAGCAAAAGGTAGAGGCGGTAGCAGTAACGCGCAAAATAAGCAATGAGGATATTCAGAAGCTGGAGCCCAGGTTAGTTCCCCCCATTACGTCATTAGCCTATCTTCTATTTACTAGTTGATCTGCTTGTAAGTAGGATAAACATAGAGGAAGCAAAAATTCTGATCTTTTCTCTAATCTGCTCACCGTTCCCATCTTTCAATCAAGAGCATAAAATAGTTAGAATTAAAATTAGAACTAGATTAATTCTCTTTGAATCAGAACAACTTTTTTAATACAAAAAAGAAGGTCAGAATCAGTGTTTAACACAAAAACAGCAAATAGTTTTAAAAACAAATTTTTGAAATAGGTTTAATCTTTTCGGAAATTAGGGTTTTATCTTTTAGGGTTCATAAAATTGGGGAAATCAGAACAGAAAAAATTTGAAACTGAAAAACAAGCAAAACTCACCCTTGTAGATTCTGACCACCGTAGACGGTGGTCGTTGGACGGAAGACACCGTCAGAACACCATTTCCCCCCCCCCCACCGTGAGCTCACGGTAACCATCAGAACCGTCCTTCGTCCAACACCACCGTAGCCTACGGTCACCACCGCCACAACCACCGCACAAAACTACCCATAGAAACCAAGAAACCAACATAAAAAAATAATAAGAAAGAGTGGAGTAGGAAAAGAAGTGAAGGAGAGAAAGAGAAACATACAAAAAGATTAGAACCGAAGCTTACCCTCGTAGCTCCGACTACCGTAGACGGTGGTCGTTCTCCCAATCACCGTTGTTATCCCCTTCGCGTCGTCGTTGTCATCGCCCAACACCAGAGCTACTCCACCGCCGGTCATCACGCATCGCCATCACCTTCATCAGCTCTGTCACCTTCGCCGGAGACAAGCCCGCCACCGTAACCGTCGCCACCATCGTTGAACCAAGCCTTTTCCGTCGCCTGTCCTCCACCCCTTCGCAATCGCACCCTTCAACGCCGTAGTCACCGTCATGCCGTCGTGACGCAACCACGCAGTCACCACCGCCATGACTACCACCGTGATGGCTAGTCAACGCCGTCCATCACCTTCGCCGTAAATCTCGCCATCGCGTCCTCCCTCTTCTGCTTTTCTCCTCCCCATTTTCGTTCTCTCCTTCTCTCTCTCCCTCTCTCTTCGAAAATTCTTCTTTCTCTCTCCAAACAAAATTTTCGCACACTCTCTCTCTCCAAAAGTAATGATGCGTCGCAAAGAGGAAGAAAGGCATGAAATTAGGGTTCTGATCTCTCTCCTCATTCCCTTTATACCTCTTCCTAATTTCTATTCTATTTTGTTTTTTATTTTAATATCAGAATTATAATGACACCCCCACGTTTTACCTGTTACACCCCACTGGAAGCTCACATCCTCGCAGGCCAGTTCACAAAAACGAACTGGGCTTCTGCTTTCCACACCTCCCCTTGTAAGAACACAAACCCCTGCAGCTAATGGCACCCCATTTTACCACTACACCCTTTTTTTCGTTCCTTTTTTCTATGAAGATAGACATTCCTTTTTCAAATAAATAATTTCTTTCACAAATAAATAATTTCTTTCACAAATCCATTTTTTCTATGAAGATAGACATTCCTTTTTCAAAAAATATAAATAGGGGACTAAGTCGACTGTACAGTCGGGTTAGTCTGCTTTTTAGGTCACTAATGAACCGTTACGGATCATGCCCTAAAATCCCTATTTAAAACAAACAATTTCTAAATTAAAATAAACACAAACACATTTATTTCCACAAATCAAATTTTCAAAATAGGGGATTAAGCCGACTGTACAGTCGGGTTAGTCAGCGTTTTAGGACGAATGAACCGCACGGATCAAGAATCCTAAAACCCCTATTCAAATAAAATCAAATCACTACACATCAAACTATCTTCCAAACTTCAAAAAACTCCATTTTCACAAAGTAGGTGACTAAGCCGACTGTACAGTCGGGTTAGTCATCATTTTAGGACGAATGAACTGATCACTCAGGAGTCCTAAAATCCCTAAGTAAAATACACCAACAAACAAAGTTTTCTACCAAGAACTACGTGTGATTTGATTCTCTACCAAGAGATACGTAGGAGCAGAGGGCGGTCGACCTCTGTCAATTGCACTAATAAAAAACCTTTTTTAGTCTTTCCTTAAACAATCTTCTTCTTCAATTCAAAAAAATATCAAGTCTTTTCTTTCTCTTAATTTCCTTTAATTCACAATAAAAGAGTAAAAATAAACATTTTAAAAAATAATATTCTTTCCTACAACTAGTTAGCAGGTAACCTTCCTTAGGAAGGATGTCCTGGGGTGCTAATACATTCTCCACGCATAACCGACTCCCGAACCCTAATCTGGTCTCAAGGACCCTTATCCATTCCAAAAGGGATTTTCCAATGTTTGCCCTTAAACTAAACTTTGGTGGCGGCTTCATTTTTGAACCTTCGAGAAAATCCTCGCCCGGATTTTTCGGTCGCTACAAAAGGCTACGTAGTTCTTGGGTAGAAAAAGTTTGTGAGTTGATGTTTTTTAATTAGGGATTTTAGGACTCTTGAGTGATCAGTTCATTTGTTCTAAAAAGCTGACTAATCCGATTGTACAATCGACTTAATCCCCTATTTTTGAAAATTTGATTTTTGGAAAGGAAAGAAATGTTTGTGTATTTGTATTATTTGTTTTTAATAGGTATTTTAGGACTCTTGTGTCGTACGACTTATTCATCCTAAAACGATGACTAACCCGGCCGTACGACCGACTTAATCCCTTATTTTGAAAATTTGATTTTCGAAAAGAAATGTGTTTGTATTTTTTTTAATTTAGAGATTATTTGTTTTGAATAGGGATTTTAGGACCTAATCCGTACGGTTCATTCGTGTCCTAAAAAGCAGACTAACTCGACTATACAGTTGACTTAATCCCCTATTTATATTTTTGAAAATATTTATTTATGAGAGGAAAAGGAATATTTTGTTTTTCTGTTTTGAATATGAACGGAAAGTGGACAAAAAAGAAAAAATGAAAAGTACAACTAGTGAAAAATAATTATCATTAGTATTTAAAAATAAACTAATTAAAAGAAAAATAAAATAAAATAAAGGGAGGGGGAGAGAGAGAAAGAGAGAGAGCGAGAGCTTCGCTAGGAGAGGGAGAGAATGTGTTCAGTGTTGGGCTGAAGGAGTGTAGAGAGTTGTTGGGCAAGTAGGAGTGTAGAGGCTTGTTGGGCCGTTGGTTGCTGCTGAGCGAGCTCTCAATCTCTCAGCTCTACAAAGCTATTTTTTTACTTTTACATCTCTGTACCATTTTATTTATTTGTAATTTAATTTTTTAATTTTGTAACAATCCTTTTTGATTTTGTAATTTTTTATATAAGAGTCCATAAAAATATATTTTTGGATTTTCTCTATTTTCTATTTTGTTTTGTCTTTTTAACAAATAAACAATAAAATTACAGTTTAAAACATAAAAACTGAAAAGTCCATATTATTCTATTTTGTTTAAGATATTTTAAATTAGTCGGACAAAATTAGGGTATAACAGCTGCCCCTCTTTATTTATATTCCGTAGAAAAAATGAAGGGTTTTCAATATTTCATAGTAGGAATAGAAATAAAGATAAAAGGACACTAATTTTGTCCTAAAACCCGAAAAAGGGGGATCACTGGGGATCTGAAGGAGCCACGGGCTCTAAAGGACCACTGGGGTCTGAAGGATCACCGGGGATCTGAAGGTCTAGTTCAAAATCAATACTTGGTGCATTGACTTGAGTTCAACTGAAGGACCGATGGGGTCTGAAGGGCATGCCTAGGCCTGATGGACCAAGACGGTCTGATGGAGCGCAAACTAGCAACGGTACTAGTAAAACGGTCTGCTTGGGGGTGGCCTTTTTCGAGCAGCCATGGGGGTCAAGATCAGGTCGTTGACCTGATTTGCTCACCTCGAAGGACGTCCACTATGTCTTAGGCTGACACAGCTAGTCTGAAGGACCTGGGGTCGGATGATCCGTCGCGCTCAGTGTCGACATAGTGATCTGAAGGTAGAGTTCGAAGCCGTTGGATGATCCGTTGCTTTGACATGTTAATTCGAACTGAACTGAAAGACCTGGGGTCAGATGATCCGTCGGTTGCTCGATAACGCGACGTGCGATCTGGATTGATGGACCAATTGTTGGTCTGAAGGAGCGGTGGGGCTCTAAAGGACCGCTGGGGGTCTGAGGGATCAGCTTGGTGATCCGAATTGCGATATGGGGTTGGTCGCTTGGAGCGCCGATTTTGAGGGACAGGATATAGGGATCGACACTTGGCGTGTTTACCCGAACATACCTAATGAATGCATTTACTTGAGAAGGGAAAATCTATCTATATTTGGCATGTCTAATAATGCAATGAATGGTGTATGCGTGCATGTGTTGTATGCGCGTGCAATGATGGATGTTTGTTGGGGTAGCAAATGAGGTGTAGCGGATAATGGGTGTTGAAGTTGATGGAATAATGAAGTTGATAAACTGTGTATGCGTATGCAGATAAGATGTAATTGTATTGCTTAGATGCACGTATTGCGATGAAACGCATGGTTGCATGATGAAATGATTTATGCTTTGGTGGGGGTAATGAATGCAATGTGGGTGATTTTTTTTCTCTTTTGGTCTTTTTTTTAATGAATGAATGAATGAACGAATGAATGAATGAATGAATGAATGTGCACACGTAATGCTTAGATGCAATAGTTGTGGTAGACGCATGACTTGATGTCGAAATATAATGTATGGTGCAATGATTTATGATATGGTATATTAGTAATGCATGCAGATGTGTTTTTTAAATTTTGAGATGAGAAATGAGACTTTCAATGCGAGAAGTAGAGAGATGAGTATTTTTGAGTCATCATTTATTGGAAAAATTAGATTGATCTGAACTCAAACTTTGGGTATCTCAAGATTGTTATTTACAGACACTAATGTGAAAAAGTATACTTTTTGGTCGTATTTGCAAACTCGTTCATATTGCTCTTCCATTTGACTATGATGCCCCATGATGGCTGAATTTCAGGTCCACAAAGTTAACTGAGTGGCTTTTCAGTATCACATTATTAGCTTGTGTTCACTCTCTTTGAAGTATTGTTTAGTAAACATGCAGAGTAGTGCAAATATAGATGAATGAGTCAGTTGACTCAGGGTTCTAGAGATTTAGGGTACGGACAGATGAAGGGATAAATGACAAGTTTTTCCCCAACTCAAGAAATGTGGGACTGCCCCAATTTAGCGTTGATGACGGTGAGTGCATAACTTGCCCCTGTCTAGTGGTGAAAACAGCTAGGGGTGTAGAAGATGATGAATTGGGAATGCCTTGGCTTTGAAATGAGAGGTAGGAAGCAAGAGATTTTGTCTCAACCCGTGGCGTTTGGTGTTGCCCCAATTATGACAATTGGTTGCCCTGACTAGAGTTTGTGAAATGCTGTATTTAGGATAGTGGGTTGAGAAATTGCCCTGGTGTGGTTTTATGGATGTGAATAAGGGAATGAAATGGGTGGAAGGTGAATTTCCCTAATTTTAGTTGGAGTGAAGGATGACGGGATTGCCCCACTTTGAAATGGTATTTCAAATGGTTGCTTTTAGTGAGACTGTGAGAGGTGACAGAGTTAAGGTTATGGGTTTTTGGAATTGCTCGTATGGCTATATGGATTGGGTGTGGTATATGAATGGGATGGACAATGGCTAAATCTCCAAGTTCAAGTGGTATGGATGGTAAAAGGAATGTCCCACTTTGGGATCTAGGTGGTGATCCTAGTATAAACTTTTGGTTCTCTTTTTAGGTGAATCCCAAAGACTGTGACAGTCTTGAGTTTTTTTTTTTGATATGATGAAAACTTTACTTGGTGATCACAAAACATTGTCTTTATATAAATGCAACTTGAATGAACCTTGGAGTGCAAGCCTTTTGATTTTTTTTAACTTTTTTTTTTGATTTTTTTTGAGCAAACATATTGTAAAAAAATAAACTCTGTCTGTCCTAAAATTAAAACTTTGAGAAAACAAAAGCAATCAGTCATTGATCGGAATGGACTTTATAGGGTTGTAATGTGGCCGATGGTTAGGGGTTCATAAAAGAAAAGATAGTTAGGCCCAATGAGGTGTTCGAGGGTTTATGAGAGGACGTATAATTAGGCCCAATGAAGTGTTTGAGGGTTTATGAAAGAAGGAATAATTAGACCCAATGAAGTGTTTGAGGGTTTATTCAGACAGGGATATCTTATGTGTTTGATGGTATGATGTATCAGCTTACCATTTTTCTGATTTTTTCTCTCTTTTTTATATTATTTTGGTTTTTTTTCTTTTCGTGAGTTTCACTTCTCTCGTGTGATTTTCACTTTCTTTCCTTTTGAGTTGAGTAAGCTGATAAAAATGAAACACCATTTTTGAGATGGAATGGATCATTGGGTGATTGAAAGATGTTTGATTTTTTTGGCTCAAAGTGGGTAGCAAAGGGTGTTACTATTATTTTTTTTAGGATATGGATAGATGGCCAAACTTCATTTTAAATCATGACGGCTTACTTTCTCAAAACTTAACTTTAGGGCAAAAATTTATTTATTTTTGTATATTTGCTCTTTCTCTTCATTTCTTTTTACGCTCTAATTTTTGCTTAGGTTGCTCTTGCGAGTTTTCAACCTAACGGGCCCTTTTTTATGTTTTTTTTAAAAGATTCGCACTTGCACCAAGTGAATATAATGTTGACAAGATGTTTAAGTGGTCACTAACTTGCCCCAGTTTGGAGGAACTAAAGTGTTGGTTTATGAAATTTCATCATTGAGAACAAACCAAATAGTCAACTAAGTACTTGTGTGGAGAATATGTACTGGGTGGTCGGGGTGGGACTGGACATGTACAAGGGACGATGATAAGATGCAAAGATGTGGACACTAACTGACTTAAACAAGAGTAAATGCACATGGTATACAAGTTCACCATACGAATGCTTCATAGAGAGTTAAAATTAGTTAGAAACATGATAGAAGGAATTTTTGATAACACATTAGTTAACAAAATGGACCAATTTGATCATTTATCATGGGATGGATGAGATGCATCGCTTTGCTGGCAAAATGGACCAATTAGTCAACCTTGTTTTGTAAGGCTAAACTTTTCCAAAGAAAAATAATCAATTAGAGTGTGTTTCGCAAGAACGTATCATCTCTCATCACAATTTTTTTAAGTTATGCTCATGGTTTTTTTAAAAAAAAAATGTAATGCATGAATGAAAAAACTATAATGTATAGGCATGATGAAAATGCATGAAATGCACGAAGGAATGATCACTTGAAAAGACTAACTATGCTAAATGACTTTTTGTTCTTGTTTTTGTTTTTTTAGGGGCAATGACACATGTAGATGATACATAGTATCATTTACGTGTTAAAATGAATGCTAACTTATTTATATTTTTGGATGATGAATGATGCAATAATAATGACATGACTTTCTTTTATTTTTATTTTTATTTAGAAATGATGCATTTGAACTAGGATGGCAATATGAGTGAAATGATGTATGAATGTTATGTTTTTTTTTTTGAAATGTAATTCATAATAATGACGTTGCAAATGATGTGATGAACACACTATGTGATGATGATTTTTGTGAATGATTATGAATGAACGGTGGTGCATGATAAATGAGATGCTTATATTATATGGCTTAAACATTGTTTTTTTATATGCGAGGAAATAAAATGCATGATACTCACAATGATTTTTTTAATGCATGGAAAGAAAAGAATGCATGATGTGTGACATGATTTTGAATATTTTTGTTTGTTTTTTGGAGAAAGGAAACCAGACACATGAATGTTGACGAACCAGCTTGCCTTTTTGCTCATGAATGAATGAATGTGCATGAAATGCGAATGTATGATTTTATTCATCGCGTCGGGGAATTGTAAGCTTTTTATTCGAAGAATAAAGTGTAACATCCTGGGCCCTTTTTTTACTTAGTAGGCTACCCAGCGATGCACTCATGATCTTCTCTACCCCCATGTAGAGTTTTTGCCTTCCGTGGGAATCGAACCATGTGCCCTGGGCCCCAAAGTACATGGTTCGATTCCCACAGAAGGCAAAAACTCTACATGGGGGTAGAGAAGATCATGAGTGCATCGCTGGGTAGCTTACTAAGTAAGAAAATGGTCCAGGATGTTACCAAAAAAGTAGATCAATTGGTAGTGGGAATGCATTGAGCATGTATTTGAGCCCCAGGGTACATGGTTCGATTCCCACGGAAGGCAAAAACTCCACAGGGGGGGGGGGTGGAGAAGGTCATGATGTACAGTGCCAATGTCATAAGCCGAAAATGAGTAGGTAAAAAGGGCCCAGGATGTTACAAGAAAATGCGCCTTTTTTTGTAACAGCCCAACCCTTTTACCGACTCATTTTCGGCTTATGGCATTGGCACTGTCACTCTTGACCTTCTCCACCCCCCTGTGGAGTTTTTGCCTTCCATGGGAATCGAACCATGTACCCTGGGGCTCAAGTACTAGTTCAATTGGTAGTGGGAATGCATTGAGCATGTACCTAAGCCTCAGGGTACATGGTTCGATTCCCACGGAAGGCAAAATCTCTACATGGGGGGTAGAGAAGATCATGAGTGCATCACTGGGTAGCCTACTAAGTAAGAAAATGGCCCAGGATACTAAGAATACCATTCTCCGAAGATTAACTCTCACCTCCGTATTTGGTTTTATTTTCACCCCAACTTTTTATTTTGTAAAACTGTCATGCGAAGAGTAGAGGAAGGTATATTGATGAATCACGAGAGTGAAGCAATTGCAGATCCCCTATACCTTGATGAAAGCCGCCGTATAGTTATGTTATTATTTTTGTAACACCCCGGTATTTTTATCGAGTAAAAATACCCAAGCGTACCAGCATAAAATAATCAGAGATATTTTTCCTATTTTAGATATTGAACATAAATAAAAACAGCTCATAACCTAGAGTCCAATATCCAAATACCAAGAAATAGCGGAAACGATTTTACAACTTTTACTGATACAAGTTATACAAACGGAAATACAAGATCTCGAGGGAAAGACATTAACAATGAAAACTAAGTCTTCACCGTCTTCATAAGCACACCACCTAGCTGTGCTTCTTCACCTTTGCTTTTTCCCCTGCTTCTCTGTAAAAACCACAAAATATAAACAGTGAGATATAATCTCAGTGAGTTCTACCGAGACCCCTACTAACACTCTCGGTCTAATTATAAATCCTGTTTAACTTAACACGACACCGACTGCACACACTGCTAATCCCGGTGAATCGTGTGATAGAATTCTGACTTGGTAGGACACCGACTGCACACACTGCTAATCCCGGTGAACCCTACTACAAAAACCATTCTGCGTACCACCGACTGCACACACTGCTAATCCCGGTGAACGTAACACGAAACCATTTTACGTACCACCGACTGCACACACTGCTAATCCCGGTGAACGTAACACATAACTTTTTAACATAACACCGACTGCACACACTGCTAATCCCGGTGAACCCCCTTACCAATAGTACTTTCCCTAATGGTATACGGGCCTAGGGTAAAGGATCATGACTTCCTCGCCTAGTATGTTAACCTCGTGGGTCGTCACCCACACTCGATATAATATATATATCTACTTTCACATGAACATTTAGTTCATTTACATTAGACCGTTAATCGAACATAATACCCGCATTGGGCCGTTCCCCATAGTCGATATAATATATATCGTGAATCGTAGACCGGTTTAGACGAATAAATAATAATCATCCTGCGTCAGTTATACCACACCACGTAGGACTCACAGTCCGCTTTATTATTAATAAAACATATCCGCACACGTGTACTATTGTTCGGCTTTTCGAAAGAATTTCAACTTCAAAAGTATTTTATAAAACCCTTTTGAAACATACCCAAAATCATGGCATTATAAGCCTAATATCATTATAGAGGAGTTACGAAGGGATTAAAAGAGGATTAGAATCGATCGGGATCGTTTCGGGCAAGTTTGGGAAATTTGGACAGAACACTGCGCACGGTCCGTGCTCCCATGCGCACGGGTCGTGCGCCTTGTTATAAAAAATTTGCGAAATAGAAACAGAACCAGACGCACGGTTCGTGCGCCAGGGGCGCACGGATCGTGCGCATTTGACAGCATTATATTTTCATTCCGCTTTGCGTTTTTCGTCGTTCCGATCAATTCCGATCACTTCCGGTACCTATTCCAGTCCAATCCCAACACCAAAACAGTACAAACATATCCAATAACCTCACTCGATCAACCAATCCAATCAAAGACTCAACACATTCGATTTTCATCAAAATTCGATATATTTAAAAATAACGGTTTTTGACTCAAATTTCTCGTAACCAATCAACATAATTTTCATTTTAAAAACGAAATAAACCTAAACGTGAGTAAAACTCACCCTTGAAGCGAGAGCCGATACCGGGCCGAAAATCACCGAGACTTCAAATCTCCAAATAACCACACGAACAATCCCCACATAAACTTCCACGCTCCGGCGACGCCCAAATCTGCTTCCGATCTTTCCGCTCCTCGACCATCCGATTTGCACCTAGACACCAACATAAGCTCCTAGGGCTTCCCAACTCTTTTCTCAAACCCAAACTTGCTTCCTAAGCTTTGAATTCCCAATCAACCATCTAGCTTCCATGAATCACTATTCATCATCTTCAACCTCTCATTTATCCTATTCACATAAAACCCCAATTTTCAACCCTAAGCTTTGATTCCTCCAAATGCTCCAAAACGTGAGTGATTGAGTTACCCAATCAACAATATGGCTCCTATGGAACACCAATCACCGTCCTAAGCTTCCCTTGAACTTCAACCCTCAAAACCCTCTCAAAATCGAAAATGGTGAATTGAGGGAGAGTGAGTTGATGATGATGATGTTGGTACCAAATCGAAGAGGAAGTAACGCTGAACGTTTTTCGTGTTGGAAGGAAGTCGTTTTGATGAGCCTTTGAACTCTCTTTTTCCTCTTCTTCTCCTTCACCATTCTTTTCTTCTTTTTCCTTTCTCTCTTTTCTCTTCTCTGTCTCGTTCTCTTCTTTCTTTCTTTTAATCACACACACACACACACAGATATATATATATATATATATATATATTTAATATATAAGTGGTAACGTGGTCAAATTACCATGTTATCCTTAATCTCTTATTTCGTTCCGAATTGTCCTTAGTCCGTATTATCCGGTTAACGATCCGATGACAACCAATAAATAATTTTAGCACTCAATAAATTTACCAGTCAAGTACTAAAATAATTCAATTGGGTTAACATCCAAATAATTCTATTAATTATTTTGCGGATGTTACATTCTCCCCAACTTGAAAGAATTTTGTCCTCAAAATTTCGTCAAGTCTTTCATTTGACTAACCGAGAATCGACATTCTCAGAAAGGTCAAAATTTGCTGGAAAACAATCTCGAACTAACGAAATGAGTGTAGAAAACCTTCCCAAGTTGGCACGTCAATCTTTAAGTATATTCGACTACTACCCTAGAACGCTTCTAAGATTACAGTCCGAACTCTCTTGTTACGAATCAACACGAGAAACTCCTCTTTCGTCTACATAGGCTCGGCACCGCATTTGAAAACACTTCCAAAGCTTCATTCCAATCATCCTCGTTTACTCCCCAACTTTGATTAATCTAAATCAAAGGGTTTAATACCAGACACTTGATAGACATACAGGTTGAAAATGAGATCCACAAATTGGTACTCCACGGTAGAGATAAGTACAAACATGATTTTCTCGAAGGGTGTAAACACGTTCTCAACAATTTTTCTAAAAATTACATAACAGTTCTCGTACACATTGACAATGT
Source organism: Astragalus membranaceus (assembly GCA_039519185.1). Classification (NCBI taxonomy): domain Eukaryota; kingdom Viridiplantae; phylum Streptophyta; class Magnoliopsida; order Fabales; family Fabaceae; genus Astragalus; species Astragalus membranaceus. The sequence continues at coordinate 155,017,148 of CM076849.1, read as the reverse complement.
GACAGAAAAGTCATCTGTGAAACTTCTTGACTCGCCCCCAAGATTTCGAGATAAACTTTTCAAAAAGATGGAATGAGGGTTTTACTAAAAACATTGACCTTAAACGTAGAAATAAACCGTGGCGACATCAAATAAATTTGAAAACAATGAAAATCACCTCAGTTGTTCCCAAAACAACTATCAAACAGAACTTAGAGCTCCTTTTCCTCTATTGCAGGTTTTCACAAAAATGATTTTTCAAAACTATTATACCGCACGCCAAGCTTCACTTTGGAAATTTCAGTCACTTGCAGCAGATCCATCAATTAATCCTTTGATGGTTATCCACAACCTCGGCAAACAGTCAGTAGTCACCTCACTTTCATATCCGTATTCACGTTTGACTTGTCAAACGGAATCTCAAAATACAATCTCATTGTTAACCTTCACAAAGGAGAGGTTAACAAACTAATAGCTCGCCACCCAAGTGGAAACTTATGGATGTACCCCAACTTAGATCTAAAAGACTCTAACAATTTCATTTCTTGCGTCATTAACTCTGCCATGTGAATGGATCCCCTACTCAGCGCATCCGTTACAACATTGGCCTTTCCTGGATGATACTTCAACTCGAAGTCATAATCCTTCAGAAATTCTACCCATCTTCTTTGCCTGTTATTCTGTTCTTTCTGATCAAACAGATATTTCAAACTTTTGTGATCACCAAAGACTTCGAAACGAGACCCATACAGGTAATGTCTCCAAATCTTCAGTGCATACACAATAGCTGCCAACTCCAAATCATAAGCTGGATAATTCTCCTCATGGATCTTCCACTGTCTGGACGCACAAGCTACCACTTGATGATTCAGCATGAGAACACATCCCAAACCCTTTCCAGAAGCATCGCTGTAAATTTGGAATTCCAAAGACGAATCCGGAAGGAGCAGGATTGGAGCAGAAGTCAACCTAACTTTCAATTCTTGAAAACATTCTTCACAATCAGCATCCCATGTAAACGGTTGACCCTTGCGAGTTAACCGAGTAAGTGGAAGAACTAATTGTGAGAACCCTTGAATAAATCTCATGTAGTAACCGGCTAGACCCAAGAAACTTCTGATCTTTGTGACTGATGTTGGTCGCTCCCAATTTAACACCGCTTCCATTTTACTGAGATCTACGGAAACTTCCAATTGGGAAATCACATGTCCCAAAAACTTCACTTCAGGCATCCAGAAATCACACTTCGAGGGTTTTGTGTACAACTTCATTTCTCGGAGTACATTCAGAACAATGCAGAGATGTTGGACCTGCTCCTCAATGGTCTTAGAGTACACCAAGATATCATCAATGAATACTACTACAAACTGATCCAGGTAAGTATGGAAAACCCTGTTCATGTAATCCATGAATACCGCTGGAGCATTAGTCAAACTGAAGGGCATCACTACGAACTCGTAATGTCCATACCTAGTACGGAAGGCTGTCTTCGGAATATCTAAGGCTCTAACTTTTATTTGATGATGTCCTGACCTCAGATAAATTTTAGAAAACACTGCAGCACCTCAAATTGCTCAAGCAAATCGTCTATCCTTGGTAAGGGATATTTATTCTTGATCGTCACTTTGTTGAGTTGTCGATAATCAATGCACAATCCCATATTTCCATCTTTCTTCTTGACAAGTAACACCAGAGCACCCCATGGAGAAGCGCTCGGTCGAATGAACCTCTTCGAGATCAACTTTTCAAGTTGATACTTCAATTCCTTTAATTCTAAAGGAGACATTCGATAAGGAGCAATAGATACTGATGCCGTGCCAGGAGCCAATCCTATAGAAAACTCTACCTCTCGGTCAGGAGGTACAGAAGAAACTTCATCCGGAAAAACATCTAGAAATTCTTTCACAACTAGAACAGATGACAAATCTAACCCAGTTTCAATGGATGCAGATAACATAATAACATAAGCTTCTGCACCTTGGAATAATGGCTGGCTTACTGAGGTGAAAGAGATAACTGCTTCAGAATTTGTCTTTGTCAATTCAACAGATTCAGAGGCAGGACTGTTAGTCCGATTGGCACAGTCGATTGTAACGTGATTTGCAGTTATCCAATTCACACCCAAGACGATGTCCATACTTCTCATAGGCAAACAAATAATTTCTACCACAAAGTTTCTGTCTCCTATGACAAGTAGACAATTTTCACACAATGATTGGGTCTAGACACGACCCTTGCAGCAGTTAAGATGGTTATCGGCTCGGATAGCGGAGATAAGGTTAATCCCAACCGATCCACTCATGATTGAGCTATTATACAATGGGTTGCACTCGAATCGTATAATATACTAACAGAGTTATTGAAAACTGATCCCATACCCCTCAGTAAATTGTCTGCAGGTGTGACTGTCTGGGAATCCAAAGTGTTGACTCATCCTTGCCCTGGAGCTGCTTGTAACTCCTTGGAACTCTTCCTTACAGGGCACTCTTTACCATAGTGACCCTCTACATTACTATAATAGCACCGATTAGATCTTCTCTTGCAATCACCACTGTGAGGCTTTCCACAGTTAGAACATCTTCTGACCTTTGAAGAATCAAAGAATTGCACCTGCTTTTCCTTTGATGAAATTATCTTAGGACTTTACATTCCGAATTGGTAATTCAACTACCTTCTTTCATTTCCCATATTCCCTATGAGATCATCCTCGGTGACATAGGCTGGTTGCACTAATGCAGCAAGATTAGTAAGAGTATAAGAACTGAGACCCTGAGTCATATAAGTACGAAGGCACCTCTTATACATCTGCATCTTCCATTCCCCTTTCGGAGCATACTTTACCACTTGGTAAAACTGAGACAACTTCTCAAACTTATCGATGTATTCTTCCACCTTCATGTCACCTTTCCTGAGGATGCGCCGGTTGGAAATTCCGGTATTGGTCGAGGACTGCGTCTTGGTCATCCTGACGTAATTCCGCTTATGATGCACTAAGTATTAAGTTGATCAGGCTCAATGTCTCTTAGCATCACAAGTATAATTACAACAAGGACTAACAAGGAATCGACTCAACCCTAAACTAAGTCCGACTAGCTCGAACTGCTCTGATACCAAATGTAACACCCCGGTATTTTTATCGAGTAAAAATACCCAAGCGTACCATCATAAAATAATCAGAGATATTTTTCCTGTTTTAGATATTGAACATAAATAAAAACAGCTCATAACCTAGAGTCCAATATCCAAATACCAAGAAATAGCGGAAACGATTTTACAACTTTTACTCATACAAGTTATACAAACGGAAATACAAGATCTCGAGGGAAAGACATTAACAATGAAAACTAAGTCTTCAGCGTCTTCATAAGCACACCACCTAGCTGTGCTTCTTCACCTTTGCTTTTTCCCCTGCTTCTCTGTAAAAACCACAAAATATAAACAGTGAGATACAATCTTAGTGAGTTCTACCGAGACCCCTACTAACACTCTCGGTCTAATTATAAATCCTGTTTAACTTAACACGACACCGACTGCACACACTGCTAATCCCGGTGAATCGTGTGATAGAATTCTGACTTGGTAGGACACCGACTACACACACTGCTAATCCCGGTGAACCCTACTACAAAAACCATTCTACGTACCACCGACTGCACACACTGCTAATCCCGGTGAACGTAACACGAAACCATTTTACGTACCACCGACTGCACACACTGCTAATCCCGGTGAACGTAACACATAACTTTTTAACATAACACCGACTGCACACACTGCTAATCCCGGTGAACCCCCTTACCAATAGTACTTTCCCTAATGGTATACGGGCCTAGGGTAAAGGATCATGACTTCCTCGCCTAGTATGTTAACCTCGTGGGTCGTCACCCACACTCGATATAATATATATATATATATATATATATATATATATATATATATATATATATATATATATATATACTTTCACATGAACATTTAGTTCATTTTTATTAGACCGTTAATCGAACATAATACCCACATTGGGCCGTTTCCCATAGTCGATATAATATATATCGTGAATCGTAGACCGGTTTAGACGAATAAATAATAATCATCCTGCGTCAGTTATACCACACCACGTAGGACTCATAGTCTGCTTTATTATTAATAAAACATATCCGCACACGTGTACTATTGTTCGGCTTTTCGAAAGAATTTCAACTTCAAAAGTATTTTATAAAACCCTTTTGAAACATACCCAAAATCATGGCATTATAAGCCTAATATCATTATAGAGGGGTTAGGAAGGGATTAAAAGAGGATTAGAATCGATCGGGATCGTTTCGGGCAAGTTTGGAAAATTTGGACAGAACACTGCACACGGTCCGTGCTCCCATGCACACGGGTCGTGCGCCCTGTTATAAAAATTTGCGAAATAGAAACAGAACCAGACGCACGGTTCGTGCGCCAGGGGCGCACGGATCGTGCGCATTTGACAGTATTATATTTTCATTCCGCTTTGCGTTTTTCGTCGTTCCGATCAATTCCGATCACTTCCGGTACCTGTTCCAGTCCAATCCCAACACCAAAACAGTACAAACATATCCAATAACCTCACTCGATCAACCAATCCAATCAAAGACTCAACACATTCGATTTTCATCAAAATTCGATATATTTAAAAATAACGGTTTTTGACTCAAATTTCTCGTAACCAATCAACATAATTTTCACTTTAAAAACGAAAGAAACCTAAACGTGAGTAAAACTCACCCTTGAAGCGAGAGCCGATACCGGGCCGAAAATCTCCGAGACTTCAAATCTCCAAATAACCACACGAACAATCCCCGCATAAACTTCCACGCTCCGACGACGCCCAAATCTGCTTCCGATCTTTCCGCTCCTCGACCATCCGATTTGCACCTAGACACCAACATAAGCTCCTAGGGCTTCCCAACTCTTTTCTCAAACCCAAACTTGCTTCCTAAGCTTTGAATTCCCAATCAACCATCTAGCTTCCATGAATCACTATTCATCATCTTCAACCTCTCATTTATCCTATTCACATAAAACCCCAATTTTCAACCCTAAGCTTTGATTCCTCCAAATGCTCAAAAACTTGAGTGATTGAGTTACCCAATCAACAATATGGCTCCTATGGAACACCAATCACCCTCCTAAGCTTCCCTCACTACAACATTTGGAACCTATGGCAACGCCTAAAATTTCGTCATCAAAAAAACCGTTGCCTTAGCCAACAATGGCAACGGTTTTTTGAACCCGTTGCTGATTCATTTTTTTTTAATTTTTTTTAATGGCAACGGCTGAAAACCGTTCCCATAAGGTCTACGGCAATGGTTTTTTTTTAAGCTTTAGGCAACGCGTAAAAACCGTTGTCGAAAGCTCAGTGACAACGGTTTTTTGTTTATCCTTTTACACAACGGTTTGAAACCGTTCTCCAATAATTTAATTATTATAAAAAATAAAAACCTGTCATGCGTTTTGATAAAAAACCTTTCTCGCTCCAATAACCCTAATAGCTTCTCTATTGCTCCGCCGTTTCTCCTTCAACACAAAAATCCAGTCAACTACCACAACCTTCTCTACGCCGCATCTCTCAACGTGATCAACGTTTTCGATCTTTCTCCTTACACCCACGTTGACGCCTTCAACGAAAGCTCGTCTAACTCAGGCTTCGTTAAATCCATCGCGTTTAGCGGTACAAGAGTCTTCACAGCTCACCAAGATTGTAAGATTCGCGTTTGGCTAATCACACCCTCAAAACGACACCGCCTTCTCTCTTCCCTTCCCACCGTTAAGGACCGGTTGTGCCGCTGTATCGTCCCCCGAAACTACATCAACGTTCCATGGTGAAAGAAACCTAGAGTGAGAGAAGAGTTTGTGACTGAGATGAGAGAGGGAGAGAGGATGCGATGAGAGCGACGACATGATGGTCACCAGGGAGGAGGAGGCACGGGGCTGCGCGAGATGCACGCGACGGTCGCCAGAGAAGGACTCGGCGTCGTCTTATGGTGGTGTTGCGACGGTCTTTGGTAGAGGGGATGGAACGACATGGTGGTTGCGGTTTCAGATCTGGCGCACGGAGAACAACGACACCGTAGTTGCGGTTTCAGAATGGTAGTCGGTCTCTCTCTACATCTTTGCTCTTTTTTTGAGTTAGGGTTTTCCTGCTTCTCTCCTTCAATATCAACAATATTTGACATGGAAAACTTCCGATTCTCTATTTAAAAGGTCATATTGGTGATACTGAAAGCTACCCCCCTGTTTACTTCCACATTATTAGACCTCACTGCTCACCCATCTTGAATTCACAATGAACTCTGTTTTTTGGCAGGTTTTATTTAAACATTTGCAGGAAAAACTTCTTCGCAGTGAGGTATGTTGATCAGATACTTGGATGGTCTGTAGTATTCCTGTGTACACTTGTATGATTTGATATGTGGATAATTCAATAGAAACAGTGCTGAAGTTTAAATGGACTAAATATTGACAAAATTTTGGAAGTCTATATTTTCCTTTTTGCTAGAGGAATTGGTTTTATTAGTTATATTTGTTCTCTGTACAGTCGAAGCTAAAGGAGTCTCAATATCAACTTACACCTTGGCATTCAGATGTTAGCTGTGCAAATATTGCTTCACAATCACAATGGAACTCACATGGTGCACCTTTGGCAACTTCAGTATGCCTACTCTGTAACTTTGTCACTTTCCCTTGTTATGGTTAAGTAAAATTCTAAATATTGCATTTTCTTACCAGAATAAAAATGGCCTTGAACTGGTACCTCAACATACGTACTCTCAAGTAAATATGATATAATTAATTACTCTGCTGTCCTTTTATCTTGGAACCTTTTGAGAAACTTGCTTATCCATTTTTTCTTATATTCTTGCTGTTTGGTTGTTTGGTTATATGTAGTAATATATATACTGCAGATATTGCTGCTGTGTCTCAAAGTTTACTGAGATAGGAGACATTTTGGTTCTTTTTATATTATTATCTTCTTAATCTATCCATTTGAAACCCTTTATTCTCTCTATTGCAACCAGCAGACTAGGATGATAGAGAATACATTGAAGACCCTAAAATGTTATGCTGCTAATGCTTATATATCCCAAAACAGGTTGAAGTCATTTTACGAGGGAGGTGAATGGGAAATGATGAATGAATTGAACATATCATGGTACTCCAAAACAAGGTAGGGAGGGATATTTTAGTAATCGTTCATTTAAAGTTTTCAGTTAAGCTAATTTGGGGTTGATTTGTTTTTCTGTAGAAAAAAGTGGAGCAGATGGCAGATCTCGTTAAGCGACTTACACTTTGCGTTAGATGGTTTAAGAGAGTTGAAGAGGGATATTTTAACCAAAACTAATCTTTTTTATTTTTTGTAGGTCCTGAAGTGGATAGATTGGCTGCCATGGCAGGAAAATATAAAGTGCATTTAGTGATGGGAGTGATAGAGAGGGATGGCTACACACTTTATTGCATTGTTCTCTTCTTTGATCCTCAAGGTAATTACTTAGGGAAGCACCGGAAACTCGTGCCATCAACACTAGAACGAGTTCTCTGGGGATATGGAGATGGGTCAACCATTCCAGTGTTTGAAACTCAAATTGGAAAAATAGGTGCTGTCATTTGTTGGGAGAACAGAATGCCACTATTAAGGACCACAATGTATGCCAAAGGTCGGAATTTTCACAATCTTTCAATTACACATACTATTTTGAATCACCAACATTTTATGGCAACATTATAAATTTCTCATGCTAGTAATAGAGTTGATTGTTTACACCAGTGTTTTGTTATGTTTTCATGAATGAATGTGGATTTGTTTTCTACAGGCGTGGAAATATATTGTGCACCCACTGCTGATTCCTCAAGTAGTTGGCAATCATCAATGACCCATATTGCACTTGAAGGTGGATGTTTTGTTTTGTCAGCAAACCAATTTTTTAGGAGAAAAGATTATCCAGACCCTCCAGGATATATTTTTGTCGATGCAGAAGAGGACCTAGCACCTGATTCGGTTGTATGCCCTGGGGGTAGTGTCATTATATCACCATCAGGGGTTGTTTTGGCTGGACCAAACTATGAGGGTGAGGCACTAATCTCAGCAGAACTAGGTATGTATGTTATCCTTGACTGATATTACACTTGTTGCTTAAACTACATATAAAACGATTATTTTTAAATGATATCTAGCACATTTCTAGTAACAAGTGGCAGAATTTCAACTCTGGTGACTGTTAAGAGTACTAGTGATACTATTCTGAGTATATTTAATTAGGTTTGTGATCTAATTAGGATGAGAACTTGTATGGTATGCTGCTTTCTCTTTTGAATGAAAAGAATGCTTGTTCACATCTGGTGAATGAAAAGAATGCTTGTAGTTTATATCTGTATCTATTTCCATGATGAAAAATGAAGTTATTGAGATCAATTGTTAGAGATTACCTTTGTAGTTTATATCTGTATCTATTATCTCAATTGTTGGAGATTCAAAACAACCCTAATTAGTTGTTAATATTCTCTCGCTTTCATAGATGGCTCTCACTTTGGCTTTATTGGAGGTTTTCTTCTTTATTTTTGATTCTTGGTACTGATTTTCTTCTATTATTTGTTGGAACCATGAATATGATCCTCATTGAAGTCGTAGGTGGGTCATTCTCTGGCAACGGGTTTTGGGCACAGAAGGTTTCTGTTTAGTTGTTGCTGAGTTATGTGTGATTTCTTATTAAATTGATTTTTGTTAAGTTGTGATTGAGTTTTTGTTAAGGTGAGGAGAGGAAAGGTGATCTGTGGCATAACTTGGTTTCTATACATGTGTTCATGAACTTTGAAGAATAATTTTTCAGAAGGTTTAGCATTTGCAGGGTTAGTGTGGAACATCTACACTTCAAACTTTTATATTTAATATTTTAATGCTATTCTGTTTACTGTTTCCTGGTCCAGAGAATATCAAGATATGAATACATATATATATATAGTAGCATTACATTTTTATGCATTGATTGATCATTTGTTGATTTCAAGAGAAATTAGGTAGTAGTGCAAAGCAACCATCTGTTCCAGACCTCCATTTACTCAAGTCAAATATAAATCAAAGACCTAAATTGGTCTCACAATTATGTTGCATGTTTAGAGTTACTTTGCTTGTGAATCTGCTTGTCCTATATTACTATTACTATATTACTATATTACTATTACTTTGCTTGTGAATCTGCTTTGAAAACTATTGCTAGAAGATCTGGTGATGTCTATATTCCTCGTGGTGTCTCCGTTCCTGCACTCGACAAAGATACACTTTGGGAATTCACTCCTAAGAAAATTGGTACTGGATAAAATCTTGTTCCTCGTGGTTTTCAGAATTGGCCTGTACGTACACCAAGGCCTGTTGCATCAAAACTTGCAGCTGATACACCTCTTCTTACTGGTCAGGTAAACACAATTTTTATTGTGTCTCATATCTGATACAATTCTGAGCACACCACGTCAAGGCATAGTGATTATCTAATTATAGAACGGTGTCCATAAGTCAGCAGACCCTTTACTTCGTTCTTTTCTTTTTGACAGTATTCAAATTCTGATGCCGTTGTTTACGTTGGTTGTGGGGAGCGTGGAAATGAAATGGCAGAGGTATGCTTTATTTTAGTTACTTATATCAGATGTGTGTTTGCTATTATGCAATTTTCTGACAAATTTAATGATTGTTCAGGTTCTGATGGACTTTCCACAACTTACAATGACATTACCTGATGGTCGTGAAGAATCTGTCATGAAGCGCACAACACTAGTAACTAGAATCTGTCAAACACGCAGCTCCTCCAAAGTCACAGCTTGTTGGTCCTGGATGCTTTTGATAGTAACTGTTGAAAGCAAAAGAAGCATGGTTTTGCAAAGTAACTGACTAGACTATAACGCACCCTGTTGTACTTGTGAACAATCTGCTCCACCCATTCCACAAGCATAGTCCAGTGTTGATTGAAGGGAAGCTTGCGGCGCTCCTGTTTTCGCCACACACCAACTCCCCCCTGAGGACTTGTGGTTGAAGGAGGTGGTTGAGAGTTTGTGACAGGAACAGGAACATTTGCTGATGGAGGTGGATAAGATGTCACTGGGTTGGTTACTGGAGGTGGAAGTGTTGTGGGAGTTGTACTAGCAGGTGAATTATTAGCTGGATTTGTGGGAGGTAGAAGCACAGGTGTGATAGAAGGAACATTTACAGGCACTGCTGCAGCTGGATTGGTGGGAGAAATTGTGACTGAATTTGTAGAAGAAGAAGGAACAGGCACTGCCAAGACTTGTTATTATATCAACATAGGATATTGTAGGCAAGGAAGTAATTGTTGGATACATTTAAGTAAATTTAGAGCTTTTTAGAGTTTTATTTTTAGAGTTTTATTGGTAATTGTTTTCCAATTTATTGTGAATTGTAATCATAAGTTTTTTCTCATGCCAATGAATGAAATCAGTTTTATTATGTTGGGAAGGAATAGACCTCTCTAAACTTTTTTCTATTATTTTTTTTTCAATTCTAATTATCTATGGCAACGTTTTTGAAGTGTTGTATTTGTTGGTGTAGGCAACGGTTTTTGCGGGTTGCCATATTTTGCAACGGTTTTTAAGTGTTGGCAAAAGTGGCAACGGTTTTTACTTTATCAATGAAAACGGTTTTAGAATGTTGCCAATCTGGCAACGGTTTTTATTTGAATATATAAGGCAACGGTTATCCAGTGTTGCCATAGCTGGCAACGGTTTTGAAGTGTTGCCATATTTGGCGACGGTTTTGAAGCGTTGCCATAAATGGAACGCTTTACAACCGTTGCCATAGCGTGTAAACCAAAACCGTTGCGTTTCAGCTGTCAATGGCAACGGTTTTGCGTTTGCGTTGCCTTAGGGAACAAAAAACCGTTGCCTTTAGTTTAGGCAACGGCCGCAACAACAACGGTTTCAAAACCGTTGCCATAGGTTATGGCAACAGTTTTTTGGCTTTAGGAGACGGTTTTCGACCGTTGCCATAGGGTCTAAATGTTGTAGTGCCTTGAACTTCAACCCTCAAAACCCTCTCAAAATCGAAAATGGTGAATTGAGGGAGAGTGAGTTGATGATGATGATGTTGGTACCAAATCGAAGAGGAAGTAACGCTGAACGTTTTTCGTGTTGGAAGGAAGTCGTTTTGATGAGCCTTTGAACTCCTTTTTTCCTCTTCTTCTCCTTCACCATTCTTTTCTTCTTTTTCCTTTCTCTCTTTTCTCTTCTCTGTCTCGTTCTCTTCTTTCTTTCTTTTAATCACACACACACACACAGATATATATATATATATATATATATATATATATATATATATATATATATATATATATATATATATATTTAATATATAAGTGGTAACGTGGTCAAATTACCATGTTATCCTTAATCTCTTATTTCGTTCCGAATTATCCTTAGTCCGTATTATCCGGTTAACGATCCGATGACAACCAATAAATAATTTTAGCACTCAATAAATTTACCAGTCAAGTACTAAAATAATTCAATTGGATTAACATCCAAATAATTCTATTAATTATTTTGCGGATGTTACAATTTTCATTTTCAAAACCCTACTTTTCATCATTGTAATGTTTATGGCTTAATGGGCCAATAGGCTCTTTTCATATTATGTAAGCATATCGGTACTTATACTTATGATTGGCCCAAAAATATTTATGATTCCATACGGCTCATCTCAATCTTTCTTTATCTTTTAAACCACATGTAGCTTATCCTTTTTTTGTTTTAAAAAAAGGAAACTTCAGCCTATAACTAAATAATATATACATATCATTACATGATTGGTTGATTTTAAGTTGTCCTTCATCTTAAATCTACAAACATATATAATAAGCCAAAAAGCAAAACAAATAAATTATTTATTATTCAACTTATTTTTGGCCGGTATAAGAATAATGATCTATTTGACTCCAAGCGAGTAAATTACTATCTTATGGCTTTAAAGTCTAACTATTTCTAGTCTTAGATTTTTGGGATGTTACATTTCTCCCCTCCTTAAGAAATTTCGTCCCCGAAAATTTCTGTATCAAAGGAAACTATTCTTATACAACACAAAGGTTCAACTCTAAGGGCGACTCTAAACACCAAGGTTCCTATTTCTTAGGGTCTAAAGATCTCCTAGCCACTATAAAACCGCGCTAATTACAATTAGGATTCCATAGGTGATGATACGATGACTATGAAAATGCCTCCGTATAATCAATGTAATTATTGAATGATGCTTGCTCAACATATAATTTCTAAGCTTTCAAATATATAGCAACAACACTAGTCAAACTTAGATTAAGAAAGGCTCCAACAATCATTTTGATAACCAATGTGCTAAACCTATGCAAGCAAAATAAATAAAACCCAAGGTTTTATTATAGACGCAATTTGCAGCTAATTATTTTGAATCATAACACCGGTGTATTTTACGAATGACAAAGTAAGTTCTGAAAATATATCAATATCAATAAACAGAATCTTAAAAAAAATTGCTTGTCAATTAAACCTTGAAAGAACAATCATATGGAGAAATTGTGATACAAGCATATTGAAAAGCATTTGTAATACAAAGAGTAACAATCACTCAATAACAAAGGGAAAAATTGAAAATATTAATCTCAATTTTTTTTTTAACATGCCAATCTTAAATATTTCTGAAACTACTTCAGCAGGTACAAAAGTAATGAGTTGGAAAAGGAAAAAAAATAGGCACAAACTTATATATACTTTATTCCACAAACTACACATTTAAAAAAAATGCACAACACAATAATTAAATACATTAGTTAATGCAATGGAGCCTACGTCTCAATTAATATTTCAAAGACAAAAATTATTGAAAAATAGGCAAAAATAATAATAATAATAATAATACTGTTTAATCTAATAAATTTTTCATTGCATAATGATTCTATATTACTACCATATTCAAGCAAATATAATTCCGGTCACAAGTTCTTGGAAAAATAAATCCGAAATGAGGTATGCAACTATGTGAGTATGTTAAGATAGAATTGAAATAGTGAAAATGAATTTGTCAATTAATACTTGAACATGCATATGAAGTTCACACATTTGAATGGCGAAAAGCTTCAGTCCGACATACAATAAGGATTTATGTGATAACTATAGTAACCAATCAAATCAAAGTCAATACATATAGAATAAAAAAAAAATCTAAAACTTATCCCACAAACATGTTGTAGGTCACTAATTTATAACATATCAGTAGGCCAACTTGTACTTACTCATTATTAATATATAATTGTTAGACAAAATATATGCATTGTCAAAAACTTATACATGGTAAATCTTCATAACACAAAACTAACGTGTTCATATTAAGCATCAATTTACAAAGAAAGAAATTTTTAGTTAGTAAAAACTTTTTGTAATCAAAAGTTATTAATTTTCATTCAAACCATTTTTTTCAGAAAAAAAAACTTAATCATCATCATGTCACAAGTTTTTGAAAAACTAACAAGAAGCATATAATGTATTATTTTCCTTCAATAAGAAACAAAACAATTAGACTACTAAACCAATTAACTAACTTGCTAAAAGTTATTGTGATAACAAAATCAAGTTCTATCTTGAGACATCAAGAATCTAGTAAAAACACTTAACAAGGTAAAAATAATAATTGTCTGAAACATGTGGAAAGTTTGACACCACAATACCTAAATTTAATTTTGACAATTTCTGTTAATTCAAAACTCATATATGCAAGTGTTAAAAATAAAATAACTAAAATAATTTTTTTTTAAGATTCTTCACGAGTACAACAAGAACAATGAAGAACATCTATAAGCATACAATTATTTTCTTATCTTCGACTTTTTCATAATTGTAAACATCTAAAAATAGACATGTACGACTCAAAACTCAGAATTTCAGTTTACCCCCTTTTATAGCATTTCAGTACTCAAAAGATATTATTTCAGGTAACTCTTATTTCTTTTTAGCACAAGAAATTGTTTCATTAACTAATAGGACCAATGTACTCATTCATATATATATATATATATATATATATATATATATATATATATGAATATTCAAACATGTCAAACAAAAGTAAACAAAACTACATCCAAAAATTGTAGAGAAATATAACCACATGCACATCCAATTCACTATACTACATATCCTCCTCTCCGAAATATTTTCTACCAGGGCTCCCCTCCTTAAGAACAAAATCAGAATCTTAGTATTACTAGGTGGTCCGCAAAAGCGAATAATCAGATCTAATGGTAGCCCTCACTTAAACGTCTCTAGAATCACCAAAAAGGAAAATCATTCATTCTATTTCCACCCCAAGATTTCTAAGAGTAGGCTCATCAAATTTCTATCCTTGTAACAATCTAAACGCATCACTACAAAAATATAGTTAGTTTTTAACTTAACTAGTTACAATCTATATCTCACTCAACAATAAACAACATCACGCACCGAACAATCCAATGCCTAAAGCTACCATGAATGAAATAGAAATCACAAGTAATTATTTTTATTACTATAGATTAAAACTTGATTAAACCTTTACTTAACATAGTGTATTGTCCAACACAATCAACAAACAAAATCAATCAAATATAACATTATTTAGCACATAAGGACACTTAACAAGCAAACAAAACAAATAGGCACGTTCTATTCAAAAACAAGAATACATCAATTTAAGCAATTAAGAAGCATCCATCATATACGCAAAAAGGAAAGTACCACACCAATTAGTCATTACTTAGCTCTCTCTCTTCCCAGATAACTCATTCCCAAGCTTGTTAGTAGCTATAAAGGTGCACACTACTAATCGAATACTACTGGGTTGATCAGGTCCAGTACCAACTTAATAGCACACAGTCTTCATAGCTCCAACAAGAAGTCCCTATTCGCCCATTTTTATTTTTCAAAAAAAAAAATTAAATTAAATTTAAAATAAACCCACACCACAGGCCGATCTAGGTTCGACCGGCTCTGATACCAAAAATGTAACGCCCTGATTTTTGAGGTTGAAACCAATAGAACTAGTAGAAAATTTTATCAGATAAAATAGATATTTTGCAACTTGTAATTGATAGTTTGATAATAACCAAAAAAAATAAAGATAACAAATCCTAATAAAAAAGTTACAATAACATATACACGTTATTAGAAAATTGGGCATCTTCTAAATATCCCAGAAATAATTAAACCCCTCTAGCGTTGGTAAACTCTTCACGCCCTCAACAGTCTCAGTCTTTGTCCCTGAAAACAACACTCTAATGAGATACGAAATCCCAGTGAATAATACACACAGTTCTAAAACGAGTATTGTTCTCAGCCGGTGCGGTATCCGGAAAAATCAACCATGGTACCCACGTTCTTCAAAATATAGTTTTAAAAAAAATAATATAATACAAGCATTCCATATACTCACACAATAGAATGATTTAAGACTATAGCTATCTCATACTCATCGACTGAAATTCAACAATAGATAATTCCCATAATAGTCGCAAATCAATCATCCTCTTAGAACCAGCTGAAAATAAATTAGTTAAGTGGCGTCCCACTGTCATATGGAGATATACCCCTTCCGCGAAGTGGGTGTTATCTCATCGTATGGAGCACCGACTCGTCTAATGTGGGGTATATGACCCATCCGTGTGGAGCTCGAAGCTCGCCTAATATGGGGTATAAGACCCGTCCATGTGGAGCACCAGCTCGTCTAATGTGGGGTACGAAACCCATCCATGTGGGGCTCGAAGCCCATCTCGATTACAAAAGAATAAGCACTAGGAAATCTGTATACTTCTATAAATTGGGATAAATGATAGACATAATAACTTCAAGCAACACTATCAGTACCTCATATAACCATAAGGAATATGTAACATATCATTTAAATAATTAAATGGTCACCAGTAGCTAGTCAAACCAGTAAATTCACTAGTGTCGCATATGTATCATCTACACACACCTATTCCAGTACCTGTCCAGTAGCTATTTCAAACAAGGCTATTCACACAAGGACAATCACAATCCTAATTAATAATATTTTCCTAAAGACAGTGTGTGGGGTATTAGCGTGAGAGAAAAAGAATGCTAGGGAAACACGATAGTTAGACATAATGGTACTCTTAAAAACACATGTTGATATATTAAGGGGGCTGAACTCTCAAGCAATACGGCAACTTACAGTATACATATATGATATTCTAAGTCTCATTAACAACAAAAGACATGAACAATTCACTGGTGCAAAATCAGGAAAAGAATTGGACATTTAAAGTCAGACGCTCAGATGCCTGACTTTATATGTTGAGGCGGTGGCAAACTTGTAATTAAGAGGCAAAACTCGCGAGTTTTAAAGTCAAGCGAATAGACGCCTGACTTCTAAAGTGAAAAAATAGGAAAAAAATTAGACTTTTAAAGTCAAGCGTATACACGCCTGACTTCTAAAGTATTAAAATAGAAAAAAAAAATTCACGCGTTCGCATCAGTCTCACGCCTCAGTTCTTATCACTCTCTCAGTACTCTCTCGGTTTCCATCACTCTCTCATCACTCTCTCAGTACTCTCTCAGTTCCCACGCAAACCCTAATTTCCTAAGTCACTTCCAGCGCCGCACCACCGCACCCATGGAGAGAGAGAGGGTTCGCTCAACACCACTTCTCCGTCGTCACCACTAAACTGGCTTCTCACCTCAATCTCTCTCCTAGCATGGTCGCCGTTCTTCCGAAGTCTTTTCTTCCCTCGCCGCTCTTCGTTCCGGCCAATACCGAACTGGCTTCGGTGCTATACTTTCCACCAAAACCAGCTATAACAACAAACAGCACCTAGCTTCTCTCTCTCTCTCTCTCTTTCTTGAACGCTCTGGTTCTTCTCTCGTCTTCTCCACTGAAAATGGTTCTAGATCTTGATTTCTGCTGGTTCTCTGATGGAAACACGCTTCTAGATTCACAACGAAGCTCCGCTTCGCCACAAAGCTAAGGTATAACGCTTTCTCCTTCTATAAAATCTTCTCAGTTGCATACGGTTTGAAACCCTAGTTTCAACCACTGACTTTGCTTCTTTTTGGTTGTGTTTCTGGGTGAGATCTTGCTGGATCTTGATGTTATGCACAAGGATCTGCACAACGAAGGTAGAACCACTGCCTTTTACTTCTGTTCAGTTTCAGTTTTAAGTTTTTGTGACGAACAAAAACCCTAACTGCCTGATTCTTGTTTTCTGGGTGCAGATCTATGGAGGGAAGTTGTTTTGAAGGATCCGAGGTGAAGATGTTTGATAGTAATATGGGGGTGCGTGTGTCAACTCCAAGGAGTTGTGTTGGAGGGAAGTTGAGCTCTTCTAAGAAGAAAACAAGGAAAAGAAGGAAAGCTGGGTTCAGGAGAAGAGTTTCTTCTAGGTTGTCATTGGACAAAGTTGATGTGGCAGGGTTGCCTGAACACCCCACTTTCCAAGGTTGATGTTTAATTCTTTTGTTTTTGTCCTTTTGACACTTGCATGTCACAAATGATTTTGGTGTAGAAGGTTGTAAATGAGACAGCAGAAAGGTTTTTGTTTTTGGTTTGGAATGAAATTTGTTGTTTCAATCCTTTTTATTTTTTGAGTTTCCTACTTGTTTTGATGTTTTTGGGGTAGTTGGAGTTTGTTAAGTATTGTAGGTGGAGTTGGTGTGTTAGAGTAGAATGAAATTGGTTATGTTATGTGGAATTCTGAAGTAACATCAAAATTAAAGCTGAGCAATTACTTTAGAAAATTGGACAAAGTTATTAATGATTGGTGCAAATTACTTTCTTTTTCACATTTCATTGTCAATATTTAGGTCTAAAGTTAACAACTTATGGTGGAAAAGTGTTATTCAAATATTGGGTAAAATAGTACATATGCTGATGTATCAGTGTGACTAGTTGAGCATAACTGTAGTTGGTGAGTGGCTCATTTCTTCTCTTCCAAGCATTTTTCACCTTATGTGTTGCAGAATCAGAATTTATAGCATGAGTTTTACTAATCTGAATTCTGAAGCAGTTAATTTTAATTTTTTGCACTGAGTATTGAATTCTTATTTTAGCCTTGTGGATCTGTTCCAGCTGCTACTGATTGCTTATTTTTTCTTCCTCTAATAGATAGTTTAATTATCTTCTAATGTAACTTATACTTCAAATGCTGCTATTTTTTCCCCTTAAATCCTAATTGGCTTTTGTATGACCTTTTAAATTTGTGTCAGCAGGAGGTAGTATTGAGGAGGCATGGTTTGATTCAGCTGCAGTATTCGACTCCGACTGCGATGATGATTACCAAAGTGTTCCTGGTGCTTGCCCCACTCAACTCTGCTAAAAAAACAACCACAACTGTGTGGAAGGAGCAATGCATGGTGCTTGCCCCATTTGTTTTGAGGTAACACTTCCAACTTTAATGATTTAGAGTCAGTTGCTTAAGAAGCACTTATAGGAAAACTAGAAGAATCTTGTAGTAGTTATGAATTTTTATCTATAAGGTTAGTATTTCATTTGTTTTAAAAAAAGCTTCTCATTCTACTTTTCTATAAAACCCCTATAAGCTGATAAAATTTTCATGGGCTAGGAGGTAATTGAAATCGAGTCTTAGATATCACTATACTGCTTTTTAATTTGATGGAGGCTGATTCAAGCATACAAAATTGATGATTGCAGTTTTTGTTTGAGACAAGAGACGATGTTAATGTTATGCCGTGCGGACATACCATCCATAAGAGCTGCCTGGATGAGATGAGAGGACATAACAAGTGAGTGTTCAAAGATCTCATAGTCTCCTTCTCCATCTCTTTCTGAAAATTGTCCTGATTATTGTATTTGGTTCTACATTAGGTATGCATGCCCTCTCTACTCCAAGTCAGTCTTTGATATGTCAAATGCTTGGGAGAAACTTGATATTGAAGTTGCTACTACACCAATGCCCGAGCAATATCAAAATAAAATGGTCAGTTGCTCTTTTTTTCGCCTATCTGATGCTACAAAATAAAATGGTCAGTTGCTCTTTTTTTCGCCTATCTGATGCTACTTGTCTGTTTGTGCATACATAAGCAAATTTGTTATATGTTGCACAATTTGCATATGCATTATTAGATAGAACATTGTGAAATTGTCAAACACCCTTGAGACTGCAATACTTGTGTTTTGCTATTATGAAAGAAAGAGATAAGATCTTCAACCAAAAAAAGAAAGAGACAAGATCTTCAACCAAAAAAAGAAAGAGACAAGATTTTGATATTTTAAAGGGTTAAACATGTTTTTAGTTTCTATTATTACGACTTTTCAAGTTCAGTCTCTAAAAGTAAACTATTCTTTTTTTGTCCCTATTTTGCTTTTATAGGGATTATTTTCAAAGCACCCATCTGGCATCTTTTGTAAAAAAAGTTTTCAAAATAGAGGCTAAAAATGATTAAAATTTTTTAGGGGATAAACTTGAGAAGTCCTAATTCTATAGGGACTAAAAACATATTTAATCTTATTTTAACTTAGTTTAATAATTATCACTGAACAATTTTGATTAAAATGCAGTCCTGTGCTATTTTTTTTTTGCATGTTGAGGGACTAATGGTGGTGACTCTTAACAGATTTGGATCCTATGCAATGACTGCTGCAATTCCTACAACACACGAGAGACAAGAGGCTGAGCATGTGGCGATAATATTTATCTACTGGTTTCAGTCAAACCACCATTTCATTTCACTTGATTTGTTCTGAACGCAGTGGCACTCGATTGCTGATGTGCACTGGTGGGAATTTCGGCTGCATGCTTAGTCATATTCAAGGGGCTGGCTTCTTCATTTTTATTTGATGCTTAGCTATTTCCTTTTGTTTTCAGTTCCTACAAACACTGATTTGTGTGCTGGTTTTTGCTGTTTGTATAAAACAGTGGCTGAACGAAGTTTATGATGAACAAAGACACCAACGAAAGGAACACGAACGAACAACGGTGGCTAAGTTGTTTTGCTTTTGTTTGTTCAGATGCTCAAGTGGTTGAGCAGGCTGGTGAAGTGAAGAAGACCGAGAGGTAAAATTGGCCATCTATCTGTTTGTGTAAATGTGTAAATATATTCTATTAGGATCTGATTTGAATTTTTTTGATATTGTGTAGGAAAAAGCCCAAATCGAAAGAGCCAAATGCGAAGAGGGCTAAGGGTGAGAAAGGGAAAAAGGTCAAGGATCCTAACATGCCTAAGCATCCTCTCACTGCATTCTTTATCTTCATGTAAGCCTTGTTCTGTTTTGTGATGTTTAGGTTCTGTTGGTGAGTTTATATTTATGTTATTATCTTGATCTGTTGCAGGGACGAATTTAGAAAAACTTTTAAGGAAGCCAATCCTGATTCAAAGGATGTTAAAAGGGTAAAAAAAAACCTTTATTAAATTGAAATTTGGTTTTGGCATTATTTTAAATCTACCATTGCTAGTATTTGTTAATCACACTATTTGTTTTTGAAACTTAGGTTGGCAAAGAGGGTGGTGAGAAGTGGAAGTCTTTGACTGAAGAAGTGAGTTAGTTTTTTTAGGGTTTAGCTGTTGATTGATGTTATGTTTATCATGGCTTATGAAATGAATCAATGGTTCAGGAGAAGAAGCCTTATTTGGATAAAGCTGCTGAACTCAAGCTAGAATATGAGAAGGCCATGGCTACCTATAATGCTGGAGAGGATGACAATGCTGCTGAGGATAAAGTATATTTCTTTTTATTTTGCTGGAGTTTATGTTTTAAATGCTTAGGATATAGGTTTATGTGACAAGTGAGTGACCCTAACATTTTGGCTTAGATAGGGACAATTTCCTACCAGTCTTGGGAAGAGTCCCTGATAATTATTCTGTTAAAGGCACACCACTAGTTCTTGTAACATACTGATTACAGATATTTGCATTTCCTGAATGTGAATGACTAATAACTTTATATGGTGCATGATTCTAAGAGTTGGCTTAGGTGGTGAAATACCTGATTTTTTATCCATTTTTTTATAGCTTATGAAGTGAAGAAGACCGAGAGGTAAAATTGGCCATCTATCTGTTTGTGTAAATGTGTAAATATATTCTATTAGGATCTGATTTGGATTTTTTTGATATTGTGTAGGAAAAAGCCCAAATCGAAAGAGCCAAATGCGAAGAGGGCTAAGGGTGAGAAAGGGAAAAAGGTCAAGGATCCTAACATGCCTAAGCATCCTCTCACTGCATTCTTTATCTTCATGTAAGCCTTGTTCTGTTTTGTGATGTTTAGGTTCTGTTGGTGAGTTTATATTTATGTTATTATCTTGATCTGTTGCAGGGACGATTTTAGAAAAACTTTTAAGGAAGCCAATCCCGATTCAAAGGATGTTAAAAGGGTAAAGAAAACCTTTATTAAATTGAAATTTGGTTTTGGCATTATTTTAAATCTACCATTGCTAGTATTTGTTAATCACACTATTTGTTTTTGAAACTTAGGTTGGCAAAGAGGGTGGTGAGAAGTGGAAGTCTTTGACTGAAGAAGTAAGTTAGTTTTTTTAGGGTTTAGCTGTTGATTGATGTTATGTTTATCATGGCTTATGAAATGAATCAATGGTTCAGGAGAAGAAGCCTTATTTGGATAAAGCTGCTGAACTCAAGCTAGAATATGAGAAGGCCATGGCTACCTATAATGCTGGAGAGGATGACAATGCTGCTGAAGATGATAATGCTGCTGAGGATAAAGTATATTTCTTTTTATTTTGCTGGAGTTTATGTTTTAAATGCTTAGGATATAGGTTTATGTGACAAGTCAGTGACCCTAAAATTTTGGCTTAGATAGGGAAAATTTCCTACCAGTCTTGGGAAGAGTCCCTGATAATTATTCTGTTAAAGGCACACCACTAGTTCTTGTAACATACTGATAACATATATTTGCATTTCCTGAATGTGAATGACTAATAACTTTATATGGTGCATGATTGTAAGAGTTGGCTTAGGTGGTGAAATACCTGATTTTTTATCCATTTTTTTATAGCTTATGGATTGCTGAACTAAATAATTTTAATGGATTCTAACAAATAATTTTTTTTTTTTAAAAAAAAAAGAACTTTTAAAGTCAGGCGCAATAATGCTTGATTTTAAAACAGACTTACGAAGTGAGGCAGTAATAAATGTTTGACTTTAAATCATACTAACGAAGTCAGGCAATAATAAATGCTTGACTTTAAAACTGACTTACGAAGTCAGGCGAAATAAATGCGTGACTTTAAAGCTGACTTACAAAGTCAAGCGAAATAAATGCTTGACTTTAAAACTGACTTACGAAGTCAGGCGAAATAAATGCTTGACTTTAAATCAGACTTACGAAGTCAGGCTATCGCTTGACTTTAAAACTCCTTACATACAAAGTCGACTTAATAAAAGTCAAGCGGGCGCCTAACTTTAAATCCCCTTTTCGCCTGAATTTAAATCCTTTTTTTGCACTAGTGATTAGCAAAGGAAAAGAATAGGCATCGTAATGTCAGCAGAATTGCAGCAATTAATATCCAACGGTTACTTTAAGGATTTCAAGTATTATGGAAACATGAATTAGTGCATATTAACTGAAAAAAGGTTCCGAGACAGATTATCAATGTGTACGAGGGATGACCCAACATTGGATAATAATTTCATTGGGTTGTGGTTAAGCAAATCTTGTCTGTTAGGAGATCCCTATTTTTAATAGAAATAAACTTTCATCAACATAGATCCTATCACATAATTTATTCTTGAAAACTATAATTGTTTTTCATCCATAAACCTCAAAATTAAAGTACCATCGAAGGTTTTAAGGGGTGTGATTACTCACCTCTTGAAGATCTCCTCAAGTCACAAATTTTGCCCTACTAAGAATACCATTCTCCGAAGATTAACTCTCACCTCCGTATTTGGTTTTATTTTCACCCCAACTTTTTATTTTGTAAAACTGTCATGCGAAGAGTAGAGGAAGGTATATTGATGAATCACGAGAGTGAAGCAATTGCAGATCCCCTATACATTGATGAAAGCCGCCGTATAGTTATGTTATTATTTTCATTTTCAAAACCCTACTTTTCATCATTCTAATGTTTATGGCTTAATGGGCCAATAGGCTCTTTTCATATTATGTAAGCATATCGGTACTTATAGTTATGATTGGCCCAAAAATACTTATGATTCCATACGGCTCATCTCAATCTTTCTTTATCTTTTAAACCACATGTAGCTTATCCTTTTTTTTTTTAAAAAAAGGAAACTTCAGCCTATAACTAAATAATATATACATATCATTACATGATTGGTTGATTTTAAGTTGTCCTTCATCTTAAATCTACAAACATATATAATAAGCCAAAAAGCAAAACAAATAAATTATTTATTGTTCAACTTATTTTCGCCTAGTATAAGAATAATGATCTATTTGACTCCAAGCGAGTAAATTACTATCTTATGGCTTTAAAGTCTAACTATTTCTAGTCTTAGATTTTTGGGATGTTACAAATTGCCCTCCACCGAGGCAATGATAGAGTGTCTGTATGGTCCTCAGAGTCCCAAACAGCCTCATCCAATCGGTGCACCCCCTATTGAGGGAACTATGACTGAAGAAGAAATTGGGGAAGATGACCTCTTGGGGGAAGAAGAAGAGAACCCCTTTGGTCCATTGGATTTTGATGGGAATTCCCTAACGGGATCGATACTGGACGACATAATGGACGGAGAAGATGGGGAATTATATGCTGACATAAAGATGGTGGGTCTCCTACCACCAGAGTTCTGGGGAAATAAAGACCAGCCAAGAGCCCTCGAGGGAGATGTCTTTGCTGAGAAAGCCGAGTGGGCTGCCTTGACAGAGCCCAAGGGACCAGTCACGGAAGGAATGCTGTTTGAGAAGCCTACGACAGACATGACCAGACATTTGAAGCCTCTCTACATCAAAGCTCATTTGAATGGGAAACTATTTAACCGGGTCTTTGTGGATGGTGGAGGTGTGCTGAATATCATGCCATTGGCAACAATGAAGAAATTGGGAAAGAATGCAGAGGATCTCATTCCTACCACCATGACTATGACTAGTTTCATGGGCCACCCGTCTCAAGCCTTGGGGGTGTTGGTGGCCGATGTGGTGGTTGGGTCTAAGGTAACTTGTTCGGCCTTCTTCGTCATAGAAGGTAAACCCTCATTTGCTGTGATTTTGTGGAAGGGATTGGATCCATACCAGTGAATGTGTTCCTTCCACTCTGCACCAAAAGCTGATGATATCGATATGTGATAAGGTGTAGATAGTAGAGGATGATCCCAATCTGTTCCCTGCCGAGATGAAATTGTTTGAGGCTGTCTTCTACTCCCCTCATTTGCACCCCATCTCCATTCCACGGAATCACTAGTACAAAAAAGGGATTTAAAGTCAGGCGAAAAGAGGATTTAAAGTCAGGCGCCCGCTTAACTTTTATTAAGTCGACTTTGTATGTCAGGAGTTTTAAAGTCAAGCGATAGCCTGACTTCGTAAGTATGTTTTAAAGTCAAGCATTTGTTTCGCCTGACTTCGTAAGTCTGTTTTAAAGTCAAGCATTTGTTTCGCCTGACTTCGTAAGTATGTTTTAAAGTCAAGCATTTGTTTCACCTGACTTCGTAAGTATGTTTTAAAGTCAAGCATTTGTTTCGCCTGACTTCATAAGTCTGTTTCGAAGTCAGGCTTTAGTTCCGCCTGACTTTAAAAGTTCATTTTTTTTAAAAAAATTATTTGGTAGCCTTAATGTATCCTCAATTTCATTAAAAACGACTCCACTGGGGATCGAACCCAGAATCTCTGGTTCCGTAGACCAGCGCCTTATCCATTGGGCCATGGAGTCAGATTCAAGTTTTAGGCATTAACCACACACGAGACCAACAAATCTAGACCAAGACAAAGACAGAAAGCTGCCACAGACATATTCAAAAACAACATATTGAAGAATGAAACTGCAACAGAACACTAGAAAATGCATGCACATCATATATTTAATAGCTATAAGGTATTTGCAACATATTGAAGAATGAAACTGCAACAGAACACTAGAAGATGCAGCAGAGCAAGCACATGATGACCTCAGGCAAACACAGAGAATTATGCTTAATATTATCAGAATAAGACCAACTCCTAAACCCCCTATGATCCATCCAGAGGGTGCATGAGCCTTTTGGTTGTTCTGATCATCTGCAACAAAGATATAAATAGATAAATAAATCGAAGAGTCTAGAATATTCCACCAAAACTGAATATTTATACAAAGAAAGGTCCAAAATAGTAAAATTAAAATTGAGGGAATCAGTAAAGTTCAAGTGAAACAAAAGCCTTGTATTATTGTAAATTGCAATTCATTGAATAATGGACAAGGATTGGTAACTCCAATCAGAATTTTCCAAAAATGCTACTCGGAAAAATTGGTTGCTTAGTTAGCTACTAGTGTGCATGACCCGTGCGATGCACGGGAATACAATATCTTGTTAGTAGTTTAATTAGTAATAAAATACTTGACGTACATAGAATATTTATAAATTTTTTGCTTTGAAATTAATAGTTTTCTTAGTATATATGTTTTATTGAATTTAATCTAAGTATTTTTTTACCAAAGAATTTAATTTAAGTATTTAATCATTATAGTATTTAAATATGAATTTAAAAGATATTAATTTATTTTAAAGTTTGGTGTGTGGACAATGTGATGTAAGTTATGTCTTATATAAGTCCATAGTGATTATTGTATATTTAATTGATTGGACTCATTAACATATCAAAAAATTATAATGCAAGTGGCATAGATACTCTAGTCTAAACAAACAAAAAACTCGTGCAAAATTATCACCATGAGTATATTTGTTATTAATTAAACAATGTTTTATGTGCATTATTGGATGTATTGACTAATGAATATTATTCTATTATGTATTTTAGTATTCGTTAAGGTTTTATTCAAAGTTGATAGAAAGTTAAGAAATGTTGTGTCAACTATTGTTCAAATTATTTCACAATAAAGTATTTTTTGACACATAATTTAAATAAATATGTATTTTTCATCATTAAAAATAGTCAATTTTGTATGCAAATATATATATATATATATATATATATATATATATATATATATATATATACAAAAATAATAATTTTATTCAATGTCCGAATTATGTAAACCAATTTTTTTGCTTAAATATCAAAGTGTTTAGTTACTATTGACCAAAATAGTATTTTTAATTAGAGTTTCATGTCTATTAAAAATATAATTTTATATTAATTTCATATTACAAACTGTTTAAATATCTAAATATTTACCCCTATCTCTATTAAAAATATAATTTTATATTATTCTCATATTTATTAAAAATATTTATCTAAAATGCTGAGAATAATATTTACCCCTATCTCTATTAAAAATATGAGAATAATATTTTTTACTGATTTTTATTGTTATTTAATATTAATATGCTTAGCAAGATTACCTTACCACCTAAGCTGAACCCAAGACTATTTATTTACATATCATCCATCAAAAGTAAGCCACATATAACAACTTGTCATAGCCACAAAATGTCTGCTTCACAGAGATCTATGTAGCTATTACATGAGACTCTTAACTTCACTTTGGACAAGGAAGTCATTAACAATTTAACATAACTTTATTTCATATAAAGCCAAGCAAAAGAGACTTCAGCATAGGCATCAGTATGGTTATTAGTCCTCTGGATCTTAAATAGTCGGTAAGAACCAACTTTAACTAAAAGCACAAATAACAGACTCTATGCCTGAAAACCTTTTTTTGAAGTTGTTGAATTTGTGTTTTTTGTGTGTCTAAATCATATCACACTAGGTTGGGCTCTTTCCCTCCCCCTTCCCATGGTTTTCCTTATTCCAAACAAACATATTTGTAAGTAATTACCCTCTCATCAAAACTAAAACTGAATGGGTTCTAAGGAGTGTTTAAGCAATTGTAGCACTTGTCAAAAAAGGAACACTAAAAGCAGTACTCTTATTCAGACACATATTTCATATTCACATGCCAGAATAGCATTTTAATCACAAATTTACTAAAGCTCCAACATGATCCACACGAACCCTAATTGCACGCAAACACAATCAAATTCAAATAAATAAATAATAAAAACATTTAAACGACTCATAATAGAAACAATCAACAAATAAACAAATAATCACATTATTCACAGTACCTGATTCTTAACAGGGGTAACCGCTCCATGTTCTCTCCAATCAAAATCAATGGGAAGATTATCAGTAGGAAGAACAGGAGTCGGTTTTGCATCAGAAGGCAATCCCACACCTCGAAGCCCTAAAACGCTCTTCTGAAACTCTGCAGGAGTCAGAAGGTTCTGAAGGTGACGACGGATCTGAGATCTGGGTTTAGGGTTTGTTTGGCGTGGAGCCTCTGAAGAGGAGAAGGAAAGGGTGATGGTGAGGGAGAGGAGAAGAGAGGCGTGTACGTTGAGAGGAGAAGCGTGTAGAAGTAGGTAGAAGTAGTACTGGTTCGCGAGTGAGAAACGCGACGGTGAGGTGAGGGAGAGGAACAGATCGAGTGAGCGTGATGAGGGAGTGAGGAGAGTGGATCTGGAGGGTCAAGAGGTTCAGGGAGGGGGCGTTCAAGGAGGTGGATCTGGAGGGTCAGAGGTTCAGGGAGGTGGAGGTGGAGGTGGATCTGGAGAATGGCGTGAATGCGAGAGGAGAGTGTGCGTGAATGCGAGGGATAGCTAGGGTTCGCGTACTTGGGTGAAGTTTTTTTTTTTATTTTAGTACTTTAGAAGTCAAGCGTGTATTCGCTTGACTTCTCTAAAATCTCTTTTTTTATTTTTATTTTGGTACTTTAGAAGTCAAGCGAATACACGCCTGACTTCTAAAGTATTAAAATAGAAACAAATAATTTCACCCTTAATTACAAGTTTGCCACCGCGTCACTTATCTAGTCAGGCGAATACACGCCTGACTTCTAAAGTCTAATTTTTTCCCTATTTGTTCACTTTAGAAGTCAGGCGTGTATCCGCTTGACTTTAAAACTCGCGAGTTTTGCCTCTTAATTACAAGTTTGCCACCGTGTCTACTTATGTAGTCAGGCGTCTGAGCGCCTGACTTTAAATGTCTAATTCTAATCCCATTTTTGCACTAGTGAATTACGAGGAGGGGGGTATAGAATCATGTGAATGGACCAAGAAGGGATTTGAATTCAAAATGTTGGCCGACCCACGACCTAGCAGTGAGAATAATGATTAGTCTCCTAACAGAGGTACAAAGCCTACTAGATCGGCTGCGCCTGTTCCAAATCGAATCCAGCATTGTAGAGGCTATGTTCGGTGCAATATGTGAAGAAGACGAGCTCTCAGTGCACTCCTGCCAAGGGGCTCCGGATGACCCCGATAATAGGATGTTGGCCGAGCCTCCCCACATAGAACCCATCCGGAGGAGGATACCCACATTGAAGCTCAAGACCCTCTGGTAGAGGTGAACTTAGGGAGTGAAAGTGAGCCAAGAATGACTAAAGTCAGTGGCAAGTTACAACCTCAACAGCAAGATCAGGTGGTAGCTTTGATAAAGGAGTACCGCGACTTCTTTTCATGGGACTACCATGAGATACCAGGCCTTGATAGAGCCTTGGTAGAACATAGGCTGCCCATCAAGGATGGTTGCAAACCCCACAAGCAGTCACCGAGGAGGTTCAACCTACAGCTGATGCCACAGGTCAAGGCTGAGGTGGAGAGATTGCTGAAAGCAGGGTTCATAAGAACCGCCAGATACGTAGAATGACTGTCTAACATAGTCCCCGTGATAAAAAAGAATGGCCAGGTACGGGTCTGTATTGATTACAGGGATATGAACTTGGCCTCTCCGAAAGATGAGTATGGTATGCCCGTGGCTGACATACTGGTCGATGCTGTGGCTAATAATGCCATCTTGACTTTTATGGACGACTATTCTGGTTACAACTAGATATACGTGGCTGAGGCTGACACCCATAAGACTGCCTTTAGGTGCCCTGGTGCCTTAGGTATCTATGAGTGGTTGGTGATGCCATTCGGCCTCAAAAACGCAAGAGCACGTACCAAAGGGCCATGAATGCTATTTTCCATGCCTCATTGGTAAAAGAAAGAAAGTGTATATTGACGATGTGGTAGTCAAATCCAAGAGCTTCAAGGCCCACCTTGCTGAGCTTGAACAAGCTCTAAAACGGATGAGACTCCACAATCTCAAGATGAACCCCACTAAGTGTGCTTTTGGCGTATCTGCAGACAATTTTCTAGGCTTGTTGGTGCACAACCAGGGCATTGAAGTAGACAAGAACAAAGCTCGAGCCATCTTAGAGGCAAGGCCTCCTAGAACAAAGAAGGAGCTACAGAGTTTACTAGGCAAGATCAACTTTCTGAGGAGGTTTATCGCTAACTCGGTTGGAAAGATGAAGCCTTTCTCACCCTTGTTGAGGATAAACAACACCGAGGAGATGGTATGGGGAATCAAGCAACAGGAGGCCTTTGACCAGATCAAGGCTGCCTTGATTAATTCCCCTGTCCCGGTACCCCTGCAGCCAGGGAAGCCCTTAAAGCTATATATTGCGGCCAAGGACCAAGCTATCGGTTGCTTGCTAGCCGAAGATGGTGATAATGGTGCCGAGCGTGCTATATATTATCTTAGTAGGATTCTCAATGATGCTGAAACTAGATACTCTCCTATTGAAAAGCTTTGTCTGACTTTGTTTAATGCCTGTACTAAACTTCAATATTACTTTTACCTAAGGAAGTTTTGGTTGTGTGCAAAGTGGATATTATTAGATATCTTCTTAACAGACCCATCTTGCAAGGAAGACTTGTAAAGTGGGCCATTAAGTTAAACGCGTTTGCCTTAACTTATGTGCCGCTAAGAGCCGTTAAAGGACAAGCTCTGGCTGATTTCTTGGTTCAACATCCTTGCATGGAGGTACACAATTCGCCAGCCGAGTCTGTCAACTATTTGGGGTTGAAGCCTTAGGTCCTCATGTTTGATGGTTCAAGCACCCAAACGGGGGCAGGAATTGGCGTGGTAATCACCAGCCCCTACGGCCAAACATGGAGGTTCATGTGCAGGATAGGAGATCAGGCTTCCAACAATCAGGCCGAATATGAAGCCTTGATCATGGGACTTGATATCCTGGCCGCCATGAAAGCCCAGTACGTAGAGGTAAAAGGTGACTCCCAACTGGTGATTAAACAGATTACTGGGGAATACAAGTGCTACAACACGAAGCTCAAGCAGCTACGGACCTCAGCGCATAACTTGTTAAAATTGTTTGTTGATGTTGTGATCATGTATGTCCCTAGAAATGAGAATCAAGAAGTGAATGACTTGGCCCAACAAGCCTCGGGGTACAAGGAGTTGGCGGTCGAGGTAATGCAACAAGATGCATTGGTTCCAATCGAGGAGGATCCTGCCAATGCCTGGATTGGGGTATTGATAGAGTACCTCCGTAACCTAACGGTTAGCACTGACTTTAAGGTCAAATAGAGGGCACTTAAGTACATCTTGATAGGGGACGACCTTTATAAAAGGAGCGCCAATGGGGTATTATTACGGTGCCTCAAGAGGAAAGATGCTTATATGGTGATAACACAAGTCCACACAGGGATATGCATGTCGTGCGCACAGGTCTGACCCCATCATGAAGTGGCTCATGTATAGGCATGGATACTATTGGCAGACGATCACGACCAATTGCTTCCAGTTTGCCAAGGGTTGTGAAACTTGCCAGTTACATGGACCAATCCAGAGAGTGCCTGCGGACGAACTTCACCCCATCGTTAAGCCTTAGCCATTCAGAGGGTGGGCCATGGATTTAATCGACAAGATATACCCTCCAAGTTCAAAGGGCTATAATTTTATTGTTGTAGCCACTGATTACTTCACTAAATGGGTGGAAGTCGTACCTTTAGGCAGTGTCAATCAGGCTGCGGTGATTAAATTCATAGAGAACCAAATCATATACAGATTTGGTATCACTGAAACCATCACGGCCGATCAAGGCACAATGTTCACCGGGGAACAAGTGGTGGCCTTTGCCCAAGAGTATGGCATCAAGATGAGACACTCGTCTCCTTATTATGCTCAAGCTAACGGACAGGCCAAGGCTACCAACAAAATCATCATCGAACACATCAAGCAAAACATAGAGGACAAGCCTCGACGGTGGCACGAGACCCCCAATGAGGTTCTTTGGGTTATGAGAAATTCTAAGTCCACACCCACGGGGGCGACTCCCTATCATTTGGTATATGGTCAGGATGTCGTGTTGCCACTTGAAATCAGTGTAGCATCATTAAGAGTGGCTCGACAACACTCTCTTAACATGGAGGAGTACCAACAGGCCATGTTGATGGAGTTGGACTCGGTGGATGACGATAGGCTGGCTGCCCTCAGCAGGATTGAAATGAACAAGGCCAAAACGGCCCGGGCCTACAACAAACACGTCAAGCCAAAGAAGTTTGTTAAAGGTGACCTCGTTTGGAAGACTATTCTGCCACTTGGGAAGAAAGACCCCTAGTTTGGCAAGTGGTCCCAGAATTGGGACGTGCCCTACATTGTGAGTGAAGTGTTCAACGGTGGGGCATCCCATTTGATTACACTAGACGGAGAGGAGTTCGAAACAAAAATCAACGGCAAATATCTTAAAGCGTATTATCCCACTCTATGGAGTGAAAATGTCAAGATGGCACGCCACACACCGACAACCTGGTGATAAAATTAAAGGCTATTTACAGAGAAATGTCCTAACACTACTCGACCTTTTCCTCACTGATGGTAACAGTAACCGCAGGAGTCTCAACATTGGCCTCAGCCTCCACTATGGCGGGACAGCACTCTGGGAAGAAGAAGCTTGGGCGTGGGCAGCCATGGTTAGTCGAAGGAAAATGGAAAGGAAAACGCAAGAGTTTTCTGTTGGAAGATAAGGAAGAAAGAGGGTGCAAGGAAACTTGCAAAATAGGTATCATTGCTACTTATAGCCGTGAGGCGCAACCAGCATGTCCTTGGGAACCGTCGCGCAGTCTTTTTGATTAGCGTGAAGATGGCAGTTAAGTCTCTTCAAACCGTCACATCAAGTCATATCAAGGGTTTTTGTACCTTCAATCACGTCCTCGCGGCCGTACGACAACACAAAAAATGGGCAATTGTTAACACCCAAAAATATTTAAATCGTGGGCTGAGGGCTGAGAGAAAAGAGAAAACGGACCAGGGTGCAGAGGCAAGCCATTAGACAAAATCATAAGAGATGTTTGCTGAAAGAATGGACTCAAGGGAGGACCTCGGGGTAAATCACAATGTAAACTCTCCGAGGAAGGGGTAAGCCCGAGGGATAGTAAACGAGGCCGAGGGAAGGTAAAGTCGCAGCCTATAGAGTACCACAACCATGATGGCTCGGGTGCCTAGGTTCATGGCTGCAGATCGAGGACAAGGGTCAGCTGAGGAACTAAATGGCCGAGGTAAGGCAGACTTGCTTGGAAGGCAAGAGAGAGGAAGCACGTGGACAGAACGTGGGACCAGTTGAAGATCAAGCGAATGAGCGAAGCCTTGAAAAGCGGAGCGAGGGAGTTTTACCCCACTAATTGTGCTAGTGGGATCATGGGTAGTTACTTTGCCTCTTGAGGGCTTAGGAGCGGTGATAGGCGTTGATCTTTAATTGATCCAACGGTAGGCAAGTGTTGGCCCGGATAGTGGCCGATGAGGGCCTATGTGTATATATATATATATATATATATATATATATATATATATATATATATATATATATATATATATATATAGGAAGAGGAATGATTGTAAAGACACACACATCAATACAAAAACTCTATTTTTTATCTCCTCTATATTCTTTTGCCGCACTTTACTTTTATCTTTATGCATTAGGCCAATAGATAATCCAACCCTGACGTCCCATTCACTCAACCTGACCCTTTCTAGAGGAATCAAGAAACCCACAGTCGAGGAGCAGAGTTTCCTCCTCGGCACATTTGCTTGAAGAACAGAGGAATCAAAGACTGTCCAAACCTCTAGCCGACCCCACGGTTAGGACCTAAAAGTTTGACGACAACAGTTATTTTTCCAGAAACGGAAGTATCTATGGGTTAAGTAAATCCGTTAGTTACTTTTTACTAGGGTCATTTTGAGAATTAAAAAATATGTGGGAGTATAATATCAAAGTGTTGGGGTGAAAAAAAACCCTTCTATTTTTCTCTCTCCCTCCAAACTCTCGCAAACACACTCTAGTTTACAAGAGGCCCATAAAGCATATGACCAAGGCATAATGGCATATACTCCAGTTCAGCCATAAAGCACGTGTGTTGACCCAAAAAAAGACATAAGCACATGTAAAATATGTAATGTGATCCTATTTTGACCATTTTAATATCCATTCGGGCAGCCGGCGACCACTAGGTTGGACAGAAATTTTATTATTTAGATTATTAGTTCTTAGGATTATTGAAATATTTCTTTTCAAATATTCTTAAGACCCACTAAAATTAAAATTTAACCAAGACTAACTCAAGAGTAAGGCTTAAAGATAGAGCTTTATTAGGCCCAGTAACAATAAAATATTTGTTATTAACTTGTATATATAAAACAAAAATGTCCCATATAGTAACCAAAGACCCAACTTAAAGCTTTTTCCGTCAAAGAAAAAAAGTCTCAACTAAAACTTGCTTTAGGCCTCACTCATTAATAGAGATTTTTTGAGTTGGCATTGTATTTAAATCCAAATTCATTGGAGATGACATCCTCAATTCATGAGTGTCCAAGCTTACACTCTATCACCTATTAGATCATAAATTACATGAAAATAATAAATAGTTTTAATGACAGAGTTAAGTTATTTTTTACAATGGGAGCAATACAAGAGTGATATTTTTTAGAGAAAACGAACTTTATTAAAAACGAATCAAAACTGCTAAGAGTTTCAATACAAAAATTTCACTAGAGATATAAACTCATGCAAAAATAGTAGTGAAAAAATAAACATGAATAAACTTAAAAGATAACCAAATTTTATATGGAAAGAAGCACAACCAAATTGTTGTAAATTCAAGTTTATGATATAAAAGACTCTTTTAGTGAACAATTGTGGTAGAAAGGAGATGGAAGCTAACTAGATAGATAGTAGAAAATAATAAGATAGTAGAATACTCTATTATTATACCCAATTTTAACGTTTTCTTTTATTTTAGGGTAGCAATAACTACCTATATTATACATGAAAAGAAGTCACCCCTGAGTAGTTACTTAAACTTCGCGACATCGAACAAATTTGAGAGATTTCAAAAACTTTAAAACACTAGTGTAAAATTAGGAAAAGAATTAGACCTTTAAAGTTAGACTCTCAGACGCCTGACTTGATAAGTAGACACAGTGACAAACTTATTATTTGTATACTTTAGGAATGAAATAGAAGAGAGAGTGCAAATTCATAAACTAAATAACTATTAATGAAAAAAAGTTAGTAGTTAATGATGACGTCGTGATAGATTTTTTAAAGGCTTAAAGGTACTTTTAGTCCCTGCAAATGTCAAAATAATCCAGTTTAGTCCCTGCAATTCCAAAACTTTTAAAATAGTCCCTGCAATTACTAAACGTTACTACTTTTAGTCCCTGCTGTTAGTTAAGGGTTAACACTGTTATCTTTTGATGATGTGGCAAGCTGACTCATATTTTTTATTAATTTTTTATTCCAGCATTCCAATTCACTGTTTTCCAGCATGGCAAGCCATTTTCCCTCTCTCTCTTTCTCTCTACTGCACCTCTGCAATGGAAGGGAAGAAACCCAACCTCGTTCTTCTCTTTCTGTTATTTGCCATCTCATTCACTTTCTCAAATTCAGTAGCTACTGAAACCCAAACTCTAGTTCTCCACACTCTCCCCAACCCACCCACACTCTTCAAAACCGGAAAAACAAAAGGATAATAGATTTGTTAGATCTACTGGAAGAAGTAGAAAAAGTGAAGAACAAAACCCAGAATCACTCACCCACCCCCTCATCATCATCATCACCATCTTCAATCAACGGAATCAACGGATCTGCTTCTTCTTCTTCTTCTTCCATCTTCTCTCTCCCTCGAAATCAGTTAGGAAAAAACAACCCAGAAAAATTGTTCTTATCCCTTCTCCTTCCCCTAATTTTTGATCTCCACGTTTTTCTGTCTTCTCGTTTCTGTCTTCTCATTTCTTCTTCTTCTGATCTGTTTTCTGCTTCTCGTTTCTCGTTTCTTTGTTTCTGTGATTCTGGGATTCTGTGCGTTTTTGTGCGTTTTTGATCTGTTTCTGCATTTTTGTGCGTTTCTCGTTTTTGTGCGTTTCTGTGATTCTGATCTGTTTTCTTCTTCTCGTTTCTCGTTTCTGTGACTCTATGATTCTGTGATTCTGTGCGTTTTTGTGCGTTTTTGATCTGTTTCCGCGTTTCTCGTTTTTGTGCGTTTCTTCGTTTTCGTGCGTTTCTGGGATTCTGATCTGTTTTCTTCTTCTCATTTCTCGTTTCTTCTTCTTTGTGCGTTTTTGTGTTTCTGTGATTCTTTCTATGTTAAATGTTCAGTGTTTCTGTGATTTGTGTGTTTGCATTTCATTCTGATTTTGCACAATCTGTGTTCAGTCTATGTTATATGTTCAGTGTTTGCAATCTGTGTTCAGTGTTTGCAATCTTTTGGGAAAATCAGAAAAATGAGAAGACAGATTTGTAATTTTTCATTTAAAAATAAATTTATTTAAATTAAAATAAATATAAGTAATAAAAAATATGAGTCAGCTTGCCACATCATCAAAAGATAACAGTGTTAACCCTTAACTAACAGCAGGGACTAAAAGTAGTAACGTTTAGTAATTGCAGGGACTATTTTAAAAGTTTTGGAATTGCAGGGACTAAACTGGATTATTTTGACATTTGCAGGGACTAAAAGTACCTTTAAGCCTTTTTTAAAACTATAAGTAAAAAATAATGGGGGAAAGCAAATATGCATTAGATTATGAAGCATTGAGTAATAAAATGAGCGAAAAATTGAATGCACAAGGAAAAGACGTGTGAAATATCTTATATGAATATTTTGTGGCAAAACCTTATTTTTATATATATTATCACATAATTTGTAAGACCTAGCTCTAGTGACAAATGCCAAAATTGTTAAGCTGACAGTGTCGAAGTTCAAACTCGAGACCACCGTTATGTATATGAGTTTCAAGTGGCATTTGTTACTCCGTCTAGAGACAAAACAAAAAATATACCAGCACATAACTCCTGTGCAATGCACAAGTTTATGAAAATAGCAACAAAAAAAATTACAAATTAAAAAAAAACAATAATAATGGCTATAAACTTAGCTCGGTATATTTAATTAGATTGATTTGTAATTGATAATCAAAAATGTTATGAAACTATAGCAAAAGAAGAACAAAAGAATGATAAAAGAATGAGAGAATATGAGTCTTTGTATTTCACTTCACAAGTGTTGATCTATACATAAGGGTGAACCCCTTTTATAGGAGGATGATTGGTAAGTGAGTAGTCCATCATAAAAGACCACTTACTAGATAATGATGAGAAGGTAGGGGAAGGATAATGGACATCCAATAGTAATATTCATAACACTCCCCCTTGGATGTCCACCTAGGATATGCCTCATTAAAACCTTACTAGAAAAAACCCAGTGGGATAAAAATCTAGCGAAGGAAAAAGAGTACAATATCCTTTCTATGGGGACTGCCTCATTAAAAACCTTGCCAGGAAAACCCAATGGGACAAAACCATAGCGAAGGGAAAAAGAGTGCAGTTTTTCTCCCCCTATTTAAAGCGTCGCTTAAGAATATGAATTCCAACATCTGGATTTTCTCTCTGAGTGCATGTGGAGCAATCTACTCCGCTCTGTCATTTGTGATATATCCTCTTTTAATGGAGCTTTGCGGTCAATATTATCTTCAGAACAGCTTCCTTGAATTGTTGGCATTTGAGCATAAAATGAAGAAGCAAGAACCATATATTGTCTTGTAGATCAACAATATATTTCAATTTCCCCACATGTAGATAATAGTTGACTTGTGATCTGACTTCATTTAGATCAGGAAAATACTTTGTATCTGCATGGTTAACTTGGGTAACATATGTAAAATGATTTATTTATTACAATAGTCAAACATAAATATGCATCTTACCCCCCTTTTATCTGCACGAATATTGGTTTGTGATAAACTATATTACTACTCATTAATATTATCATATCAAAGGATATAAAATTTGGTAATATGCATGCATGTTTTCATAGTCTTCGGGACTGAGATATTTCACATATTCTTACCACACAACTCATGTACTCAATATAAATAATTTCTGCAGATCAATAAAAGACTTTGTTTTACAAAAGAATTTATTTAAAAATATTTCTTTTTATCTTGAATCCTTTTGGGATTTTCCATGTAGAGGTCACCAACAGGTTCAACCTCAAAATCTCAAATATAATTTGATGCCATTCATCTAGAGTTGTTTCTTTGAATAGTCTATAATTTTGGAAAACTCTCTTTAGGAGTTCCAATAATAGAAAACTATAGCAAATTCATGTCTTGATCTTTTCATAAAATTCAATTTTATATCCCTCCTTTAGAATGTGAATTGAGACGATTATACGACTTGTGCTCAACTTATATTATCTCATGGAGAGATTTATTCAATTTGAGTACTCATCTTGAGAGTCCGAAGAGCGTGTCTCAGAATATTGGATCCTTCAGGGATCTTCATATAATTATCATATCAAATGAGTCATACAAATAATTTATGGTCACATTCATCTTGTGAAAATTGAGCTTTTCATGTGCTACAAGGCTAATTAAGTACTGAAAAGTACTTCCATTCACCCTTGAGCAACATGTCGAGCTTTGAATCTCACAATTTCACCATCCTCATTCAACATCTGGTTTAACACTTTCAGGTGTTTGGACTACAGGTCCATAAACTTTTGTAAAATGAGCTTAATCCTGCTTCAATTTCATCTTTCAATTTTGGCCAATTCTCACTTTGCCTACAATCTTTAGTAGACTTTGATTCATGATCCTCATTGTCATTTATCAAATTTAGCGCTATATTATATGTAAAAACATCGTCAACGTTGACTTCGTTTCGGTTCCATTGTATTTCATTCATGACATAATTCATTGAGATCTCTTTATTTCAGAACTTTTTCAGGTACCTGATCAGTTCTTCTAGAACTGAAATGTCAATTATGTATGAATACTCTTTTAGAGTTTATGTATCCTCGTTTAGACCATCTTTATTTTTAGCTCCTTTTCTAGTTTGAGGATTTTTATCTTTGGAACCGATTGGTCTACCACACTTCAGGTGCGGTTGAGACTCATTTGCAATGTTAGATTGTCCACTAAGGACATCCATTTTATTGGAGCATTAGCAGCTGATATATATGTTTTGGTCACACCTTTTAGATCAGTGAATGCATTTGGTAGATGATCTGCTAAGCTTTGCAAATGAATTATCTTTTGAACTTCTAGTTCACATTGTTTAGTTTGAGGATCGAGATGAGACAATGATAATTCATTCCAAATGATCTCTTTTTCCAGCTGCTTCTTCTCTCCCCCTAATGTTGGGAAAATTAATTCATTAAATAATAATTTTCAAACTGGACTATAAAGAAGTCTCCAATTGTTGGTTCATACATTATCATACATGGAGATTTATATCCAATTCTTTGAGGACCCATCTTAGTGCATTGTGAGTGGAGAAGAACGAATATGCATTGCACCTTCAAAAACTTTAAGACGGGAAATATTAGATTCGTGACCAAAAACAAAATGTATAGGGCAAGAGTTGTTATAACTTGTTGGCTTGATGCGAATCAATGTTGCAATTGCATGTTCTCAAGGAAGTTCTTATCTCATAAGTATTTGTCATATAATTAACTTTAGACGTCTAAAGAATGGTTCTTCAAGACCATTTTATATAAGAACATATGCTACATGATCTCCAATATCATACAATACTCGTCAGATGCTTTCTAGATAATTTAGAAAATTGAGCTCTTAGTGAAGTTATAGTAGCAAACAATCTCAGAAACTTCTAATTGTGAGTTGACGATAAAGACACAAACTACTAGTTGTGTGTTGATGACAAATACATGTGTCCATCTAGTTAATGCATCAATTATAATCATAAAGTATCTAAGTAATCCACATGGTGGGTTTACTGACCCACAGATATCACCATATGTATTCGTTCTAAAAAGTTGAGATATTCACTTCCAATTTTTGTGGTGATGGCTAATTCCATTGTGTACAAGAGGTACATGAGAATTTTTTAGATTGAAGAATCTTCCGGTTCTTCAACTGATGACCACATAAATTTTACTTTATTTTTCGCATCATAATGAACCCGAGATGGCCCAACCGGCCTTGCCAAACAACAAATTTATTGTGACCTGTAAACTTCTGGTTTACAACATGTGCTTCAATTGCACAGATACAAGTGTAGTACAAACTAGAGAAAATGGCAGACAACTTTTCCACTACACTTATTTTTCCCAAAGTATGTCTCGTTATTCAATATCTCATTTATATATCATTTCAATATGATATCCATTTAGACGAATATCTTTGAAGCTTATTAAATTTCTACGAGACTTAGGGGAATATAATACATTCTCAATGTGTAAATTTGTTCCCCCGGATAACAATATATTAGCTCTTCCGGAGCCTTCAATTATCTTTGAAGTCGAGATATAGTGCTAACATTGCTTTCTCGCTTTACTAAATAAGAGAAATATATTTTATCCATTAAAATCGTATGGGTAGTTCCGCTATCAACGACACACATATCTCCATTATTGATGCTAGTGTAAATAATTATTCTATCCAAAATAAATAAATTTGATAAGAGATAAGTATAAGAATAAAGATGGAAGTTGAAAATGGTAAAGGTCAACAAGATACAAGAGGTACGAACCCAGTGACTTTTATAGCATATATTTTCATTATTTTTGCTACTCTGCCCACCCTTTTCATTCTTTCCAATATTTTTCCACTTCTGGTGAAAAACAAATGTTCTTTTTCAAACGGGTTTGCTCATATATGTTTGTGTGTCTCTACATTCACTTCTGGGAATGAAGCATTACTAGTGAGACGAGTCACATGATTTTTTTTTTTAATTAAAAATTCATTATTTTGTTATCATGTGTTGCTCCATTCACTTCTGGGAATGAAGCAGTACTAGTGGGATGAGCCTCATGATATTCCAATGACTTTTAGTGGAAGGCGCAACAATACCATAGTCAAGTAATAATATTCGGGTATAGTGTACTCGAGAACGCATGAACCATCTAAAATGAAAGAAAAGTCGCATAAAATCATGAACCATGAACCATCTAATAATACTGATCAATCTCATGGAATTCCACACGAAGAAACACTTCTTTTCCTTGAGCTCTTGATTGTCTAATGTTCAAACACTTTCCATAGAATATAAAACAACACTTTCCTTGAGCTCTTGATTGTCTAATGTTCATACATTTCATATAGAATATAAAGTCTTCTTCAATAAGATATTGAAAACTTGAGTGGAAGTGTGATCTAATGAACTTTTCGAATACTCATATACAAATGGAAAAAAATATATGAAACAAAAAAAATACCAATAAAAACACTATATCAAAGTTTTAGAATCAGTAAACAATATATACAAATAAAAACAAAAATATGAATCCAATGCATAAGCACTATATCAAAGTTTTAGACTTCCCCTTAACCGCCAAACAAAAACAAATATTTTTGAAATGAAATATTCTTTGTTGTGTGTACAAATAATGAAATAATATCATAATCAAAAGGAAATCCATTCGACAATAGCATTGTGGCTTCATAGATCAGAAACTCAAATATGATCAAAACTTTGCTACTTTTTCGATCAAACAATCTAAAAGACATAAAGAAAATTATAACTATAAAATACAACAAGTAGTATCATGGAGAAGTTTATAAATCACAAGGAATTAATTTGAAAAATCAAATCACCATTATTTTAAAAGCCATAATGCAAATAAAAATAATGTTCATTAAATATGCAAGAAATATATAGAGTCACAAACAACCAACATAGGGTAATAATAGGGTATCATATAAAAACTAATACTAATGATGATAACTAGAAGTTAATGATTTTGATCGGTAACTGTGGAAGTCGGACAATAAAAAGTTGGGATTGGGACAAAAGGTATTAAATGGAAAATTCAACTACATAATTCACCGTTAAAAAAAACGATCCAAAAACCAAAGATATCAAAGAAGGGAGACTTTTCTCTATGCAGAGAATGCAAGTCTTTAGATTACTATTCCTAAGATACACCAAAAGTTTATAATCATATCAAGCAAAAAATCTCAACAAATGATATTGCATAGACAATTCAACGCAAGGAATTTCTCCAAAGTATTAACCACATGTCATACATATAAGATCAGATATACTTGGTCAATATCCATGATAGGTTACGAGATTAAAGTAAAACAAAAAAATGGTAACTATATAACACAACACACAACAACAATGGAAATTAGAAGAACCAATACTACCTTAGGATGTTTACAACAATGGAAATTAGTATTCCTTCTCCAAAGTATACACATTCATTACAATTTTGAAAGTAAAAAGTAAAAGAATCATCAATCTTTACCGTGAAGGAGGCGCGTACCTTATCAGTTATCCTTATCCACCGATCAAACAAATTTGTGAGTAATTAAAGATTAACAGCTTAGATTGGTAGAGCTTCGTGCTGATAACGTGTTATGAAACTATAGCAAAAGAAGAACAAAAGAATGATAAAAGAATGAGAGAATATGAGTCTTTGTATTTCACTTCACAAGTGTTGATCTATACATAAGGGTGAACCCCTTTTATAGG
Organism: Astragalus membranaceus; assembly: GCA_039519185.1. NCBI lineage: Eukaryota > Viridiplantae > Streptophyta > Magnoliopsida > Fabales > Fabaceae > Astragalus > Astragalus membranaceus. The sequence continues at coordinate 154,975,251 of CM076849.1, read as the reverse complement.
AGGATGATTGGTGAGTGAGTAGTCCATCATAAAAGACCACTTACTAGATAATGATGAGAAGGTAGGGGAAGGATAATGGACATCCAATAGTAATATTCATAACAAAAAAAGTTAATCAAAATATAATTGATTTGTAACTGTGGTCCACATGGAGTTTATTTGTAATTGATTTGGTTAAATATTTAGTCAAATTATGAGTGCTTATTTACTAAAACTAGTTGTCTGATTATGCTAATTATCTAATTGGATTTTATTGGACACATAATCATGTAAAGTAATAGAGTGTTATATATTGTAGTAAATATGCATTAATCAAATATTAGATTAATATAATCACCAAAATATCTAGTTTAAATGAATAATACTAATTCTATCCGTTTAGTTGTAGGTGCACTCAGAAGTCCTTAGTTCTAAATTTGTCAATTACTAACTTTAAGCATAAAATAGGAAAGACAAGCAAGCATTTAGCATCTCAAATCAAAATTAAATTTCCAAAAAAAATGAATTGTAAACTTCAATTGAATGTTAGATACAATTTGTGTACTTTGTATACGACTGTGTATGTGTATCTTTGTACATGAGTATATTCTGTTTCTAAGATATGACGAAAACAAAAAAAGGGAGGAAATTAATTATAAATCTCATCCTTATGGATCAAATTAGAAGGGCTTCTTAAGATGCTTAAAATCCAAAGAAGAGTCAACACACTCAGCTTTGCTTCTATAACCATTCAATAATTTCAACAACTCAGTAGCTTTTTCCTTTGTATTCTCACCACAACCAACTTGCAACAAAACAAGTAGTTTCTGAAAAACTCCAACTTGAATTGCTTCAATCAAAACCCCTTCTTCAGTCTTATCACAAATCTTATAAAGAATAGAAACTGCAAAACCTGAACTCAATTCAGATACCCTTAAAAGCTTCTTAATCACAAGAGGTAAAGTCAAAGCATTTGACTTTGCTATTTGCACCCCTTGTTTACTATCACAAAGACAATCCAAAATTCCTAAAGCCTTCTCACATATCCCTTTTTCAGCATCAACAAGAATCTCCAATAAAAGTGAAACTAAACCCAATTCCACAAATCTCTCTATGATCATAATCTTTCTACTTCTTGATGAAAAAACCAAGTGAAAAATTGTTGATAAACATGCTTTTATAGCAACATGGCCAACATCTTCCTTAATCATATTCACCAATGATTCGACGATCCCTTCAGTTTTAAGCAATGCTTCAACATGCATTTCCTTGAGAACCAAAGCAGCATTTTGCTTTGTAGATAATTGTTTATCATTTAGAAACAAAAGCATGCAATTCATAGAACTTTCAGATCCCAAAACGGATCTACCTTCTTCAGTAAAAGGACGCATCCACGTCAGCACACCTAAAATCTCTTCCAAAACAACAAGATTCTTGACACGTGAGAAAGAATTGAAAGCATTAGCTAGTACAAGAGGAGCACCGTTAGTTACTATACACCTCTTATTCCTGTCACTTTCTTTCCCCCAAGCTTTTATTTTTCTAACCAATTCAAAACACTTGTTTTCATCACCGTTTTGGGAAGCCGACAGAATCCTCGTACACGTGTCAGAAACCTCGTACGGTGTTACGGGGATACGAGGAGTGGGGATCCGTTCGATTCCGTAGGAACGATGATCAACACACCAATCTTGAATCATTCTACGAAGGGAATGATTTGGAATGATTTCAAAGGTTGTTAACTCTTTCTTTGTAACGGGACATGTTTGGTTTCCAGCTTCGATCCATTTCTCGATGCTGTCTCTGTCGTAGGTTATGCCTGTTGAAAGTGTAACGGGATCTTTCATTAAATCGAGTGAAACAGGACAACGGAAATGAGTGGGAATTGCTATTTCAACTTCTAAATCACTAATACTATTGGAATTTAACTCTTTTCCTTTGCGGGCACGGCGAAATACTCTTCCTTTTGTCCATGACAAAACCATTTTTGATTGTTTGTATGTTTGATGTTTGATTTGATGAGGTGAAGGTTGTTGTTGTGTTGTGATGAAGGGAAATGAGTTGTGGGGGGTTGATTATATATATGAAGAAGATAAGAGGAAGAGGTGATATAGTGTGTGACACGCGGGTCAAAGGTTGCTTAGTTTGGTAAAAGGAGTAATAGTTTATTGAGAATGTGTCAAATAAGGCGAAAAAAAATGAGAGAGAGAGAGAGAGAGAGAGGATTATAGTGTTGGTTTATTTGCCTTTCATTTTGTTAGCGTGTTTGTTTATTTATGTGTGTGCGTGTGATTGAACGTTGAATGTTGAAAAAAAGTTTGAAAGAGTCGGGGCGCGAGAGGTATTTGAAAATAAGGGGAAAGTATAGTTGTTGGGGTTGTAGTAGTAATTAGAAGAGCGAAGGGTTTGAATTGAACGGCGTGTGGGATGATGGGAGCTGACTGGGATTGAGTCAACTCTGGTCGGTGGGGTGTGCTGACTTGTAATCCATTTTAAATTGCATGGCCTTTTTTGGTTGTAAAACACCATTGAGATTAAGACCTTTACTACTCTGCGCGTGCCAACTGCACGCGTGCATATTTCTACCAGCCGCCGCGTAGGAAGAAATAAAAAGGAAATAGATTCACTATGGATCCTATTCATTTAGTGGCATCTATTTTCAAAGGGTAACATTTTTTTACCTCCCATCATATCCTCACAAAAATCATTTATCCTCATTTTACCCCCTAAAAAATGTAAAATGGATTCATCTATTTTTAGGATAAATCCGTAGTATTTAAAAAAATGAAACCGGATTTATCTATTAAATAGATAAATTTGTTTTTCAAATTAAAATAGAGAAGTCTATTAAAATAGATATGGATATCGTTTATCTTTTGATTCTGTTCATTATGTAAATATTCGTTACACGTGAAGATCTTGTACGCCAGATAGATAATCTAGGCAAAAAACTAAAACGGTTTTCGGGAAACCTACTTTGATTGTCCCGAAACCACAATCATTAAATCCGAAAAAAATCAGGGACCATAATTCCCAAATTCCTTCGTTTACTATTTTTTATTAATTTTTTTGAATTTTTCATAATCTCCAAAAAATATAATTTTGTTTTTGCATAACCTTCTTTTGATTTTATTAGATTTTTAGTGATGTTTTTATAATTTTTAGACTAATTTTGATTCTTTAATCGATTTCTAGTGGTGTTTTTATAACTTTTTTTAAATTTTAAATAAAATAAATTTTATATTCTAATACGAAACGAATTTATCATTTTAATAGATAAATTCGGTTTTAAAAAATGTAAAACGAATTTAATGTCGGATTTAGCACAACGGTGGATCTCCTCTACACGCGACGAAAAACGTCTTCAAGCTCCAACGGGGGGAGGTGTGTCTGCAAAAGACACCCTGATGCTTAAGTCAGTTTAAGGCTTAATGAAGTAACAAACCTAAGGGGTCGAACCCCCTATTTATAGTGGTGCATTGCAGTTGAATTGAACTAGGTCTTCTCCACTAAAATAGGAGCCCGTGTTTAATTTCTAGGGATCAGAATGTTACCACATTGAGTTGAGTATTGGTAATTGCTCCCTACTAAGACAAAAAGTGGGTTGAGACTGTGTAAACATTTACATAAGGCCTAGGAGCTTGTTTCTAGACTTAGCATTCATTAGTTTTTATGTCACCTTTGATCTGATTAGGTACTCGAGGGGAGGAAATCGGAACGTTAATCACTGTTACTAAGTGTTCTGTACCGTACTTCCGACCTTAATAGGTAGTCCGAAGTAGTTGGTAGGTGTCGTCCTTGATCAGCGGTGTTCGATCTTGAGATGGCGATGTTCGATCTTGAGATGACGGCGTTGTACCTGCAAGAATACTCTGACGCTCAAGTCAGTATTAGAGTGAATCAATGTTTAGTGTGTTTTTAGTTTTCTCTTTTATGAGCATTGAAGGTGGTATTTATAGCGATTGTGTGATGTCTGTTATGACGATCTTGGGTCGTTAGATCTTGCAGAGGTATCTGAACCGTTGGTTGATTGGGCTAGATTTTCTGGATGTGGGCTGGTTGATCGTTGGGCCTTGCAGGGGGTGTAAATATTGCTGAGGCCTTTTTCTTATTACCATAACAGTGGCCCCCCAAGCCTGGTCGCCTGAGGGGCGATCTTGGCTTGATAAGCTGATGTCACTTTTGTCGATCATAGGACGCACCGAGCTTTCTTTTTTGAGGGACTCAAAAAGGGGTGGCTTATGTTGGTCATGAGTTTTGTCGAGCTTGATTTACTTAATCGATCTCGAGATGTACCAAGCTTTCTTTACCGAGCTTTCTTTTGAGCAGTGTGATCAGTGCCTTGGATTTAGTGCCAGACATTAAATGTTTCTGACACGGCATGCATTACGATGGCGGCTAATGATGGTGACGTTTTGTTTTTAGTGCCTGGCCTTTGGGTTTTGATTGGACGCGTTGATTCGACTTCCAGGCCCAATCCATGATATTCGGCCCACAATAAATAGGGGGTCACTTGCTCTTATTTTGTTGCTGCACTTCTTCTGCTCTGACTACCGGTCTTGATTAACTCCTTCTGCTCTGACTTCCGGTCTTGAGGTGTCGAGCTTTTCTTCGAGCAAAGCGGTCAGGGTGATAGTAGCTGTCTTCAGGTCGACAAAAAGAGTTCTTTCAGATCCGATCTACGCATCTGCTTTATTTCGAGGTTAGTTATTAATATTTTCCTTTTGCATTTGCGTTTTGGACCCCTCCTAGTTTTTTATTTGTTTGCTCAGAGTGGGGGTCGTCAGGTCGGGTTCCGACTTGTTCACGGACCCATTTGCGATTTTTTGTCCTGACACTTCGTCCCCCATTTCTGCAGCTTTTTAGATCTGGCGAGGACCAAACAAGCCCGTAGGGACATAACCGAATATCGAAACGAGTTTGTAAAGATCATGGCCTCCGGTGGTGACGTCCCTGAAAGTTGAGAGAATCAGTCAATGGTTGGTATTCCAGACGAGCAAGATCATCTGCCCTCTACTCATGCCAGCGAGCAAGCGGAAGAAAATATCGATGTTGAAAGTTTTTCTCCGGTAAACAATGTTAATGAGTCTGTTCCAGATGTTGTGGGAGCTATGGAGGAAGACCGGAGGATCGATGTGGTGACTCTCTCTTCAGATTCTGATGAGGAGGTTCGATCGGGGGAAAGACAGGGGAGCTCGGATACTATTGAACGGAGAGCTCTGATGCTGACTTTGGGACGAGCTCAGTGCTTGAAGACGATTCTGATCAGGAGGATGCCGATGGCACGGACCGGCCAAGTTCGAGTCGTGCTTCTGATGTTTCAGTCGATGGTTATTCCAGTACCGGTCCTGGGGCTCATGATGTGCCGATGCGGGAGGTTCGCCCTTATGATTGGGTTTTCGCCAAGGTTTTGGAGATCGAATCGTTGTATCGTTCGGGCTATAACCTAGAGTCGGTAGGTCAAAAAATTGCAGGGCGTTCTGAGAGAAATATTTGGAGGGTCGAAGGTATGAAGGATGGAGAGCACGTGGCTTCCTACGCATGAGATCTTAAATTTACTATGTACCACGTGACGACAAATGATATGAACATCCGGCCTCCTTTTACTTCTCTTGAACAGACAGTTCTGGCGAAGCTGGACGTAGCACCCTCCCAGCTACATCCAAATGCATGGGCTTTCCTCCGAGCCTTTGAGTTGATGTGTATTCACCTGGAGAGACCGGCGTCGTCCCTACTTTTCTTCCATTTGTTCGAGCTTAATCGGAATAGTGGGGAGGACAAGTCCGGTCGCGAGCATGTGAGTTTTTGCTCGAGGCGAGGAGCGAAGATCTTCAAAGCTTATGCGGACTCACTGAGGGGAAGTTGGAAGCAGCTCTTTTATTGGGTTGAACCGGTTAATGATAAGGCCATAGACTGTGTAGGGAAGTTCGGAGCTGATGGCCAGACCTTGGTGTCCACCAAGTTTCCTATTGGTTGGAGTCATGGTCATTTTAATCAGTATTCACATCCCTACTCCGTCGGTGAGGATCGGTTGAGCGCTGAAGATCGTCTCACGAAGGCGATTCTGATTTTTATTTCCCAAAGGGTTCTGTTCTCAAAGCATAAATACCGGGGTATCCCTACGGATCGTTTAGTCCAGGCTGGGAAGCGGGCGCGGGTGCAAAGGGTTTTAGGTAGGTCGTCTTTCTGTAGTGGATTTTTGTGTATTTGAATTTTCTGTAAGTTACACAACTTCTTCTTTTTCTTGTTTTTTAGACACGATGGCGCCTAAGAAGCTCGCATTTTTGAAGAAGCTGGCGATGCAATCGGCTGGTGTTGAGCAAGCAGGGGTACCGTTGTAAATATCTCCTCAACCTAGACCTGTTGTTGAGGCTGAAGAGGTCGCCATCGTTGCCGAACCGGTTACAACCGTTACTCAGAAAGATCTAGCACGCGCCGAGGCTGAGAAAGGGAAAAGGATCGATGTTGGGACCTCTGTAAAAAAGGGGCGAGCTGGGGTCGATGATGAATCTGGATCGGCCAAAAAAGCAAAGACTGGGAAGAGGTCCAAGCATAAATACAAGGTTGTTCCCCTGGACGAGAATTTTTTAGAACAAAATTTCGAGCACTGGCGGGAGGATCCCATTGCAGCGTCGGCCCAGATCTTCCTGAATCTTGCCGAGGTTCATAAAAACGCAAAAACGAAGTACGAGAAGCGAGCTGAAGGTAGGTTTTTTGTTGACGTCTGTAGACTTGCTGGAGACCGAGAAGACAAAACGTTTTAAACTTTAGGAGGAATTGTCTGCGAGGACCAATAAGCTAGGTGAAGCCAAGTCCGAGCTTTGGGGTTTGAAGGAAGGCGTAGAGATCCTTACAGCGTTAAAGGTACCTGCCCTGAATCGTGCAGAGACTGCCGAAGCTTGTGTGAAGCAGCTCGAAGATCAGCTCAAGGTCCTAGAGGAGTCTGAGGCCGAGGCAAAGAAAAAGGCAAGGGTCTTGGAAGAAAGAATCATCGAGCTGGAGGATAGTTTGAAGAAAATCTCAGAGGTGAGAGCGGAATCTAGTATATCGACCTAGAAGCTCGTATCACCGATCTTCAGGCTGCCCTCCAACAAAGTAAGAGGGACGCAAAGGAGGATGCTGAGGCGGCACTTGAGATGTACAAAGAAGGTTTTCAAGGTGCCCTTCTGCAGGTTCTTTTACTTCATCCCTCTCTTCCGCTAGACCCGACGGTTATTGATGCCGATCACAAGGTCGAGCGGAGGCGTATTGTCAAGGTCGACCCAGTGACGGATGAGAAGATCGTCGTCTTTCCGACTTCAGGAGTTTAATGGTTTCCAGCATTTTTTTGCAGAAGTTCTGGGTGTATGCTTTTCCGATCGAGTTTTGTATAGACTTAGAACTTCTTTATGTAATTTGGAATTTTGAGGGTTCGGCCCATCCGTGGTGCTTTGTAATCAAAAATATTTTTAATCGATCTTACCTTTGGATCTCATTTCGAGCTTTATGAATGCTTTTTTAATTTTGCAAGTCATATACGTCGTTTTTTAGAGATCGTTTCGCACCTGGGGGGCCCGAGGTGGTTTATAAACGTTGGCCTATAAAGCAGTTTACCAGGACTCGGCCCAGACTTAACTCACCCTATAGGGGTATTGGCAGCTGTGGCCATTTAGAGATCGTTTCGCACCTGGGGGGCCCGAGGTGGTTTATAAATGTTTGGCCTATAAAGCAGTTTACCAGGACTCGGCCCAGACTTAACTTGCCCTATAGGGGTATTGGCAGCTGTGGCCAATGGTCGTTCTGAGGATATTTCGATCCTAGAAGACCTGGTCCCTTTGAAACAGTTTATCAAGACTCAGCTCGAATTTAACTGGTAACAAAGGGTTGCGTTAAATTTGATCATTTCCGAAGCTTTAAATTTGATCCTTGCGTTATTGATTTGACGAAAACAGAAAAGTGTGGAACGTCGGACAGTTTATTGATTTATCATTTAAATTAGGAACTCGATTTACAATGATAGGAGCAGTCCTAAGTGGTGTCCTTTTTGGAGAGATTGATGCAATTTTTATTAAATGTAATAACTCTTCAGTTTCGTTGCATTCCAAGTTCTTTGAATCCTTTTCCCTTGGAGGGTCTCTAGGTTGAAAGCTCCTTTACCGGTTTTAGATATTATACGGTAAGGTCCTTCCCAATTTGGTGCGAGCTTTCCTTGGGAAGCATTTTTAAGACCGACATCAGTCCTTCGAAGAACCAGATCGCCTAGCTCGAAATCTCTGGGAACAACTTTGGCATTGTACCTGGTGGTTACCCCTTGTAGTGAGGTTCGACCTCGAATTTCATCGATGAGGTCGAACTCCTCTCTCAAGGCTTGGTTATTTTCGTTTTGAGTTTTGGGGTTTGCCGTTCTCCAGCTGAGTTCGCCAATCTCGACGGGAATGATCGCCTCGCTGCCGTAAGAGAGCCGGAACGGGGTGTCTCCTGTGGAGCTTTGTTGGGGGGTCCTATATCCCAGAGGACATAAGGTAGCTCTTCCACCCAGTTTCCTTTTGCGTCGTCTAGACGTCGCTTTAGGCTGTTTAGTATTATTTTGTTCGCCGCTTCTACCTGTCCGTTGGTTTGAGGGTGTTCAACTGATGTGAAGCGGTGCTTGATTTTTAGGTCGGACATCAGCTTTCTGAAACCCTTGTCGGTAAATTGAGTTCCATTGTCCGTTATTACTACCTCGGGGATGCCGAACCTGCTCATGATGTTTTTCCTAAAAAATTTTATGCAGTTTCTTGCAGTGATGGTAGCCAGGGGTTTTGCTTCTATCCATTTGCTGAAGTAATCGACTGCGACGATTAAGTATTTGATCTGCCCTGGAGCTGTCGAGAATGGCCCCAGGAGGTCTATCCCTCACCATGCAAATGGCCATGTGGAGGACAGGGTTGTAAGATCGGTTGGAGGAGCAATGTGGATGTTGGCGTGAATTTGACATTTTTTGCATTTTTTTACATAAGCACTAGCATCAACCGCCATGGTCGGCCAGTAATATCCGGCGCGAAGAGCCTTTCGAGCTAGAGAACGGGCTCCGAGGTGTTGACCGCAGATTCTCTCATGAATTTCTGCTAGGACATAAGTTGCTTCTTCTCCCTTGATGCATTTCAACAACGGGGAGGAAAGGCTTCTTTTGTTCAACGCTCCATCAATGACTGAAAAGGCAGAAGCCTTTCTCCTAACGAGTTTAGCGTCGTTTGCGTTTGGGGGTTCCACTCCTGTAATGATGTATTCTAAGATCGAGACGATCCAACTGTGAGCTTCTTCAATTATGCAAATGGTCGAGGCAAATTCAGGGTCGGGGATATACTGGGTTTGTGGAGGATTTCCTGGATAAACGTTCTGTGATTTCCAGGAGCTTTCGTGCTTGCCAGTTTGGCGAGGATATCAGCTCTTTGGTTTTCTGCCCTCGTCACGTGTTTTACTACTGATGTTTCAATTTGAGCTAGTAATGCCCGTACTCGAAGTAGGTATTTCTGTAAGATCGGCTCTTTAGTCTCGTATTGGTTGCCGATTTGGGAGACTACCAACAGAGAATCGGTGTACAGTATTACCCGGGGGACTCGGAAGTCGACTGCCAAGCGTAGACCAGCGATGCAAGCCTCGTATTCTGCTTGGTTGTTCGAGGTTGAAAAACTGAAAGTCAGAGAAACTTCGATGATGCCGTTCGGGCTTTCTAACATGATGCTAGCGCCACTTCCCTTCGGGTTGGAGGAATCATCGACATGAAGGATCCAGGTATCATTTTCGACGTTTGCTGGTGTCATTTCGGCCACGAAATCTGCCAGAACTTGCGCTTTCATAGCAGTTCGGGCTTCGTACCTGATTCCGAACTCTGATTGTTCTACCGCCCACTTGATCATTCTACCCGCAAGATCGGGCCTGTGCAGGATTTGCCGGATGAGGTAATTAGTCCGCACGACCACCTGGTGAGCAACGAAGTAAGGTCGAAAACATCGAGCCGCGATGATGAGAGCTAGAGCGATTTTTTCGACCTTCTGATAGTGACTCTCCGGTCCGTGTAGGGCTTTGCTTGGAAAGTAAACTGGGCTCTGTCCGTTTTTTAACTCCCGCACAAGAACGGCCCCTAAGGCTTCCTCCGAGATAGCTAGATATAAGTATAAAGTTTCACCTTTGCTTGGTCTAGTTAAGATCGGAGGTTCGGAGAGGACCCTTTTGAGCTGGTTTAAGGCCTCATCTTGCTCGGTGGTCCAGTTGAAATCCTCTTCCTCTTTTTTAAGTAGCTTGAACAGGGGAAGGGACTTGAACGCCGCATTTGATATGAAACGAGATAAGGCGGCGATCATGCCGTTAAGTTTCTGGACTTCCTTTTTGGTTGTCGGAGTTCGCATTTCTGTTACGGATCGACATTTGTCAGGATTTGCTTCGATTCCCCTTTCTGTTAAGTAGAAGCCTAAAAATTTCCCAGTTCGGACTCCAAAAGTGCATTTTTCTGGATTCAGTCTCATATTATTTTGCCGGACTTCCGAGAAGATATCTCTAAGGTTGTTGACGTGCTTGTCATCGACTTCGCTTTTGGCGATCATGTCGTCGAGGTAGACTTCAACACTTTTGCCAATTTGATTTCGGAAGACTTTGTTCATCATCCTTTGGTACGTGGCTCCGGCGTTTTTCAAACCGAAAGGCATGACGCGGTAGGCGAAGTTACCTTGGTCGGTCATGAACGCAGTTTTTTCTTGGTCAGGAGGGAACATGGCAATCTGGTTATACCCAGAGTATGCATCCATGAATGATAACAAACAAAAACCTGAAGCGTTGTCTACGAGTCGGTCTATGCTGGGGACAGGGAAAACGTCTTTTGGGCAGGCTTTATTAAGATCGGTGTAGTCGACGCACATGCGCCATTTTCCGTTGTTCTTTTTGACCAGCACCGGATTTGATAACCAGGTTGTGTATTTGACTTCAGAAATGAAGTTTGCTTTTAAGAGATCGTCTTCGGCTTTTGCGGCGGCTGTAGCTTTCTCGCTACTCTGCACTTGCTTTCTTTGGGCGACCCACTTGGCTCCTGGATTAACTTCGAGCTGGTGGCAAGCGACTTCAGAAGGAATTTCGGGCATGTCCTCTGCCGACCAGGCGAAGATGTCTGCATGGTCTTTGAGACATTGGGTTAAATCAGTTTTAACCTCTTCTGATAAATCGGCTCCGATCTTGATGGTTCGGGAGGGATTTTCGCCGAGTTGTACGTCGATGAACTCCCCATTAAGTTGGGGCCTTTTCATTTGTCGTTTGAGCTCTTTGGCCAGCCCGCCATCATCTTCATCATCCGTACTCTCAGGATTGTATCTTGCATCTAAGTCCGTTGCGTTCACCTCGGTAGGTCGAGCTTTACTCTTGGGAGTAGTGTTTTCGGGAAGGGGAACCCCTTCCTGCTCCAAAGCTTTTTGCTCGGTCTTGGTCCATAAGAAGAAGCATCTGGAAGCAGACTCCAGATCGGAGTTTAAAGTGATAACTTTATTGTAGAGAGAGTGAAATTTCATTTTTAAGTGCGTGGTGGACGTTACTGCTCCGAGGCTGCCTAAAATCGGTCTTCCTATGATAACGTTGTAGATGGATTCGCAAGGTAGGATAAGTGTAATACCCTAATTTTGTCCGATCAAAAATGAGAGATTTTATTTATTTTTAATAAAAATGATATTCATTTTTATGTTCATGTCATGTATTATTTTATTTTAGTTTGCTACAAGTTTTAATTTTTGAAAAAAATAATAATAATTAGAAGTATCAAAACAAAATAGACAAAGGAGAAAATAGGGGGGTCTGTAAAAAATATAGAGGTGCAATCAGGATTGGGCCATTTAAAGCCCATTCCTCCACCAAACCCTAACCCAATTCGCCTAACCCAATCCAACTTCTTCCTAACCCATCCACCCAACCCATATCCAACCCACTCTTTCCTAACCCTAATTCCCTTCCACCAAACCCTAAAAATTCGGCTACCCCACTCCCCAAACCCTAAAAATTCGGCCACACCCCACCTCTCTCCCTTGAAACTCGATCCACTCTCCCTCTTTTCCCTCCTTGGAACTTGAAACTTCACTCTTCCCACACACTTCCCACTTCCCCACATCTCCTTTCCCCATACACGCCACCCTTCCCTCTCTCCTCCTTCCAACGGCACTCAACTCTCTCTCTCCTCCTATCTCACGCTTCCATCACTCTCTCACACATTCACTCTCATCTTTTCACTTCACACACTCAACTCTCTCTCTCTCATACACTCCCTCCATCTCCTTTCTCTCACACAACCTCCAAAACACATCACCTCCACCTCTCCCATCAAACCCTAGCCGTCCCCTTCCTCTCTTCTCTTCCTTTCACGCTTCCTTCCTCTCCTCTCTCACGAAATCACCATTTTTGGTGCCCCCTTTCTCTCCTTTCCCTCACGCAAGCCCCATTTCCGTAGCCAACCTTCAAAAGCCAACGGTCCCATGACAAATCGTTGGTCCATGCGCTCTTCTCTCAGTTTTTTCCATGGGTGGTTTCGGTTTTTTTTTTTAAAAAAAAGGAAAACGCAGTGAGTTATACACTTTCCGGATCTATGCACAAGGTTTAGTGAAAAAAACGAAAGACAAAGCACACCACTACGATTTCGGTTTTGTTAGTATAAATATGAGTTGAGATCTTGAAGGAGGGGACGATTTTTTGGGAGAGAAGAGAGTGAAAGACCGAAATCTTGAAGATCCAGGAGCAAGAGGAAAAAACGATTCTGAAAGTTTCAGGTGAAGCAGAGAGAGAGAGATTTCGTTTTCTTTTTTTTTCTTCCATAAATTTTCACAGTTTTTTTGTATTCTGTTGTTGTGTGAAATCTGGAAACGTGCTTCACGGTACAAGCATAATATTTGGTAATCATTCTTATTTCTATTTCATCTCCACTTTACTGTAAATCTTGTCTTCTTCCATGATGCTATAAGTTATTTGTTGCTAATCTCAAAAAGATTAATCCGTTCTTGCTTATATCTTCATGTAGTATCCAAAAATAGGCTTATCATGTTTGTCCAAATAATTCGTTTATCATGATTCGGTTGTTTGTCCAAATAATTCGGTCATAAGTTTTTTTTTATCATGTTTCCTGTTCTTTTTTAAAAAAAAATAATGATAACAAAAGAATCCCAAAAACAAAAGAAAAACATCTCCTAGTAATTAATAAAAAAGGGGGTGGTCAAGACATTTCTTTTACTGTTATTAAATAAACAAGTAAACTGATTTTTATTTTTATTTTTCTTTCATTTATTTATTTATTCATTTTTTTTTATTTAACCAAAAATTATCTCAACCAAAATGATAACAAAAGAAAAAAGAGAACAAAAAAAAAACATTCCCTTAGTAAAAAAAAAAGTGGCAGATAAGACATTTTTTTTTAATAAAACAAGTAAACCGCTATTTGCACCCCGTGTTTCTAATGACACCACCTCTCTTTCTTTTAAATTTTCAGACTGCTATTTACACCCCCCCAGATTCAGGCATAAGCCCCTTTTCTCACTTAAGCCCAGTTTCGCTAACTGGGCCCTCCCATGCGAACTGGGCTTTCCTTTTTTTTTACACACCTCATTTTGATAACTTAACCTCTTTGAGAGAGTCCAGCATTTACACAGTCCATTAGAACTAATCCCTGATTTCTGCACCTCCTATTTCAAAACGCAACCCTTCTCACTGTTTACACCCCATTTTTGATAATACAGCCCTCCTACCACTTGCACCCCCCATTTTACTATTTCACCCCATGTTTCTCTTTTTAAATTTCGTTTCTTTTCCCTAAGCGAATTTATTTTCTTTTTTTTCACAAACCCTTTTTTCCAATAGTGGATAAATGTTTCCCCGAACAAAAATCAATCCAATTGCAAATTCCTTTCATCACGACGTTCTCTCAAATTAAAATCAACAAGAACACTTTTCAAAAACAAATCTTTTCAAACGCCGGGATCAAAACTAATCATCACTAATGATCACTCGCGCCGTTGCCGTTTGATTGTGGGTGATGATTTCATTCCTGTGGGAGCTAGTAGTGTGGCCACTCTAAACCGTTGTTGTTTGGTCCTCACAAACGCTCTCCTTCAATTGCGAAAACCTTTTCAATGCTCAAAATAAAAACCGATTATCATTAATCATCACTCGCGCCGTTGCCGTTTGGTCGTTAATGATAATTCATTTTCATAAGAGTTAGTAGGGCGACCACTCTAAACTATTGTTGTTTGGTCACCGCGAACGCTCAACCCCTTTGCGAAAAACTCCAAAAAGATTAAAAAACAAAAACCCTTTTCAGGAAAACCCAGAACTACGTAGCTTTGAATTCTCCATCGCACCGGGAGATACGTAGGAGCGGATACTCTCCGTCAAGCACAACAAACCAAAAACATTTTTTTTCTTAAAAAAAAAACAAATACCTTTGCCAAAAATAAAAATTTTCGTTAAGTTTTCTCATTCCCTTTGAAGCAAATTCAAGCATTTTCCAAACCAACACTTAAAACCGCACATTTAATTAAAGGTTCCCTTTCGGTAGAAAGGAGGCGTGGGGTGCTAAAACCTTCCCCATACCTAACCGACCCCCGAACCCAAATCTTCCGGTTTTCCAAAAGGCCATCCGCTTTCCAAGAAGGTTTTTCTTCAATATTTTCCTTATAAAAAATATTGGTGGCGACTTCATTGTTTTTTTTTAAAAAAGGTTGTGAACGAGGAAAATCCCTTCAAGGACTTTTTCGGGCGCAACAGCTGGCGACTTCACTGGGGAGTTTTCTTTTTTAAGTGGGTCAAGCCTAACTATTTAAATGTGTGGTTTAGTGTGCTATCGATGTGATTTGGATACTTTGTTTGCTTCTATCCCTTTTCGGTTTGCTCTTCTTATCATGTTGTATGCATGTGCATTTGTTTTCTCTCCTTCCATGTTTATTTTTCCTCGTCTTTGCTTATGTGCTTAGTACCCTCATGCTTTTCCCCCCATCTTGTTATGTTCCCCTCTTCTTGGCCCCCTTTCTTGAGGTAAGCAAAGCACTTGATTGTTGTTGAAACCCTAGGCTAGCTTATTTGATATTGAACCCTAGTGTAGACAACATGTTATCGCTTGCTATTGTCTGGACTGTTCTGGGTTTTCCTTCGCAGGTGGGGATATATGTGGGTAGTTTTAGGCGGTATGTCCTCGCTACACAATCTCACACCTTATGCTTATTGTGCTTCGAGAGGGGCCTAAAACCCAAGGTCTGACAAAACTTAGGAGAGTGGAAACGAGTAGTGACTGGCAATTGGACTGTTGTCCTTCTAACTCTCACGAAAGTTTCAGCCAGAGTACGCTCTTTCATGATGCCTCACACCAGATGGCGTTCCATCGTTGTGGGTGCTATTGTGAGAGAGAGTTAGCTCTGGTAACCTGGTGAGGAAGTGACTAGAACCCACATGGGAGGAACATTTGAGATATCCTAGAACTTAGGTCCCCATCTTCGTAGGACACAAGAGGCATACCAAATTGTGTGCTGCATTGTAAACTAGGCACGTTTTCAAAAAGAAAAGGAGATTTTTCAAAAAAGAGAAAACAGAGAAAGAGTTGCCGTTGTAACCTTTCTTTCGCCGGTCTGTACGAAGTGACATATGAACCACTCTATTTTAAAAAAAAAAGGAAGGGGGTGAAAGAGTTACCGCTGTAACCTTTCTCATACCGGTCCATACGAAATAACGTACGACCCGCATTTTCCAAAAAAAACTTGAATCACCGCCAATAAGGACTGGTCTCTGAGTTACATAGACATAGAACATCATCATCATTTACACACATCCTTTGCATAAAACATACATTTTCAATAGTTTTCGCATGCATCTTTGCATTTCATCATGGTTTGCTTGCCGAGAACCCCAAGTAATGAGAA
Organism: Astragalus membranaceus; assembly: GCA_039519185.1. Lineage (NCBI taxonomy): Eukaryota > Viridiplantae > Streptophyta > Magnoliopsida > Fabales > Fabaceae > Astragalus > Astragalus membranaceus. The sequence continues at coordinate 154,959,385 of CM076849.1, read as the reverse complement.
ATTTTTGTCATAGATACGACATGGAATCTAGAAGGGAAACGGTGTATACTCCAAGGTACCCCGCTGTAAACAAGGTAGATGTGACTAGTCTGAAAAAATGTGTTGACCTGATGGGACCTATTGAAAGGGGATCGTTTGACAATGCTTATGGGAACCTCCGGAAGTTGTTGTTGCTAGAGGTGCAGACTGAGGCTATTGTGGCTTTGAGTAGATTCTATGACCCAAAAATCAGGTGCTTTCTTTTCAAAAATTTTCAAATGGCCCCCACATTGGAGGAATATCAGCAGATTTTGGGTTTCACTCAGACAGAAGCTGTCCCCTACCGGTATCAAGAACAGTACTACACAGATGAGGGGTTCGCTGCATTATTGCAAGTGAGTATAGAGGATCTGAAGCTCCAAAAGCAGAAGAGAAACAATGTGATAGGTTTCCCGCAGAGCTACCTTGAAGGTTTAATGGGAGCCTATGCTAGAAGTAAAAATTGGGTTGTCTTCAAGCGAGTTTTGGCCTTAGCAATTTTTGGGGTTGTTCTCTTTCCGCAGATTGAGAGGTATGTGGATGTGACCGTCATTGGTATTTTCCTAGCTTTTCAGAATGGGAGGAGCCCCATTAATCCAATTCCCGCCATCCTTGCTGACACTTATTCTGCTTTTACTCATCATTGTGACTTGAGAAGGAAGAAAATCTCTTGCTCTTCTCACCTGTTGTATGCGTGGCTTCTCATTCATGCCTTCACCAACCCAACACGAGTGGAAAAGTTGATTAGCTACGCTGTAACTTGTGAGGTGAAAGCTATGAGTATTCAAGAGTGGATCCAGTTTCTAGGGGGTCTAGATGAGCACTCGATCCGTTGGTATCTCTCATCTTGCTGGGAAGATAGGCCTAAGGTAGTCTTCCGCTGCGGTGGTTTTCAAAATGTCCCGCTGATGGGCACTAAGGGATGCATCAACTACAACCCGTCCCTGACTCTGAGGCAATTGGGGTATCCGATGAGGAATTCGCCTACTGAAGAGATGATATTCCCGCTTTACATCTTTGAAGGAGGACCAAAAGATGACAGTTTGCTTAGAAAGGTCTTGCAAGCCTGGAGTACGGTGGTTCGCATGGGAAAAGTAGAGCTTGCTCAGAGGACTAGTGGTATCACCTTCGCTCAGTGGCTCGGAAAAAGAATCCAGAATGTTCAACTGCCCTACCAAAAAGAGTTGCAAGTCAAGAGGGAAGCAGTAGACGCCAATGTCCCTGTTGTCGAAGAATTAGGCGAGGTTAAGTCGGCTCTGATAAAGGCAGAGGAAGAGAAGAAATCTTTGCAAGCCGAGATAGAGAAGATGGCTCTGAAGAACAAAAGGTTGAAAGAAGAAAATGCCCTGAAGTCTGCTACCATTGAGAAGTTCAGTCAGAAACTAAAAGGGGAAGAGGAGAGCAAGTTAGAAGTTCAAAGGTATCTGCAAGGAGCCAAGGAGGAAATCAAGAGGCGAAGTTTGAAAGAGAAGAAGGCCCTGGAAGAAGCCAATCAGTGGAAAGAATTGTGGGATGAAGCAAAAATGGAAGAGAGAGCTGCGAAAAGCTTGCTTGCCAAGTCAAAAAGAGAATCCCGCATGTTACAAGCTGAATGGGAGAGTAAGTTAGACAGTGTTGTGCAAGAGAGAGACTCATTTGAGAATATCCTCAGAGAATATCAGCGGGCCCTAAAAGCAGAGCAAGAGGATTCTGATGAGTTGAAGAAGCGCCTTTGTCACATCAGCGATGCGTACCGGCAAGTGAGGGATGAAAGTCAGTATTGGGAACATCGCTATGTTGAGCTGCTCGGTAGGATTGAAGAGCAGGCAGTCATCATTGAGCTGAGGGATGAAGTTCAACACTGGAAGGATAGGTTCTCCAAGCTATCAGAGTTGGTCAACCAGGCTCTTGCGGATATGCCCAGGAAATTAAGAAAAGCCGAAACTGAGATGTATCCCCTCAACACCCCGCTTGAGGTGTACAAATTTGTGGAGTACTGCAGAGCCCTAGTTGAGGAAGCCAAAGGAAAAGCCGGAAGTACCTCTACCAACAACAAAAGGAAAAGGAGTGGAAATGTCAAAGCTCTTTGTATTTGAGCTTCTTTATTGTAATTTTCCATTTTGTTTTATTGTACCTTTCCTTTTTCAATCATTGTATCAGAATGTCGTACTTTCGGATTCAGATTTTGAAGTATTTTGTTTAAATACACCCGTTTCGCTTCCAGATTCCAATTTCAGTATGATCCAAAGAAAGTGATATAACAAAAATAATCAAAGATTTACCTGCGTATCTATGACAAGACATAATACACTGCGATTCTCGGCAAGACAAACTAAACACGCATTCATTCGCATTGCATTCATTTATTCGTTCTTGTGTTCATAAGCGTGTTCCGTCAACAGAAAATTAGGCAAGCTGGTTAATCATCGCTATTGGACGCGTCTGCAAGCAAGAAACATGGAAAACAATCAAGCCAACCCTGATCAGAACGATCCGCAGCCACATCAGGTTGACGAAATTCCAGGAGGTCTGAATCCTAATGGTCAGGGTCAGCATGGTCAGAATCAGGGGAATCAAGTCATTCAAGCTGAGATGGAAGTCCTAAAGGCTCAAATGGCGGAGGTCATAAGAGTGCTAAGTGCCTTAAGAGATGTTGGCACAACTGAAGCTGCTGTTGCTGGGATGAACAATCCTCCTCCCCTTCCTGGGTATGGGATCTCTCAAACCCTTCAAGCTGTGCAATGGCCTCCCTATGGTCTCCCACTGGGCTATACACCTCCTGCTGCTGATGCAAACCCTGGAAGAGATCCTTCGGGAACCACGGGGCACGCTCAGCCTAATACAATTGTGAATGAAGTTGGAACAGGGACGCATCAAGCCCAGATTCAGATCCCAATTCCTGTTATTGCTCCAGGAACTCCAGCGGGTTTCAATTCACCAATAATGGTTCATCCACACGTACAGGGCCCAGTCCCTCAGAATATTGCTCACCGACACATGACCCCGGTCGCGACATCGATGACTAACCCTCACTATGGTGCCGGCGGTTTCCCACAGAATTACCCTGCCGAAGCTAGAAGTCAGTATCAGATGCTGGAAGAAAGGTTAAGAGCTGTTGAAGGGGCAGGTTCCCGAGCCAGGAATGCCAATGAGTTGTGCTTGGTTCCTGATCTAGTCCTGCCGCCCAAGTTCAAAGCACCAACCTTTGACAAATACAGAGGGACAACTTGCCCAGTCAGCCATGTGACAATGTACTGCCGAAAGATGACTGCCTATGCCCGTGATGATAACTTAATGATGCATTGCTTCCAAGAAAGTTTAGCTGGAGCTCCCATTGACTGGTACATGCAGTTAGAGCCAACTAATATCCGTTGCTGGAAAGACATGGCGGATGCCTTCATGCGTCAATACCAGTATAACAATGATTTGGCTCCAGATAGAACTCAGCTACAATGCATGTCTAAGAGGGATAACGAGTCGTTCAAAGAGTATGCTCAGAGATGGCGGAACCTTGCGGCTCAAGTAAAACCCCCTCTGCTGGACAAAGAAATGGTCCACATGTTTATGGAAACCCTTCCTGCGGTGTATTATGATAGGTTGGTTGGCAGCGTAGCCTCAAACTTCTTTGAGATGGTGGTCACAGGGGAAAGAGTAGAGAATGGTATGCGGAGCGGAAGAATAGCTCAGGGCCCGACACCTCCTGCCGGTCAAAAAAAGCCATTTTTTGAGTCTCATAAGAAGAAAGAAGGTGAAGCTAATGCAGTCATCGGAGCCAGTGGTCCGTCGCACAGCAATCCACCGCAAGCTATTTCGGTTCCTCCTCAGGCACCACTGGCACAGCCTTTCCAATCAAATTATCAGTACCGGAACTATAATGAAAGGAAGCCTGTTGTCTTTGATCCCATTCCCATGTCCTACACGGACTTGTTTAATTATCTCATCACCAACAAAATAATCAGTACTCGTCAAATGAAGCCATATCAGCCTCCCTATCCCAGAGGGTACAACGCAAATGCCACCTGCGCCTTTCATTCTGGGGCAGTAGGTCATGTGGTGGAGGATTGTAAAGCATTCAAATATGTGGTGCAAGAATTACTTGATACGAAAAGCATATCATTTCAACAACCCAATGTAGCCACCAACCCGTTGCCAGGGCATGGAGGATCTGCTATTAATGCCGTTGACCATCAGGGGGGTCAGTGTTTGGTTAGAAAAGTTGATTGCATTCAGATGCCTTTGAATTTTATCCATGCTGAATTATGCCGTTTTGGTGTCATCAAAGAAAGTTGTGCTAGGAAAGACGCCTGTGACAATCCTCGCTGCATCGGGGCATGCGAAGGCTTTAAACCAATTCTCCAAGATCTCTTAGACAGACACCTGGTCCAAGTGGGAATCCAGGAGAAAGAAGAAAGTGTATTTACCTTGCAATCGGGCAATGGAGGCTTCAGGAGACCGGTTGAAATTCCCTGCAATCTGAATTCCAGCCTAGCTGTGACGAGACCCTCGACTGTTGTTATTCCAGTACCTGCTGCTACCCCTAGTGGGGAGACTAGGATGACTCCATGGAGCTGCAATGTGCAAATGCAAGCGGAGGTCCCTAAAGGCACTCTGGATGTAACAAACATTGCTGGAGGTAGTTGTATCACAAGGAGTGGAAGGTTGTATACTCCTGAAAACCTTAGAAGAGAGCAATCCAAGGGAAATGAAGAAAGGGCCCGTAAGGGAAAAGACAAGGAAGCTGTAGAAGTCAGGGATGTGTCGGACAAAGAAGCTCAAGAATTCCTGAGAGTAATGAGACAGAGTGAATATCGGGTGGTAGACCAGCTGAATCAAACTCCATCCAAGATCTCAATCCTCTCTTTGCTGCTTAGTTCAGAGGCACATCGTGCTGCACTGCTAAAGGTCCTAAATGAAGCTCACGTCTCCCATGACATTACAGTAAACCAGCTTGATGGTATTGTTGGCAGCATTGTAGCCTCTAATTACTTGACCTTCTCAGACACTGAGCTGCCTCCGGCAGGAAAGAGTCATAATCAAGCTCTTCACATCTCAGTCAAGTGTGGGGACCATATACTTGCCAGGGTGCTTATTGATAACGGTTCATCCTTGAATGTGCTGCCTAAGTCCACAATGGATAAGCTGGATGTAGACTGTTCATATCTAAAACCGAGCTCCACCTTGGTCAGAGCATTTGATGGGTCAGTGAAGGAAGTTTTTGGAGAAGTAGAAATGCCGCTGCAGGTAGGCCCCGAAGTATTTTATGTCGTCTTTCAAGTGATGGACATCAATTCATCCTACAGTTGCCTGCTAGGACGTCCTTGGATACATGCGGCTGGGGCAGTGCCATCCTCGCTTCATCAGAAACTCAAGTTTGTGGCTAGGGGAAAGCTGATAGTGATCTCCGGAGAGGAAGAAACATTGATAAATCGATCACCACCTGAATATTATGTGGAAGCAGCAGAAGAGTCCTTTGAGACTGCTTTCCAAGGATTGGAGATTTCAAACGCTGTCTTCGTCGAAGGTGAGCCTCGGTGGAAGCCAAAGTGGTCCAGGGCTGACATGATGGCTGCAAAGGTGATGCTGGGACATGGGTATCAGGTTGGTAAAGGCTTAGGAAAAGCTGCTCAAGGAATTGTAATGCCTGTCCAGTTGAGGGGCAATATTGAGAGGTTCGGTGTTGGGTACATCCCAAGTCTTGCTGATCGGGAGAGGCTGACATCTGACAGGAGGGAGAAATGGCTGGCCAAACTCAGAGGAAGGGCACCCAATCAGGGGAGAATGGTCATCGCTAATCTTAAGAACAACTTCCGGAGTGCTAGTATGCTGAACCCTGACCAGGTTAATATGGTTGAAGAAGGATCAAGCTCAAGTGGCCGTGCTGTAGGTCTGGTGCGCTGCTGTGCGGCTGGAGAGAAGCTGCAAAACTGGGAGATCATGGATTTCCCCGTATTTTCCAATTTAAAGTAATTATCGTTGTAATGCAGATCTCTCGGCTCTGCCCAAGGCCTTGGGATATTTCATTCGGGCACACATGTTTTCGTCAAAAATCATCAATCAATAAAGTGTTATTTTGAATAAAATTTCTGTCTTCATCTTTTATCTGTGTTGCTTTTTCTTTGTTTTTATTCGCCGCTCCATTCTAATGCAGATCAAAAATAAACTCTGAAAATAATAATGCCCATAACTCATACTGTGATTTTGATTACCCGGTTAATCAAGCCGAGGAAGATGTTGAGAATGATTGGGATACTCCTCCAGAAATCATGAGAATGGTAGAACAAGAAGAAAAGGTCATCGAACCCCATGAGGAGTCTACAGAAATGGTCAATTTGGGTACTAAGGAAGACAGAAAAGAGATCAAAGTTGGTACCGCAATGGAGGATAAAGAGCGCAAAAAGTTGATTCAGCTCCTGTTCGATTACGCTGACGTATTCGCATGGACATATCGGGACATGCCAGGGTTGAGCACAGATATTGTTGAACATAAATTGCCGGTGAAATCAGAGTGTCCCCCTGTGAAACAGAAGTTAAGGCGGATGAAGCCTGAAATGTCTTTGAAGATCAGGGATGAGGTCAAGAAACAGTTTGATGCAGGGTTCTTAGCTGTGGCAAAATATCCTGAGTGGGTAGCAAACATTGTTCCAGTCCCTAAGAAAGATGGAAAGGTCTGAATGTGTGTCGACTACCGTGACTTGAACAGAGCAAGCCCTAAAGATGATTTCCCTCTACCCCATATTGACGTTTTGGTGGACAGTACTGCTCAGCATTCGATGTTCTCCTTCATGGATGGTTATTCAGGCTATAACCAGATCAAAATGGCTCCAGAGGATATGGAGAAAACCACCTTCATAACCCTTTGGGGAACTTTCTGTTACAAGGTCATGCCTTTCGGGTTGAGGAATGCCGGGGCAACCTACCAAAGAGCGATGGTAACCCTATTCCATGACATGATGCATAAGGAGATCGAAGTCTATGTGGATGACATGATTGCCAAATCAAAGACTGATGAAGAGCACGTGGTTAACCTGCAGAAGCTGTTCGAGCGTCTCAGAAAGTACAAACTCAGGTTGAACCCCGCTAAGTGCACCTTTGGGGTTAGGTCAGGGAAGCTGTTAGGTTTCATTGTTAGCCAGAAGGGAATTGAGGTAGACCCGGACAAAGTACGAGCAATCCTGGAGATGCCAGCACCTAAAACAGAGAAAGAAGTTCGTGGTTTCCTGGGAAGACTAAATTACATCTCTCGATTCATCTTCCAGTTGACTGCAACTTGCGAACCAATTTTCAAGCTGCTGTGCAAAAACCAAGAGATGAAGTGGAATGATAAATGTCAAGAAGCATTTGAGAAAATCAAGGTGTATCTTCAAAATCCACCCGTCCTAATGCCACCTGTGTCTGGCAGGCCCCTCATCCTATACCTCACGGTGCTAGACAACTCTATGGGCTGCGTGCTGGGGCAACACGATGAGTCAGGAAAGAAAGAACACGCGATCTACTACATAAGCAAGAAGTTCACAGACTGTGAGGCAAGGTATTCATCATTGGAGAAGACTTGTTGTGCTCTAGCCTGGGCTGCGCATCGACTGAGACAGTATATGCTGAGTCACACTACCTGGTTGGTGTCCAAAATGGACCCAATCAAGTACATATTTGAAAAACCTGCGCTCACAGGTAGAATTGCTCGTTGGCAAATGCTTCTGTCAGAGTATGACCTCGTGTACGTAACCCAGAAGGCGATTAAAGGTAGCACACTGGCAGACTACCTGGCACATCAACCGGTTGAGGATTACCAATCAATGCAATGCGAATTCCCAGATGAGGACATTATGGCATTATTTGACGCAGGGAAATCTCAAGACGATGAAAGGTGGAGAGTGTTGTTTGACGGTGCCTCTAACATGTGGGGGCACGGGATCGGAGCAGTGCTGATCTCCCCAGACAACCGCTTTATACCAGTCACCGCCAGACTAAGCTTCTATGTCACAAACAATATTGCAGAGTATGAAGCGTGTATCTTGGGTATCCAGGCAGCTCTCGATCGGAAAGTCAAGAGGCTCGACGTGTACGGAGATTCAGCTCTAGTTGTCCATCAAGTAAAAGGAGACTGGGAAACAAGAAATTCTGATTTGATTCCTTACCGTGACTACATTCAAGAATTATTCAAGCCCTTTGAGGAAATCACTTTCCAACACATACCCCGCAGCGGGAATCAGTTGGCAGATGCCTTGGCAACTTTGTCTTCTATGTTCAACGTCAGCTGTGACAAAAGTCTGACGACTGTCAGAATCCAGCACAGAGGACAGCCCGCTTATCACTACTGTATGACAGTCGAAGAGGGATCAGATAGTAAGCCTTGGTACCATGACATCAATCAGTATATCATAAACAGAGAGTATCCTCCCGGAGCTACAGAGAATGACAAGAGAACCCTCAGGAGGCTGTCAACAGGTTTCTTCTTGAGTGGAGACGTCCTTTACAAGAGAAACCATGACTTGGTACTCCTCAGGTGTGTAACAGGAGAAGAATCAGTAAAGATTATGCGAGATGTTCATGAAGGCTCATTTGGAGTTCATTCCAACGGGCACGCAATGGCTAGAAAAATCCTGAGAGCAGGATACTACTGGTTGCAGATGGAATCAGACTGTTACAGTTTTGTGAGAAGATGCCATAAATGCCAAATCTATGCAGATCACACCCATGTACCTCCAACTTCTCTGAATGTTTTGAGCGCACCATGGCCATTCTCAATGTGGGGCATGGACATCATTGGTCCCATTGAACCCAAAGCTTCCAATGGTCACCGTTTCATTCTGGTTGCTATTGACTACTTCACTAAGTGGGTGGAGGCTGCTTCTTATCCCAATGTAGCGAGCTCAGTGATTGCTAAGTTCATCAAGAAAGACTTGGTTTGCCGCTACGGCCTTCCAAACAAGATTATCACAGACAACGGTAGTAATTTGAACAGCAGAATGATGAAGGATTTGTGTAAAGACTTCAAAATACAACATCACAACTCTTCTCCCTACCGCCCAAAGATGAATGGGGCAGTTGAGGCAGCTAACAAGAATATCAAGCGGATAATACAGAAGATGGTCGTGACCTATAATGATTGGCATGAGATGCTCCCCTTTGCCCTGCATGGTTACAGGACCTCAGTACGCACCTCAACAGGGGCAACCCCTTACTCCCTGGTTTATGGGTCAGAGGCAGTCCTCCCCATTGAGGTTGAAATACCATCCCTGCGGGTGTTAATGGAGACAAAACTTGATGAAGCAGAATGGGTTCGGTCTCGTCTTGACCAGTTGAATCTCATTGATGAAAAACGGGTGGCCGCAATGTGTCATGGACAGTTGTACCAACAGAGGATGAGGAGGGCTTTTGACAAGAAAGTCCGTCCTCGTGAATTCCAAGAAGGAGACCTTGTGCTCAAGCAGATCTTGCCGATTCAGACAGACTCTAGGGGCAAATGGGCTCCCAAATATGAAGGACCTTATGTGGTGAAGAAGGCATTCTCAGGAGGAGCTTTAATTCTGGCAAACATGGACGGAGATGAGATCCCAAATCCAGTGAACTCAGATGTGGTCAGGAAGTATTATGCCTAGAAATATAGACGAAAATAGAGAAAGGTAAGCCAAGGAAAAATCAGCTCGCTAGGTTGAAAACCCGCAAAGGGCGACCTAGGCAAAATCAGAGTGGCCCGGTGGATTGAAAACCCGCAAAGGGCGATCCAGGCAAAAATTAGGGTCATAAAACTTGGGCTTGAGAAAAGAAAAAGGCAATCAGCGTTCCAAAGGTTCGGATAAGGGGGTGATCAGTATTATGAGTATGGACGGTGGGCACCGTTACTTCAGAGACGAAATCACGAGATTTGTTCCTTTTTGCTTGTATTTTTTGTAGTTTAAAAGGAAGATTGCAATGCACTTTCGATTGGCGTGACTTTCTGCACGTCCAATTTCTATATCAATAAAAGTCCAACTTCTTTTTCATATGTGTGCTTTTCGTGTCTCTGCTTTCATCTATTCAGTTTCTTTCAAAATAATAACTTTTATGATTGATGAAATCGAATTGCAAAACATGTGCACATTCAGAGCATTACAGGATCATTACGAAATCTTTGAAAAAATACAGAAAGAAGTGATTCCCCAAGTGAATAAAATTGCGAAAAAGACAGTCGTGACGAACCAGTGTGCAATCCTCGCGGGATCATCGTCCTGGAACAGCCTTCGCCCGGCAGATCGATTTAACCAGCAAAAAGAGTGCCAAAGGAAAAAACAAATAAGCAGAAAAAAGAAAGCTGCTTAAAGAAAACAAACAGAGTAAACAAAAACAAATAAGCAGAAAAAAGAAAGCTGCTTAAAGAAAACAAACAGAATAACCAAAAAACAAAAGAGAAAATCACAGAAGACGGAACATAAAAGAACACAACATCTTCACATCATTCATCATATCATCCATACCATTCGTCACTCCATGACATCAAACAGTGGTGCGTTACACTTTCAAATTCGCATCTCAGAAGAGCGAGGAATAACAAAAAAAAGGGAAGTGAATGAGGAATCAAACAGAAAAAGCATCCCACCAAAATCAATCATTGCATTCATGTGCATCCAAATACCCAAATGCATGCATTTCATGCACCATCCAAGAAGTTACTTCGGACCAGAGAGTCCCAAAAATCTCATTTTTTAGAAAATCACCATCAGCACTGAGTTAGTAAACTCCATCAACCCAGAGTTAGTAAACTCCATCAACAGAGTTAGTGAACTCCTCCCACAGATCACAACATCGTGTACGAGCACGCGATGGATCCATCAGACTTCGTTAAGTCCTTCGGATTAGTTGTGTCAGCCTAAGGCATAGCGTAAATCCATTAATCAAATCAGTTCCGGACCTGATGTTGATCGGCCGCTCGAAAAGGCCACCCCCAAAGCTCGGACCCGACCAGAGTTCGTTAGAAGGTTTTTAGGCAACCTCCGAATCCCCAATTTACCGCTTTTTCCAATTCACCGTTTTTCCCAATTTACTGCTTTCCCGTTAATGCGACAAGTGTTAACCCCCCTTTTCTCAAAAGGAAAATAACAAAAAGAAAATTTGAGCTTTTCTGGAGCGGACAAAATTGGTGTTATTTCTATATCTTTATTTCCATTTCACCAACAAATATGAAAAGGCCAAGTCATATTTCTTGGCGAAATGTGAAATAAAGAGGGGCAGCTGTAATACCCTAATTTTGTCCGATCAAAAATGAGAGATTTTATTTATTTTTAATAATAATGATATTCATTTTTATGTTCATGTCATGTATTATTTTATTTTAGTTTGCTACAAGTTTTAATTTTTGAAAAAAATAATAATAATTAGAAGTATCAAAACAAAATAGACAAAGGAGAAAATAGGGGGGGGGGTCTGTAAAAAATATAAAGGTGCAATCAGGATTGGGCCATTTGAAGCCCATTCCTCCACCAAACCCTAACCCAATTCGCCTAACCCAATCCAACTCCTTCCTAACCCATCCACCCAACCCATATCCAACCCACTCTTTCCTAACCCTAATTCCCTTCCACCAAACCCTAAAAATTCGGCTACCCCACTCCCCAAACCCTAAAAATTCGGCCACACCCCACCTCTCTCCCTTGAAACTCGATCCACTCTCCCTCTTTTCCCTCCTTGGAACTTGCAACTTCACTCTTCCCACACACTTCCCACTTCCCCACATCTCCTTTCCCCATACACGCCACCCTTCCCTCTCTCCTCCTTCCAACGGCACTCAACTCTCTCTCTCCTCCTATCTCACAGTTCCATCACTCTCTCACACACTCACTCTCATCTTTTCACTTCACACACTCAACTCTCTCTCTCTCTCATACGCTCCCTCCATCTCCTTTCTCTCACACAACCTCCAAAACACATCACCTCCACCTCTCCCATCAAACCCTAGCCGTCCCCTTCCTCTCTTCTCTTCCTTTCACGCTTCCTTCCTCTCCTCTCTCACGAAATCACCATTTTTGGTGCCCCCTTTCTCTCCTTTCCCTCACGCAAGCCCCATTTCCGTAGCCAACCTTCAAAAGCCAACGGTCCCATGACAAATCGTTGGTCCATGCGCTCTTCTCTCAGTTTTTTCCATGGGTGGTTTCGGTTTTTTTTTTTTAAAAAAAAGGAAAACGCAGTGAGTTATACACTTTCCGGATCTATGCACAAGGTTTAGTGAAAAAAACGAAAGACAAAGCACACCACTACGATTTCGGTTTTGTTAGTATAAATATGAGTTGAGATCTTGAAGGAGGGGACGATTTTTTGGGAGAGAAGAGAGTGAAAGACCGAAATCTTGAAGATCCAGGAGCAAGAGGAAAAAACGATTCTGAAAGTTTCATGTGAAGCAGAGAGAGAGAGATTTCGTTTTCTTTTTTTTTCTTCCATAAATTTTCACAGTTTTTTTGTATTCTGTTGTTGTGTGAAATCTGGAAACGTGCTTCACGGTACAAGCATAATATTTGGTAATCATTCTTATTTCTATTTCATCTCCACTTTACTGTAAATCTTGTCTTCTTCCATGATGCTATAAGTTATTTGTTGCTAATCTCAAAAAGATTAATCCGTTCTTGCTTATATCTTCATGTAGTATCCAAAAATAGGCTTATCATGTTTGTCCAAATAATTCGTTTATCATGATTCGGTTGTTTGTCCAAATAATTCGGTCATAAGTTTTTTTTTATCATGTTTCCTGTTCTTTTTTTTAAAAAAATAATGATAACAAAAGAATCCCAAAAACAAAAGAAAAACATCTCCTAGTAATTAATAAAAAAGGGGGTGGTCAAGACATTTCTTTTACTGTTATTAAATAAACAAGTAAACTGATTTTTATTTTTATTTTTCTTTCATTTATTTATTTATTCGTTTTTTTTTATTTAACCAAAAATTATCTCAACCAAAATGATAACAAAAGAAAAAAGAGAACAAAAAAAAAACATTCCCTTAGTAAAAAAAAAGTGGCAGATAAGACATTTTTTTTTAATAAAACAAGTAAACCGCTATTTGCACCCCGTGTTTCTAATGACACCACCTCTCTTTCTTTTAAATTTTCAGACTGCTATTTACACCCCCCCAGATTCAGGCATAAGCCCCTTTTCTCACTTAAGCCCAGTTTCGCTAACTGGGCCCTCCCATGCGAACTGGGCTTTCCTTTTTTTTTTACACCCCTCATTTTGATAACTTAACCTCTTTGAGAGAGCCCAGCATTTACACAGTCCATTAGAACTAATCCCTGATTTCTGCACCCCCTATTTCAAAACGCAACCCTTCTCACTGTTTACACCCCATTTTTGATAATACAGCCCTCCTACCACTTGCACCCCCCATTTTACTATTTCACCCCCTGTTTCTCTTTTTAAATTTCGTTTCTTTTCCCTAAGCGAACTTATTTTCTTTTTTTTTCACAAACCCTTTTTTCCAATAGTGGATAAATGTTTCCCCGAACAAAAATCAATCCAATTGCAAATTCCTTTCATCACGACGTTCTCTCAAATTAAAATCAACAAGAACACTTTTCAAAAACAAATCTTTTCAAACGCCGGGATCAAAACTAATCATCACTAATGATCACTCGCGCCGTTGCCGTTTGATTGTGGGTGATGATTTCATTCCTGTGGGAGCTAGTAGTGTGGCCACTCTAAACCGTTGTTGTTTGGTCCTCACAAACGCTCTCCTTCAATTGCGAAAACCTTTTCAATGCTCAAAATAAAAACCGATTATCATTAATCATCACTCGCGCCGTTGCCGTTTGGTCGTTAATGATAATTCATTTTCATAAGAGTTAGTAGTGCGACCACTCTAAACTATTGTTGTTTGGTCACCGCGAACGCTCAACCCCTTTGCGAAAAACTCCAAAAAGATTAAAAAACAAAAACCCTTTTCAGGAAAACCCAGAACTACGTAGCTTTGAATTCTCCATCGCACCGGGAGATACGTAGGAGCGGATACTCTCCGTCAAGCACAAAAAACCAAAAACATTTTTTTTCTTAAAAAAAAAACAAACACCTTTGCCAAAAATAAAAATTTTCGTTAAGTTTTCTCTTTCCCTTTGAAGCAAATTCAAGCATTTTCCAAACCAACACTTAAAACCGCACATTTAATTAAAGGTTCCCTTTCGGTAGAAAGGAGGCGTGGGGTGCTAAAACCTTCCCCATACCTAACCGACCCCCGAACCCAAATCTTCCGGTTTTCCAAAAGGCCATCCGCTTTCCAAGAAGGTTTTTCTTCAATATTTTCCTTATAAAAAATATTGGTGGCGACTTCATTGTTTTTTTTTAAAAAAGGTTGTGAACGAGGAAAATCCCTTCAAGGACTTTTTCGGGCGCAACAATAAGGAACTTGGTTTTGATGGTTCTCACCATTGGCTCAGCTCCGTAGGAAACCATCAATTCCAAATGGCCTAGTGGTTTTGTCCGGGACCCGTTAAATCCGGATAGGGCCGTTCCTCTATATGGAGTGAGATCTTCTCTGTCGATCCCCATTCTGCCAAGAAGGTCGACAAAGATGATGTCTGATGAGCTCCCTTGGTCCACCAAGATTCTTCTCACTTCTTTGTTGGCAATGACTGCCGAGATTATGAGGGGTACGTGCTTGTTGGGTTTCCCATCCATAAGATCTTCATCACTAAAAGATAATGGAGGTAGGGTTGTCGTGGTTGGTGTGGCTGAGGTTAAGGCCACACTTAACAATTCTTTCCACTTTCGCTTCATTGTTTTCCCGGACTCCCCATGCTCAAAACCTCCTGCGATCATCATCATCACTGAGTGGCCCTTCGATGTTCGAGTATCATAATTTTCATCGTCGGAGTCGATCTTTGGCCTACCCCTTCTTCTTGAGTCGTCTTTCCTCTCGTCTTTAACCTCGCCGGTATTTGTCCCTGGTTTTTTCCCATAACCGGACAATTTTCTTTGCTTGATCAAGTCTTCAATGTCGTCTTTCAAAGCATTGCAGTGGTTCGTGTCATGACCATTACTTCTATGATAACTGCAGTATTTGCTGGATCGTTGTCCAGATCGGGGAGGTAGAGGTTTGGGGGTCTTAACGTCTCTGAACTCGACATTCCAACATTCCCCATAATTGGGCGTTGGAGACGTTGAGTTCAGTGTATACTTGGTGACGGTTCCGAGGTCGGGGATCCCTATTACCTCGGTTTTCGTTTCCTTGGTTATCTCTTCCGTAGCGAGGTTTTAATGGTCCGACCTGTGTTGACGGATTTGCGATCTTGGCGCTTTCCTCTTCATTGATGAAACATTGGGATAATTGGAGGAAATCTTGCAAAGTATTAGGCTCCCAAGTGTTGACATGTTTTTTGAAAGGGCATCCGGGGAGTAGGCCCTGCGCCATGAAGAAAATGCGGAAAGTGTCGTCTAGTTCTCGAACTTGAAAAGCCTCGTTGTTGAATCTCTCTATGTATTCTCTGAAAGGCTCGTCCTCCTTTTTGACCACGAACATTAACACCGCTTTGTTCTTGGGTTTACTTTTGGAATGGGCAAAGTGAACTGAAAAGAGTTTTGCCAATTGGTCCCAAGAGGATATGGAGTTTGTCTTTGTAATACCCTAATTTTGTCCGATCATAAATGAGGAATTTTATTTATTAAAAAAATAATAATTTTTTTTTTCATGTCATGTTTGCCACAAGTTTTTTTTAACCATGAAAAAAATATTAATTAGGAGTAAAGAAACAAAAAATAAGCCAAGGAGGAAATAGGGGGGGTTTGTTAAAAAAAGATTAGAGGTGCAATCAGGATTGGGCCATCTAAAACCCAATCCATTTCCAAAACCCTAGCCCAATTAACCATAACTCATCCACCCAACCCATGACCCATGATCCAACTCACTAAAACCTAACTTTCCCTCTTCCTAACCCTAAATTCGGCCACCACTAAAAAACCCTAAAAAAAAGTTTTTTTTTTTTTTTCAACTCTCCCCCCTAACCCTAAAACTTGACCACATTCACTCTCCCCCTTTTACCCAAAAATGAGCCACATTCATTCCCCTCTAACCTTGGTCAAACTCGACCCCACACCCATTAACTCCCCCTCCTTGATTTTTGCAATTCTCTCTCTCCCATTCATTGCACTTTCTCTTTCCCCACATCATTTCCTCCTTTCCCACACACTTCATCTCTCTCTCACGTTTCCCTTCCCTCTCTCTTCCCTCTCTCACGCTTCCTCCCCATCATTCCACTCCACTCATTCATCTTTCCTCTTCTCATTTCTCTCACACGGCATTCTCTCCCTCTCCTACCACTCATTTCTTTTTTTTCTCCCATTCACTCATCCTTCTTCTCCAATCCCTCTCCTACACACCCACACTCACGGATTTTTTTTTTCTCTCTCACACACAAACCATCATTCCCCTTCACCAACTACCTCCAAACCTTCAGCCCTCCATCATATCAAATCCTTCCCAAGTCAGAAAAAAAAATACTGTACAAGGCATGGTTGAAGTCAGAAGAAAACGAAGAAGGAAGAAAAAAAAGAGCCTTTGTTTCTTTGTATAAATAGGGGGGAGGCCATGACTTTAAGGACGACGGTTTTTAGAGGAGGAGGAAAGCATTTTTTCGAAAAAAAGGGTTCTCAAAAAAGGAAGAAGAAGAAGTTTTTCGTAGGCAAAAAAAGGGGATAGATTTTTAGAAGAAAGAAAACAGTGAGACTTGTTCACTGTAATTTCTATTTTTTTTTCTTTCCTTCTCCTTCCGAAATTTTTTTTCTTTAGTTTAGATTCGTTGTATTGAAGAAATCCGGAGAAGAAAACTTCCTCTTCAACATTTCCGGATTTTGTTTAAGGTATTGCAATGTAATGTTTTAATTAATTATTGCTATTTTATTTTTTTAAGTTGCTGTAATTTTGTTGTACATATTTGTTGTTGTCTCTTTCTATTTTATTTATTGCTTTTTTTTCGTTTTTAAAGTTGCTGTAATTTCGTTTTATTTGTTTGTTGCTGTTTTTTTTTATTAAATTGTTGTTGTATTTTTTGTTATTTTGCTGTAATTTTCGGAATAAAATAAAATAATAAAAAAAATATTTTTTTAAAAAAAATAAATGTCGCTGTTTTTCTATTAAAAAGTGTTGCTGTTTTTTTTGTATTTTAAGTTGCTGTTTTTTTTTATGTAGATATAGTTACTGTTTTTTTTTGTTAAAAATGTTGCTGTTTTTCTTGTGTATGTTTAGTTGCTGTTTTTTTTTTATGTAGATATAGTCACTTTTTTTTGTGTTAAAAATGTTGCTGTTTTTTTGTATTTTTAGTTGCTGTTTTTTTATGTAGATATAGTTGCTGTTTTTCTATTAAAAAGTGTTGCTGTTTTTTTTGTATTTTTAGTTGCTGTTTTTTTTATGTAGATATTGATACGTTTTTTTTTTTATGTTAAAAATGTTGCTGTTTTTTTGTATTTTTTGTTGCTGTTTTTTTAGTTTTGTAGTTGCTGTAATTATTGTTATTGTATATATTGTTGCTGTTTTTTTTTTATTGCTGTAATATATTTTTATTCTTACTGTCTTTTATTTTAGTTGCTGTCATACTTTTTATTCTTGCTGTTTTTATCTTTTTTGCTGTTTTTTCGAAATTTAGGCATTAGATTGGTTATTTTCAAAAAAAAATCATTTACAATAAGATATTCTGTTTTATAAAAATGAAGTTTCTTTTAAAATAATAACATTAAAAATGTTGTTTTTTTTAAATGGTTACTAATTTTCGGAGTAAAAAAAAAGTGTTAAAAAAATGTTGTTTTTTTTATAAATGGTTACTAATTTTCGGATTAAAAATAAACCCTTTTTTAAAAAATAAAAAAAATATTTTCTTAAAGGAAATGGTTATTAATGTCACTACCCTTTTCTAAAAAAATATATAATAACAAAAATCTCTTTTTTTCAAAAAAAAAAATAAAAAGGCACCCTTTTATTAAATAATAACTATGACCAAAAAAAAAACAAAAGAATTTTTCTCCATAATCCGTTTTCAAAACACCAGGCTCGTTTAGTCTAGGTTCTGTTTTTAAGAAAAAAGCGCTTCAAGAATCACGTGTTCTAGAGTAGAATAGTAAAAAAGAAATCAATCAGCCGTTTTTTAGCGTCAAAACGCTACTCGCACCCTCAACGGCTGTTTCTAGCGTCAAAACGCTATTCACACCTCCCTTTTTAATGCAACTCCTTTATTATTTGCACCCCCCCTTTTATCACCTATTCCGCTTTTATTCACAACGTGATGCTTCCGAACCGTTCTTTTTTTTCTTTCTTTCGAATAATCAAATTCGCGTAAAAAATAGGTTGTTACTAGTGGTCACTCTGAGTCTTGCTTGTTCGACCGTCAGGACTAACCTTCTTTTTTTTTTTACAGCGGATTAGTAGCGGTGATCACTCTGAGGTTACTCGTTTGATCATCGCAAACATCCGCCTAAACTTCTTTTTTTTTAGTTAATAAAGTACAAACATAATTTCGACTCCTTTTTTATCACGCTTCCCGGTAAGCACGTTTTCAAACGTACAAACGCTCAATCACAAACCGGTTGTCTATAGCGGTCACTCTGGGCCTCGCTCGTTTGAACGCTGTAAATACCTTCTTTTCCGAACAAGCCATTAATGACGACCACTCTGGATTTATCTGTTAGGTCACCATGAACGGCCTCTAGTTTTCCCAAACTTTTCAAAAAATAAAAAACACCAACACACAAATTTTTTCTACCCGAGAACTACGTAGCTTTGATTTCTCCATCGCACCCGGAGATACGTAGGAGCGGGGGCCCACTCCTGTCAAGCGCAAAAAACTAAAATTTTTATTAAGTCTTCCTTTCCTTTTTTCCCTTCGCAAACAATCAAAAATGGGTAAACAAAGTATTTTCATTTAAAACTAACTTTTTCTGCACATTAAATTAAAAGGTAACCTTTTTTAGGATGTTGCGGGGTGCTAGTACCTTCCTCGCACTTAATCGACCCCCGAACCCAAAAACAAAGGTTTTTTCAATGTTTTCCTAAAAATAAATATTGATGGCGACTCCATTGTTCAAAAACAACGAAGAATCCCTCCTCCGGATTTTTCGGTCGCTACAGCTGGCGACTCCACTGGGGACTATTTAAGAGGGTCAAGCCTATTTTAGTTAAATGTGTAGATTATTTTTAGTCTAGTGTTTTGTTTACCCTTAGTCCTTCTATTAGCATGTCTATTTCATTTATCTGTTTATTTGCTTTATTGAACCTTAGGGTAGAAGACCTATGTACTATTATCTGTATTTCTTTTGCAGCTTGGGTAGTTTAGGTTGCTTATATCACACACATCACTTACACTTGTTTATTGCACACACTCTTGAGCGGGGCCCTATACCCGGGTCTAAAAAAAACCTAAGACGAGTGGAGACGATTAGTGTCAGTCATTCTGGATTTTATCTGTCTGACTCGCATGAAAGTCTCAACCAGAGTACGCTCTTTCGTGGTATCCCACACCAGGTAGCTCGCTATCGTTGTGGGTCATATCACGAAGGAGATATCAGCTCTGGAGACCTTTGTGAGGAAGTGATTAGAGCTACCTGAGAGATTGATCACACAAGTAGCCCTAGACCGTGACCTATATATAAGACCTAACCTGTTTAGGACACAAGGGCAATTCACCTACCTGCTGCATCATCGCAGATATTTTTTTTTTTTTAAAAAAAAATCAAATCATCAAACCCATTCGTTTCCTTCTCCTTTCTTTTTTACATATAGTTATTGCTTTCTCAAAGTTGAATTCCCCAAAAAAAAAAAAAAAAAAAAAAAACTTCTTTTATTTTTAACACATGTAACATCATTCTTCTTTCATCCATCATACAAAATCATTAGTTCAAAAAAAATGATAAAAGTCCTTACATGCATTCGTTTCATTAAGCATAAAACTCGTACACAGGCATGTTTCCATTCATTCACTTGTCCGTGCATTACTCATTCATTCATATACTCATATCATGTATCCCGTCAACAGAGTAAGGGACAAACTGGTGCGGCAACATCGTTACTGGACTCGTGCTCAGGCTAGAAATATGGAAGCAAATCAGGACAATCCGCCTCAAGATAACCCGGATCAAGGCAATCCACCTCAGAACCTAGGCAATCAAGAGCTTAGGGCAGAAATAGATGGGATGAAAGAACAGATAGCTGAAATCTTGAAGGTTCTACAAGCTTTGAGGGGAAGGGACACAAGTGAAGATGTCCCCGCTGGGAACACGGAAAATCAAGCGACCGACCCTCCTCCCCCCAATGGACTCGGGATCCCGCATACGGTGCACCCCACTGGGACTGAGGACCAATGTTACATATGGCCTCCTTACAGACTTCCACAACCTCCGACAGTCAATGCTAATCCAGAAGACGGTCCCTCAGGAGTCGCGGGCCAACAACAGCCTACACCAACGGATCACGATTCGGGGGCACCACAAGTTCAAAACCCGAACCCCGTTGTCGTACCGCAAAGACTCCCACTTAGCTGCCCTCCACCGCTGGTAGATAACACTCAAGCTCAGAGTCCCACTCTCAGGAACCCCACTCATTCACATACCCCAAATGTGAACCCAGCCATGGTACCGATGATTCATCCTTACTATGGTACGAGTGGACGTCCTCACAATTACTCTATGGAGAACCCTCAAGGCAAAGACAAACTACAAATACTTGAGGAACGATTGAGAGCAGTTGAAGGATCCAATATTGGGGCAACCGACGCTTATGGCTCGTGTCTCGTCCCTAATGTGGTCATTCCCCCCAAATTCAGGGTGCCAGACTTTGATAAATACACGGGTGTAACCTGTCCTGCTAGCCATCTGACCATGTATTGTAGAAAAATGGCCGCCTTTGCACATGATGATAAACTGCTCATTCACTACTTCCAGGACAGTCTAGCTGGGGCAGTTTCAAGATGGTACATGCAGTTGGAGCGCAACCACATTCGATGTTGGAAAGATCTGGCCGATGCTTTCCTCAAGCAATATAAATACAACATCGATATAGCTCCTGATAGATTACAGTTGCAGAATATGGTGAAAGGAAACCATGAATCATTCAGGGGGTACGCCCAACGTTGGAGAGGACTAGCAGCACAGGTGGCACCACCTTTACTGGAAAAGGAGATGGTATCCATGTTCAGGGACACTTTGCAGTCACCCTTCTATGACAAGTTGATTGGGAGTGTATCCTCTAACTTCTCAGACATGGTCACTATAGGGGAAAGGTTAGAAAGCGGAATGAGAAACGGGAAAATTACTCACGGTTCAACCGAAAACGATGAAGGAGAAACCAATTCCATAACAGGACCAGGGAAAGCCTCTTACGCTTCCAAAAACCGTCCCCAAGCCCTGCGCTTCTCTACCCAAACAAGTAGAATCCATGGGCCACCAAACTATCCAGAAAGGAAACATGTACCGTTTGATCCAATTCCCGTATCCTACTCAGACATGTTCAACCACCTCACCAGTCACAACTTAATCTCCCCCCGCCCGATGAGACCTATTGAACCTCCTTTCCCGAGGGGCTACGACCCAAATGCCACATGCGATTTTCACGCAGGAGCAATTGGGCATTCAGTGGAAAACTGCAAGGCGCTGAGACATGTGATTCAGGATCTGATCGAATCCAAATGGCTGGACTTCAATGAAGGCAATAACCCCTTTCTAGGGGCATGAAGAGTCATTTGTCAATGCTATTGAAGGCGTTCAAAATGCTAGAGAAGACATCATCATCCTTGTGCGCTGTTATCCTGCATCTAAAGCACTTATGAATTGGGAGACCGTCGATTTTCTTGTGATTTTTAGTTCAAAGTAATTTTCTTGTAATGAAATCCTATGGCTCTGCCCAAGGCCTTAGGACATTTCAATAAGGGCACACATGTTTCTTTTCAATATCAATATTAATAAAATAGCATTTTGAATTTTCCCATAAACTTCTTCGCTCATTCGCTCGATTCGCTTCTTCCTGCATCCTCTTTCAATTTCTACTAATGCAGATCTAAATAATTTGTCCTTGAAAATAACAACATCGTTGACCCATATCATAACTTCAGTCAGCCCAAACTAAGGAAGATATAGAAGATAACTGGGAAAACTCCTCCATAGGTAATGAGAATAATGAAGCAGGAAGATGAAGTGGTCCAGTTTCGTGTGGAATCCAGTGAGATGATTAACTTGGGAACGAGAGAAGGCAAAAAGGTGTTAGAATGAACATCACAACGAATCAGGAAAATTCGCTTGCGCATCACTTTGTCTGACACAGTCTTCAAAGCCCGAAACCATTCCGATGCTACTTTGTCAAGAGTTAATGGGAAGATTCGACATTTCATCTCCATGGGGACGTTCCGGTATTGCATAGTGGTGTTGAATTGATCGAGGTGCCTGTCTGGATCACCCGTTCCATCATACGTTTTCAGACCTCCGGGCGGTTTTTCGAGGTACCTCGGAACTCGGTAGCTATCAATAGTCGCGGTGAATGGGCCCTTTCGCTCGGTTAATAGCGCTTGAGGTCGTGGCTGACGCTGGTGATGGGGATCGGGATAAACGTGGTGTCGAGGTTGTGCCTTTTCAGGGTTATCCCCTCGACTTCTGGAACGTCGTCTTGGAGATGAAGAGGCTAAAAATGAGCGAGGTTGGGGGCAGTTATTCAGTTCTTTAAGACCATCGAATTGTCGAGCCGGAGAAGAACGGGAACCATTCCCTCGTTGTCGGCGAGGAGGAGAACGATGATAGTCATCAAGATCGTCATATTGTCGAGCCGGAGGAGAACAGGAACCTTTCCCTCGTTTCCGGCGAGGAGGAGAACGATGATAGTCATCAAGATCGTCATATTGTCGAGCCGAAGGAGAACGGGAACCATTCCCTCGATGACGGCGAGGAGGAGAACGATGATAGTGTCTTCTCCTGGGTGGAGATCGCTGTCTCCTTCGAAACTGGTTTCTCTTTTCAGGGGAGCCGCCCGGTCCGGATGTTTCCTGGTCCGAAACGTCTCGTGCCCGGAGATTTGCTACCTCGTCCTCAAGGTCGGTGAAGCGGCAGTTTCTTTGTTGGTTTACGGCCTCCTGTCGAGCTAGCAGCTGGACGAGCTGTTGAACAGCATCGGACAGAGCTGGAAGCGATGGAGGGGGAGGTGGTAAACTATTACTGTATGAGTTCGTACGGGAACGGGTGAGGTTCAGAATCTGTGAGGTCTTGAACATGGCCCTCGTGGGTTTGTTGTGTTTCGAACTCGGGTATAACCAGTCCTACCCCGGGCCCGACCACAAGACTGGCTGGTTTTGAACGGAGTTTGGGTGCCATTTGTGGATCAAGGTAATGGGAGAGGAAATTGAGCACAGATCCTCCCACTGTGGTCGCCAATGTTCTGTACCGTACTTCCGACCTTAATGAGTAGTCCGAAGTAGTTGGTAGGTGTTGTCCTTGATCAGCGGTGTTCGATCTTGAGATGGCGATGTTCGATCTTGAGATGACGGCGTTGTACCTGCAAGAATACTCCGACGCTCAAGTCAGTATTAGAGTGAATCAATGTTTAGTGTGTTTTTAGTTTTCTCTTTTATGAGCATGGAAGGTGGTATTTATAGTGATTGTGTGATGTCTGTTATGACGATCTTGGGTCGTTAGATCTTGCAGAGGTATCTGAACCGTTGATTGATAGGGCTAGATTTTCTGGATGTGGGCTGGTTGATCATTGGGCCTTGCAGGGGGTGTAAATATTGCTGAGGCCTTTTGCTTATTACCATAACACTAAGGTTGGCTCGGTATAAGTTGAAACTCCAAGGAGGAGCTCACTTGCAGAGCTTGGAGGCGCAAGTCGAGACCATTACACAAATCATGATTTTTATATTATAATCCTAACCATTCATGATTTTACTAATGATAATGATTTATTCCTTTCACTCTGACGTAAAAAGGTCCATTTCACATTCTATAGTTCAAAAATATTTGTCATATATAGTGGCTCGTGTGGTTTTTTACTTTTTCTTTCATTGTTTCATGCATTGTGTTGCACTTGAAATTGTTTGTCTTGTTCTTTAAACAATGTCTCTCGATAACCATTTCCTTCACATATGGTCTCACTCTTTGTGCCTCACCAGGGTCGGCTCAAGGTAGGGCTATTAAAGTCCTAGCTTTAGACTCACCAACAAAAAAATAGTTGTCATTACTTATTATAAAGCAAAAAGGTCTCATACGGTGACAAAACGGGAAACAACTAGAATTTGAGGTTGGCCCTGTGCCTCACATCCCTTCACACATCGTACCATTTTTTTCTCACTCTTAATTATGCATTTTCATTTCTATCGCACTTTCTTGTCCAAACTTCCTCCATGACTCCACGTTACTCACTTATTTGCCTCCTCTATCACCAGAGTCACGATGAAGTTAAGGGTAGAATGGTGAATCTACAGTCTATGATAGAGAACCTTGAGTCTACGATTGATGAAGGGAGTAATGAAAATATACTAAAAGGGTGACAATTAGGTTTAATCTTCTCAATTTAAGAGATCTTCGTCTCGTGTGAGTATGAGATTTGTAGTCTTTTACAAGCATTTTCTAATTGTTTTTGATAATTTGAAAAGTTGTATTAATAGTAGCTAGTAGAATCACAATGCAGAGGCTCGAAAAAGATGGTCGAGGCCAAGATACAACAACACACCCAAACAACACCGTCGACTGCTTCAAAACAACCAAGAAACACCTATGGCAACCCAACAAAGAACTAAAATACCTCTAAACTTACATCAAGATTACCACAACAATACACCATGGCTAATGCCAATATGACCACAATACATCATGCCACAACAATACACTATTGGTCGTGCCCCTCAAGTTAGATCCTCAAATCATTTCACCCTTCATTTAGGGAAGAAGGAGATGCCGCGTGCCCCAGAATCTATGATCACACCAAAAGACTTCACCCTCGACCAATACACCATACTCCATAGTGCTTCTTCGTGTCTCGAACAAAGATTTATCTTTTTATGCGGCAAAGCTCCTTGGACGACCATATAGTTGGTTCGTAGATTCATAACTCTTGACCGATTGAGCTAACACGTTTTTTAACACTAGTAAACTAATTTTTGCAAGAATGAAAGTCGTGACTCATTAGGGTATAACAAGAAGCAATTGAGAGAGAATGCGAAATAACTATATAATTATGAGAAAGAGAAGGGTTCGACAATTTTGTGTGGATATCAACCAATTGGTTGCAGGTAGAGACATGGATGAGCACTAATAGAAAAAGGGAAATTGGTGAAGAAAACTTAGTGGCACAAAATGTGAAATTCGTCTCCAATTTCGTCATTAAACTTTGCAACGCCAAAAGAGTGGCAACTTTCAATTTTTTCGTAACTAATTTAGTTTTTCTAGTAGTAGACACGGAAGAGCTTGGCCAAGAGCTTTTGACGCACTAAATGATAGTAAATTTCCAGTTGTTTAGTGCATTCATGGAAGCTAGAATTATTTGCAATATGGCTAGTCGATTTCTTTTTGCAGTAAAGCATGGCCCGAGACTGAAATGGAGAATAAGGGTCTTGCAAAATTCATGGCAACCACGGTAACGTCTAAAACAATAGTGACTAAGGCCATGTATTCAGGCGTTGATGAAGAGCATGAAACATAGAGAATTATTTCAAGATAACTTTGGTCAAAAAAAAAAATATTATTTCAAGATAACTAGCCCAATTGGAGTCAATGCCTTGAGTTGTAGGAGAAAATTCATAGGGGAGAAGAGGCCTCGACCAAGAGAGCCCTTAATACGTTAAGAATCTTGAGTGAGGCATTGTCATGAGAGGTAGCAACATAACTATATTGAAATAGGTGATGGTGAAATGATCACCATAACTTTACTGGGCATGTGGATGTTGACCAAAAAAAACTATACATGTGAATGTTGCCATGCATGGATGATGCTGATATATTCTATATTCTATATTCTTGCATAGTTGTTTGTTGCTCCTACTTGGGTTGAGTTTTGACTTCTACCAGACTTTCATTATCACATTACCTAAGCACTTTAATTAGGTGAACTGTAAACAGCTACAAAGTCATTATCTAATTCTAACGCATCATTTATAATCTCGCGTGTATCTACCCAATTGTCCTCATAATCATATACTAGTTAGTCTATGGAATATTCTCTATTTTACTATGCATTTTAGTACAATGTACAAATTTATGGTTTTTTGAATTTATCCAACATTCAAAACACGTATTGTTGAACTTTTGGTACATTTCACATAGGTGTAGTTTGGCCCAATAGAAAGAGACGGGAAATGATAGGCCCAAAAGACAAATTAAAAAGCCTAGTTGGCTCAAGGACTTCAAATAGAAATACTGAGGTGTATTTAGTAATCTGATGTTTTATTTGTTTAGCTTTTTATTATGTTTGTGTTGTTGAGGCCCATGGCCCATTTTGCTGATTAGTAGTTTGAGAACCCTAGCTATTTAAGCTTATTTTTCCCTTGGAGAGGGCAATGAAAAATCTATGCAGTTTTTATTTGTTATCTTCTTCCTTGCAACCCCTAGTTCTGATTTTTAGCTTAGCTTAGTCTATCATTTGGTGCTTTCATTCTCTACAAATCCTACTACCAAGGATTTGGATGATGCCATCCATGCCACCCATGAGCACATTGACTCACAACTTGGGCCAATTCGTACTCAGCTAGAAAACCAGCAGCAAATCAATGACAGCAGACATGCCACCATCACAGCTCAACTTTCAGAGGTGCTAAACCAGATTTCTGCAATGGGGTTCCAACAACATAGATCTGATGCTTCCAATGGTGGCTCCACTCAAGGTAACCCTGTATCTCCTACTGCTCCCCCTGGTTTTGAGACTGTTATTGTTAGCACATCTACACCTACACCCTTGCACACAGCACCTACCACCACTCCACCCACCATTATTCATACAACCAGACCACAAATACCCATCCACACACCTACACAACCAGTACAACCACCAACTTACCCACAACACCAGATCCCAACATTCCAAGACACACCAAACTACCCATTTTACCCTTACTTTATCCCACAACATGCCCCAAACCCTCCAGGTCCTATTTTCCCATCCTACCCTTTCATTACACCACCAGGCCAACTCCCTTTCCACACCCCCCAACCTGCTTTTCGAACACCTAAATTGGAACTTTCTGTTTTTGATGGTGATAACCCATTAGAATGGTTATTTCAAGCTGACCAATTTTTTACTTTTTATCAAATACCACCTGAAAGTCGTTTATCTATGGTAGCTTTTTACATGAAAGGTGATGCTTTAGCTTGGTATAAATGGATGCATAATAATAATCAATTGTTTGATTGGTTGTCATTTACCAAGGCTCTCGAACTCAGATTTGGTCCCTCTACATATGAAAACCATCAAGCAGAGTTATTCAAACTCCGCCAAACAGGGTCTATTACTGAATACCAGGCTCAGTTTGAAAAGCTGGGAAATCGAGTTCTTGGTCTCCCAACAGATGCTATTCTGAACTGTTTCATTTCGGGGTTAAATGCTGAGATTCGGAATGAAATTGCTATTCAAAGGCCTGTTTCAATATCCCAAGCTACTGGCCTAGCTAAACTCATAGAAGCAAAACTCAAAGATGCAAGACCCAAATTATCTAAACCCTTTCAGCCAACTACCTCACGCCCTACCTTCCAACCCACTGCCCACCATTCCCAAAAACAGCCTACCCAAACTACATCTTCATCCATCCAAAACCCAAAACTCACCCCCACTCAAAGTACACTACCTATCAAAAAGTTGACCCAGGCTCAAATGCAAGAGAGACGCGCACAAGGACTATGTTACAATTGTGATGAAAAAATTTTTGCTGGCCACAAATGCACAAGTAGTCGTTTTTTGCTTCTGCTAGTAGAGGACAAAGAGGAGGCTGATGAAAGCCAACTCACCTTGGAGGAGGAATATGTTACTATTGATCAAGAAAACAAATACTTCCAGCTATTGTTGCGCCCGAAAAAGTCCCCGAGGGAGAACCTTCCTCGTTCACAACTTTTCCTAAGACAATGAAGCCGCCACCAATATTTATTAAGGAAAATATTAGGAAAACCTTTTTTGGAAAGCGATTGGTCTTGCGAAACTAGAGAATAGGGTTCGGGGGTCGGTTACGCGCAGGGAAGGTGTTAGCACCCCACACGTCCTCTCTACTGAGAGGGAACCTTTAATTAAATGTGTGGTTTTAGTGTGTTGACTTGAAAATACTTAATTTTGCCTCTCTACTTCTTATTGAAAAAACTCTTTATGAAAATCTTTATTTATTATGAAAAAAGGGGGAAAAATGGGTTTTTAGAAAAAACCGCTTGACGGGACATGGCCCGCTCCTACGTATCTCCCGGTGCGATGGAGAACTCAAAGCTACGTAGTTCTTCTTTGTCCTGAAAAATGTTTTTGTCTTTTATCTTTTTAGTGGGTTTTCGAAATAGGACGAGCATTTAGTGAATGATTAAACTAACCAAGGTTATGGGTAATCACCGCTAAGTACTCTTGAAAATGAGAGTCACTACCGCCAGTCAGACGAACGAAGGTTCTGATTGACTATTAGTAGCGACTCGTTTTTATTTGTTCTTTTGAAAGGGGTTTTCGAAAGAGATTGATTGGCACGAATGATCAAACTAACAAAGGCTATGAGTGATCATTGCTTGTTGTTCTTTTGGGAAAAAGACATCGCCACCAATGGCTAGACGAACAAAGGTTCTGATTAGCCGTTAGCGACGATGGGTTGAAAATGTTTTTAGAAAGGAACAGGTCTTCGTTCTGAAAATGATCTTGGCTTGCAAAAGTGATTCTTTTTTGTTATGAAAATAACTCTTTTCTTTTTGTTATGCAAATGCTAAACTTTTTTATGATTGC
Organism: Astragalus membranaceus; assembly: GCA_039519185.1. NCBI lineage: Eukaryota > Viridiplantae > Streptophyta > Magnoliopsida > Fabales > Fabaceae > Astragalus > Astragalus membranaceus. The sequence goes on along the minus strand of CM076849.1, from coordinate 154,930,525 downwards.
GCTTGACGAGAATGTGACTCGCTCCTACGTATCCCAAATGGGAATCAAAGCGACGTAGTTCTAGGGAGCCTTGAAAATGAAAGTCTTTTTGCTTTGGTTTTGAAAAGTGGGGGGCGTTCATAATGATCAAACTAACAAAGGTTATGGGTGACCATTACTAGAACCCACTTAAGTGCATGTAAAAATCTCCTTTCGAAAAATGAAAGCCTTCATGATGACCAAACTAACAAAGGCTATGGGTGGCCATCACTAGCACTCCATTGTTAATAATCATGCAAGCAAAGGCTTCGCAAAACCACTAACAAAGTTTTTGATTTAATGAGTTTTCGCAATTGGGTTGATTCTTATTTAGGGAAAAGGAAATCTATTATTTGGGAAAAAAAGATTTTGTGAAAAAATAAATTTATTTAGGGGAAAGAAGCAAAATTTTAAAAAAGAGAAACAGGGGGTGCAAGTGGCAGGAGGGCTGTATTATCAAAATAGGGGTGTAAACAGTAGCCCCTCCAACCTTAGCGAGCTGGCCGACGTTTTTTTATTTTTCTGATGGGCTTCGGGGAGGTGCGTAAAATAAACACAGGGGTGCAAATAAGAATCTGAAAAATAATAAATGGGAAAGGACGAAACTACCCATTGTATTCCCAATATAAAATGACAACCTAAAAGTGGAAACCCTAATTTCCACCTTTCTTCTCCACGGCGCCTCACCCCCCCCCAAATGTCAAACCTAATTTTTTTCTCTCTCTCTCACCTTGCTGCGGCCGCGCGCCTCTCTCCTCCCTCTCCCTCCTTGCGCCGTCGCACACCTCCCTCTCTCCCCTTACGCCATTTTCTCACTTTTCTTCCTTTTCACCGAAACTGACTCCTTTCTCATGGCGTGATTTCCCTATTTTCCCTCGATCCAGCCTGATTTCGTGAAGGGGATAGAACGGCGACGACTGTGAGGGGAAGACGGCAGTTCGGTTTGGTGGCTGTGGTTCGATTTGTGGCTGTGGTGCGATTTGTGGCTGTGGTGCGATTTGCGGCTGTGGTGGGGCGGTTATGGTGGCATCGTGGTGGAGATGACGGTGAGGGTGGTTTCGTGGTTGTGGCGTATGGTGGTGGGACCGTAGGTGGTTGTTGGATAGTTCGGTGGTGGGGGGTTCTGTTTTGGGGAGGTGACGGCGGTGGTTCTCATTCCGGCGGTGGTTCGGTTGAGGTCCTTAGGTAGTGGCTATGGTGGTGTGCACGGTGGAGAGAGGGAGACAGGGGGGTTGTGGTGGTGATTTGGTGTGAGGGTGATTTTTGTGGTGGTTGGCCGTGAGGTGAGCGGTGATGCGGCGGTGCGATGGTGGTGGCCACCGCAATGGTGGCCGGAGCTCCAAGCTCCCCTTTTTTTTTGACTTCACCAAAATTTATTTATTTTTCTGGTTCTCTCCCCCTCCTTTGCTGTTCTTTTTTATTTTCTGTGACTGTACTCTTTTCTCTTTCTCCTAATTTTTCTTCTAATTTGTTTCCTCCTTTTTTCTTTTCAGCGTTGATCTCGCCTCCTTTATAGAGGGAGAATTGTTGCTTATGATATGTTGTGTAAGGCTGTGTGAGGGAAGCAAAGAAACTAAGGAAGCAGAAAAACCAATGTGTATTGAGTGTTCCTGTTTGCAGTGAGATGGCGTGGAGTGTGAGGGTTGTTGTGTGCAGAGGTAGTGGCGTGAAACAGTGGCTTTGTGGTGCTGCTTGCTTGTAAAATTGGTGCTAACTTTAGCCAAAAATGGGAAAAAGTAAGGAACAACAAAAAAGGAGATGGCTCTAATGCTGAAAATACATACACCGCAAAACATTAGTTTTTATTTATTTATTTTGTAATATTTGCATTTTTATTTAATTTTCGCTTTTTTTATTATTTTTTTAAATTCAATAATATAGAAGTTTGTATTTAATAACAACATTTTTGTTATATGATATTTTACTTGTAAACTAAAATCTATAAAATCTACTAATAGTAAAAGTATTGCAAAACCGTCGATGACACGCGTAAACGATAAAAATCTCAAAAATACAATAAACAATATTTTTTGATTTTTTTTTCTAATAAGTTTTGAATTAGCCGGACAAAATTAGGGTATAACAGCTGCCCCTCTTTATTCGGATTTTATCAAGAAATATGAATTGGACGAGACATATTTCGAAGGTAAAATAGGAATAAAGAATTCAGACATTATACTAATTTTGTCTACTTGGAGAAACCCGAATTTCCTTTTCTTTTTTCTTTTTCTTTTTTTTTGAATCAACACTTGGAGTGTCGATGAGGAAACAGTAAATGAACACTGACATGCAGGCAGAAAAGGTAAAGTGGGCACTTGCGTGCAGACAGAAAAGTAAAATGGGCATTTGCGTGCAGACAGAAAAGTAAAATTGGCACTTGCGTGCAGAAAGCGGTAAATTGCCCAGGCTGCCTAAAACCTGTAATCCTTAAACGAACTCTTGACGAATCCGAGTTTGCGCGTGGCTTTGAGGAGCACGCTCTTCCTGTTGGCCTTTTCGAGCGACCGGGGGGATCGTTATCAGCTCCGGAACTGATATACAGATCAATGCACGGCGTCCACTGTATCTTAGGCTGATACAACTATTCCGTTGAACCTCACCTGGGGCTGCGGTCCATCGCGTTGCTCGTACACGATGTGAGACCTGGGCAGAAGGGAGCGATGATCTCTCTGGGTTCCAATCCGCAATGCGCGCCTGAGCGCTCTCTTTTCTTTTCTTTCTTTCCTTTCTTTTCTGTTTCTCTCTTTTCTTTTTTTCTTTTCTTTTCTTTTCTGTTTCTCTCTTTTTCTTTTTTCTTTCTGAACTCCCAACTGGGGAAGCACTTTCTGGAATTTGAAGGCGAGCATTAACACTTGTGGTGTTTATCCTCTCTCACTTGTCTGCAGCTGAAAAACGAACCGACGCATGCAATGCAAATGCTACGATTGCTATTTTCTTTTTCTTTTCCTTATGATGAATGTAATGCAAATGTCTGAATTTCTCTTTTCTTTGCTTTATTATTATTATTATTATTATTATTATTATTATTTTCTATGTCTGATGAGTGCATTATTTTATGCTTGGTGAATGTAATGCCTGACTTTATTTGTTTTATTGCTCTTTTGCTTTTCTTCTCTTCTTTTCTTTTGCTCTTTTTATGAAGTGCAGGTATGCGAATGCAAAATTTTGGTGTTTGATGATATGTAATGAAATGGCAGATGACATGCAATGGAAAACTTTTTCTTCTTTGCCTTTTTTCCATGAAATGGGAATATTGCTATAAAATGATGAATAACATGAAATGATGAATGACATGGGATGTTTTAGCTTTCTTTTCTTCTATGAGATGCAAGCATTGATGTGATGCAACTGTATTGCTTTGATGTTTAATGGGATGATGAATTTTTTGTTCTTTTTGTTTTATGGAACGCAAACATTACTATGATGTAGACGACACTGAATGTTTTTGTTTGTTTTTTTTTTATAGGGACCTTAGGATTCTTGAGTGATCAATTCAAGTGTCCTATCGTGATGACTATTTAGAATGTACATTCGACTTAGTCTCCCATTTATTAAAAATGATTTTGTATTTTGAGACTTGATTCGATGTCTGATGCAATGATGATGAATGCTTGGTTTGCTAGAAAGAAAGCAGTAAATGAACACTTGGCGTGCTGATGAGAAAGCAGTAAATGAACACTTGGCGTACTTATGAGAAAACAGTAAATGAACACTTGGCATGCTGATGAGAAAGCAGTAAATGAGGATGAACACTTAGCGTGTTTTTAATGAACCACTTGGGACCCGAGGGCATTCGAACTCCGCACTGAAGGAGCGACTAGGAATGAGATTTTGAGACTGACAAGTCCAGGATGACTGACTTGAGAATTAGATTGAAGACTGACACTTGAAGTGCTGATTCTAGGCATGAGGATTAACATCTTGTGTTCGTCCGCATTTTGCTTAGCAATGTAATGAATGACACATGTAATGTAAACACATGCCATGATTGATGTCTTGAATATTATGGAATGCTTTTGTTCTTTTGTATTTGCTTCTTCTTTGTAGTTTATGAAATGCAAATATCAACATAATGCTTGGATGTTTGAATGCAAGTGTATGCGGTGATTGATGCTTTGATGAATGGAATGCTCCTGTTTTAACTTCTGTTTGTTTCTTTTTTGCTTCTTCTATGAAGTGCAAACATTAATATGATGCGATGCTCTGATGTTTGATGCAATGATTTTTGTCCTTTTTCTTTTTTGGAAATGCTAACGTTAATATGATGCAAATGCACTGCTTTAATGTTTGATGATTGAATGACAAAGGAATGCTTCTGAAATGGAATGCTGGATGACAGGGAATGTTTCTATTCTTTTTGTTGTTTGTTTGGAATTTGCAAGTGAGAGTCAACGCTGGGGGTGCTAATGAAAAAGCAATGAATGAGAAGACATGAAATGAGGATCGCTTGGGATCAAGGGAGTAGCTTTGAATTATGGACACAAAGGGTCTGGTTTATGGGTCAACATATGTCTGTATCGATCTAATGGTCTGAAGAATTTTGATGATGCAATGTGCATGCAATAATTAGTATCTGTGGAATGGTGAATGACATGGAATGCTTTTGTGTTGCTTTTGTGGTTTCTTTTCTTTGTTTTCTTTTTGCTACAAAATGTGAAGATGCAAATGTAATGCTTTGATGCACATGCTATAATGAATAGATTGAAACGCCTAGATGCATGAGGTAAACATTTTTGTGATGATGAGATGCGAGACTTTGAATGCAAGGAATTGAGATGACTATTGCCCATTCTGTTGAAAAATTGAATTTGATGCAAACTCCGGTGTTCTCAAAGTTTTTATTTACAAACAACCTCACTTGTCTTCTCCTTCTTTCCATGATGACTGAATTTTAGATATCACGTAAACAACTTGTGTTTTCTCTTTTTGAAGCATTGTCTAGTAAGCATGCATAGGAGTGCAAATGTGAATGAATGAGTCAGTTAACTTGGAATTGGTTTAGGACATGGACATTTATGGCAAGTGAAGGAATGACCGACATGGCTATTGCCGAAGCTTGTGAGGGATCAAGAGATACAAGATTGCCCCAATTCAGGTCTTTGATGAGTGAATAGTTTGCCCCTGTCTAGCGGTGACAACAACTAGGGGCGTAGAAGATGATGAATTGGGAATGCTTCGGCTTTTGAAAGGGAAGGTGGATCAAAAGAGATTTTGTCTTAACCCATAAAGTTTGATGTTGCCCTAGTCATAACAAGGACAAAGCTGCCCTAATTAGAATGGCAAGGCCTTGAATGGGAACGCGCTTGCCCCACTTTCGAATGACATTTCAAATGGTTTCTTTGAGTGTGGTTGTGAAAGGCGACAGAGTTATGGTGATGGTTATGAACTGATGGTGATATATGAATGGGGTGGGCAATGAACAAACCTCCCCGAAGTTGAGAGGTGAAGGGAATGCCCCATAGTACGCACTTTTGGTTTTCTTTAAGAACAACTCAAATGCACTGAAAGTTTTGACTTTTTAGTATGATGAGAGGCTCCACTTGGTGACCACTAGACCTTGTTTTAATGCAACACGAATGTATCTTGGAGTGCAAGTCCTTCTTCTTTTTTACCAACTTTCCTTTTTTGATTGTTTGTTTTTTCTTTTTGAGCAGCTTTCTTTTTTCTGCTTGTTTGTTTTTTTTTTCTTTTGAGCAAACACGTCGCAAATAGATAAACTTATTTGTCCTAAAATTAAAACTTGAGAAAACGAAGGCAATTAGTCATTGATCGGAATGGACTTTTTAGGGTTGTGATGTGGAGAAGGGGGTGATTGAGCTTAATGAAGTGTTTGGAGTTGATGGGGAGGATGGGTCTTATTCAGTGTTGGCCAATGGTCAATGATTTATGAAGGAAATGGTTATTAGGTTTGATGAGGTGCTTGGGGACGGTTGTACCCAATGAGGTGTTTGAAGGTTTTATGAAAGAAGAGATGGTTAAACCCAATGAATTGAGGCTTCTTTGAAAGGAGAAATGATTGAACCTATTGAATTGAGGGCTTTTTTAGAAGGGGAAATGATTGAACCCATTGAATTTGGGGGCCCCTTTTTTTTTTGGAGGGGAGCTTCATGGCAAAATGTATTGACTCTTAATTTATAATCCCTTTGTCTTCCTTTCTTTGTTTTGGGATTCTCCTCTTTAAACTTTGTTATTCCCCTCCTTTTGTACGTGAATTTCCTTTCCTTTTGACTTGGAAATGATATACCATTTTTGATGTGGAATTAACCCTCGCCCAGAGTGATGGGGATATCTTGGGCTTTTCTCGGCTTAAGATGGGTAACCAAGGGTATTTTTGTGATTTTGAATCTCTGGCTTAAGAGGGGTAGGAAATGGACTTTCTGGGATTTTAGGTTCTTGAGGGTATGGAGAGATGGCCAAATTTCAAATCCTGATTGCTTATTTCTGTAAGACTTAACTTTAGGAAAATAATTTATCTATCTTCACGTGTTTGCTCTTTTATTTTCCCCCTTTTTTTGTGCCCTAATTTTTGCCTGGACCGCTCTTTGCGAGTTTTCAATCCACCGTGCGCTCTTTTTTGCCTAGGCCTCCCTTTGCGGGTTTTCAACCTAGCGAGCTTATTTTATCTTTTTTATTTATTATACATTTTTTAGAAAGACTTGCACTGAAGGAATATGATACTGACAAGGAAAATTAGTGATCACAGAATTGCCCCAGCATGGAGGACTTAAAGTGTTAGTGAGAATGAACCAAAAAGTCAAGTATGCACTGATAGGAGAGGACATGCGCTTTAGGGGTGGATGGGGCGGGATTAGACTTGGATTGACTGACTCAAACAAGAGAAACTGCACGTGGCATGCATGCTTACTAGAAGAACGCTTCACAGAGGGTTAATATTGGTTAAAACATGATATGAAAACCCTTTTGATGAATTGTTTCAGTCTTTCATCATGGAATGGATGAGATGCAATGCTTTTTTTTTTGAAGGAAATACAAATGAGCTATTGATGTGAAAAACTGAGTGCCTTGGAACACCTTGAGTTTGCAAATGAGTGAGGGTAAACTTTTCCAAAAAGGAAAGATTACTTTGCAAGAACATCTCGTCTCTCATCACAACATTTTTGTTGTATGCAATGCATGGATGAAAACATTATGATGTATACATGATGAGTATGAAAGCATATTCACTTGAAAAGTGTGATTATTCTAAAAGTTTTTTCTTTTTGATGCTTTCTTTTTATGCAAGACGAAATATGAAATGTCAGTGCATCTTTGGATGATGAATGATGCAAGAATGATGCTTCTTCTCAAAATGATTTTCATAGAGGCAAGACAAGATATGAAATGCCGATGCCCCCTTTTTTTCTAAATGATGATTTTTTAGAGGTAAGGCAAAGTATGAAATGCCAACGCCCCTTCCTTTTTGAAAGATGCATGTATGGAGGAATGATGTATTTGAGGTTAACGAAATGATGCATGAATGCTACATTTTGAATAAGTTTGATGATGATTTTTGTTCATGATTATGAATGAGATGCTTTCTTGTGTTTCATTTTTTGTGCAATGAAATGCATGATACTCACAATGACTTTTTTTTTTTTAAAAAAAATGCATGGAAAGACATGATCTTTATTGAATGGAAATGCATGCAAAATGAGAGGTTAATGTATTATTTTTTCATGATGTGTGAAAAGGAACACAATAATGCATGAGACGCGCTCCTAATAAGACACGATTTTTTGGATCTTTCGAGAAAAATAGGGGAAAAAGCCTTAGTGAATGGAAACGCACACATACGGAGAATGCACTCCTGACAAACCTGAATGAGATAGAGAAGAATGCATGTATGAATTTTATCAAGTTTTTGTTTTATGCAATGCAAATGATGTCTTCATATGAAAATGACAGCGATAATGCGACTTGACATGCATATGAAGAATAAGATGAAAACATTTTTTCGAGTTTGGTGACTGAAATTTTGGGAACATCACCTCATATAGCCCGGTAAAAGAAAAGACTATGATGATTTTTGAAAGTTTTGCTTTTTACCCTTTTTTTGAAAATTTTGTTTTATGTATGATGATGATGCTCTACGTGTATGCAGGATAAATGAAAGGGTTTTTTTTTTGGCAATAATTCAAGCTCTTTTTTATTTTTGGAAAATGCGGGCCGTACGTTATTTCGTATGAACCGGTAAGAGAAAGGCTACAACGGTAACCCTTTCTTCTTTTCTTCTGTCAAAATCTTCTCTTTTTTTTTTCGTAAAAATGATGGCGTGAGGCAACCAATTGTCGTTACTCTGAGTAACTTGCATGAAACATTGAGTGGATCCTGACTCAATACTTCACGCAATATACTGAAATGCTTCAACATTTGGTTAACTCAAACTTATTCTCTTATTTGAAAACAAACCTCACTTGATAAGGTCAAAGTGCCCCGATATCGTAGAGTAACATCTCAAATTTGTAGTGCACAAACAAATTTGAGATATTACCCTTCGTCGTTCGAAGGCGCACTTTTACTCATTGAGCTTTTACATGAAGAGCTTTTCTATTTTTCTTTGTTTAGAGAAGATGCATGCATTCGAAACTTTTCATTTTTTCGTTTTTAGTTTTGGAACATGATTTTGAAATCTATTTGGAGGTGCAAATGATTTACTGGAAAAAAGAGGTTTTAGAAAAATGTGCTTGACGGGATATGACCCGCTCCTACGTATCCCCATTGTAATGAGGAATCAAAGCTTACGTAGTTCTACCGGGTCTTTTTTGAAATAATGCTTATGCATGAATGCCATGTTTTGGCTGAACTTGGCGAGGAGCTTTTTCCTCTTTTTTGATTATAAACGAAATGCTTAAGCTATGAAGATGATAATTATTTTTTCTTTTTTATGCAAGATGAATAATTGTTTTCAAAATTGGAACTTTATTTAATGCAAATGACGCAATGATGTAATGATGCAATGATGCAATGATACAGGATGCAAGATACTTCTTTTTTTTTTGAGGTTTCTGCATAAGGAGGGTATTCACAGGCGGAATTTAGAAAACTTTCACACTATATGCCACCTCATATAGGTGTTTAAGGGAAAATCATATCTCTTTTTTTTATCTTTGAAAATCTTTGAGGGAAAAATTAACTGGACGAAATGCAACAATGCAGCACACAATTTGGGAAGCCCTTGTGACCTAAAAGGGGGTAGAACCTATGATCTAAGGCATTTTAGGGATAATATTCTCATGTAGCTCTATTCACACCCTCACAAAGGTTATCAGAGCCACAGTCCCTCTCATGAAAATCCCTGTAAATGCAGCAAACTGCTAGATACGAAGCATTATGAAAGAGCACAACTCTGATTGAAACTTTCGCGAGTAGCCAAACGGACAAAGGTCCTGATGGGCTCCCACTACTCGAATCCACTCATCCTAAGGTATCCTAACAGACCTGGGTTATGGTCTCTTTCTCTAATCATATAGGCTCAAGGTACAAGTGTGTGTGTGCGAAGGGCATTTCCTAAAAAAACTACCCCACCTGCAAATGAAAATCCAGAACAGTCCAGACAATAGAAAGCAATAACATGTCGTCTACCCTAGGGTTCAATACCAATCAAATACAACTAATCTAGGGTGCCAACAACAATGCACTACTTACCTCAAGAAAGCGAGCAAAGAAGAAGGGGACATGACAAGAGAGGGGAAATATGCTTGAGGGAACTAAGCATTTAAGCAAAGAAGTAACTATCTATTATTTTAAACAAAAGCAAACATAGAAGAAGAATGCATATGGATGCAACATGCTTATGAAAAAGAAGAATAGAGGCAAAGCAAGATGTTCAAATCAATCACACAAACCACACACTTAATTAATTAGGCTTGACCCACTTTTTTTAAAAAAGGTTTTTCTTTTTTAGTCCCCAGTGAAGTCGCCAGCTGTTGCGCCCGAAAAAGTCCCCGAGGGAGAACCTTCCTCGTTCACAACTTTTCCTAAGACAATGAAGCCGCCACCAATATTTATTAAGGAAAATATTAGGAAAACCTTTTTTGGAAAGCGATTGGTCTTGCGAAACTAGAGAATAGGGTTCGGGGGTCGGTTACGCGCAGGGAAGGTGTTAGCACCCCACACGTCCTCTCTACTGAGAGGGAACCTTTAATTAAATGTGTGGTTTTAGTGTGTTGACTTGAAAATACTTAATTTTACCTCTCTACTTCTTATTGAAAAAACTCTTTATGAAAATCTTTATTTATTATGAAAAAAGGGGGAAAAATGGGTTTTTAGAAAAAACCGCTTGACGGGACATGGCCCGCTCCTACGTATCTCCCGGTGCGATGGAGAACTCAAAGCTACGTAGTTCTTCTTTGTCCTGAAAAATGTTTTTGTCTTTTATCTTTTTAGTGGGTTTTCGAAATAGGACGAGCATTTAGTGAATGATTAAACTAACCAAGGTTATGGGTAATCACCGCTAAGTACTCTTGAAAATGAGAGTCACTACCGCCAGTCAGACGAACGAAGGTTCTGATTGACTATTAGTAGCGACTCGTTTTTATTTGTTCTTTTGAAAGGGGTTTTCGAAAGAGATTGATTGGCACGAATGATCAAACTAACAAAGGCTATGAGTGATCATTGCTTGTTGTTCTTTTGGGAAAAAGACATCGCCACCAATGGCTAGACGAACAAAGGTTCTGATTAGCCGCTAGCGACGATGGGTTGAAAATGTTTTTAGAAAGGAACAGGTCTTCGTTCTGAAAATGATCTTGGCTTGCAAAAGTGATTCTTTTTTGTTATGAAAATAACTCTTTTCTTTTTGTTATGCAAATGCTAAACTTTTTTATGATTGCGCTTGACGAGAATGTGACTCGCTCCTACGTATCCCAAATGGGAATCAAAGCGACGTAGTTCTAGGGAGCCTTGAAAATGAAAGTCTTTTTGCTTTGGTTTTGAAAAGTGGGGGGCGTTCATAATGATCAAACTAACAAAGGTTATGGGTGACCATTACTAGAACCCACTTAAGTGCATGTAAAAATCTCCTTTCGAAAAATGAAAGCCTTCATGATGACCAAACTAACAAAGGCTATGGGTGGCCATCACTAGCACTCCATTGTTAATAATCATGCAAGCAAAGGCTTCGCAAAACCACTAACAAAGTTTTTGATTTAATGAGTTTTCGCAATTGGGTTGATTCTTATTTAGAGAAAAGGAAATCTATTATTTGGGAAAAAAAGATTTTGTGAAAAAATAAATTTATTTAGGGGAAAGAAGCAAAATTTAAAAAAAGAGAAGCAGGGGGTACAGATAGTGAGATGGGGGGTGCAAGTGGCAGGAGGGCTGTATTATCAAAATAGGGGTGTAAACAGTAGCCCCTCCAACCTTAGCGAGCTGGCCCACGTTTTTTTATTTTTCTGATGGGCTTCGGGGAGGTGCGTAAAATAAACACAGGGGTGCAAATAAGAATCTGAAAAATAATAAATGGGAAAGGACGAAACTACCCCTTGTATTCCCAATATAAAATGACAACCTAAAAGTGGAAACCCTAATTTCCACCTTTCTTCTCCACGGCGCCTCACCCCCCCCCCCCCAAATGTCAAACCTAATTTTTCTCTCTCTCTCTCACCTTGCTGTGGCCGCGCGCCTCTCTCCTCCCTCTCCCTCCTTGCGCCGTCGCACACCTCCCTCTCTCTCGTTACGCCATTTTCTCACTTTTCTTCCTTTTCACCGAAACTGACTCCTTTCTCATGGCGTGATTTCCCTATTTTCCCTCGATCCAACCTGATTTCGTGAAGGGGATAGAACGGCGACGACTGTGAGGGGAAGACGGCGGTTCGGTTTGGCGGCTGTGGTGCGATTTGTGGCTGTGGTGCGATTTGCGGCTGTGGTGGGGCGGTTATGGTGGCGTCGTGGTGGAGATGACGGTGAGGGTGGTTTCGTGGTTGTGGCGTATGGTGGTGGGACCGTAGGTGGTTGTTGGATAGTTCGGTGGTGGGGGGTTCTGTTTTGGGGAGGTGACGGCGGTGGTTCTCATTCCGGCAGTGGTTCGGTTGAGGTCCTTAGGTAGTGGCTATGGTGGTGTGCACGGTGGAGAGAGGGAGACAGGGGGGTTGTGGTGGTGATTTGGTGTGAGGGTGATTTTTGTGGTGGTTGGCCGTGAGGTGAGCGGTGATGCGGCGGTACGATGGTGGTGGCCACCGCAATGGTGGCCGGAGCTCCAAGCTCCCCTTTTTTTTGACTTCACCAAAATTTATTTATTTTTCTGGTTCTCTCCCCCTCCTTTGCTGTTCTTTTTTATTTTCTGTGACTGTACTCTTTTCTCTTTCTCCTAATTTTTCTTCTAATTTGTTTCCTCCTTTTTTCTTTTCAGCGTTGATCTCGCCTCCTTTATAGATGGAGAATTGTTGCTTATGATATGTTGTGTAAGGCTGTGTGAGGGAAGCAAAGAAACTAAGGAAGCAGAAAAACCAATGTGTATTGAGTGTTCCTGTTTGCAGTGAGATGGCGTGGAGTGTGAGGGTTGTTGTGTGCAGAGGTAGTGGCGTGAAACAGTGGCTTTGTGGTGCTGCTTGCTTGTAAAATTGGTGCTAACTTTAGCCAAAAATGGGAGAAAGTAAGGAACAACAAAAAAGGAGATGGCTCTAATGCTGAAAATACATACACCGCAAAACATTAGTTTTTATTTATTTATTTTGTAATATTTGCATTTTTATTTAATTTTCGTTTTTATTATTTTTTTAAATTCAATAATATAGAAGTTTGTATTTAATAACAACATTTTTGTTATATGATATTTTACTTGTAAACTAAAATCTATAAAATCTACTAATAGTAAAAGTATTGCAAAACCGTCGATGACACGCGTAAACGATAAAAATCTCAAAAATACAATAAACAATATTTTTTGATTTTTTTTTTCTAATAAGTTTTGAATTAGCCGGACAAAATTAGGGTATAACAGCTATCACACCACGCACTCACAGGGCAATTCTCTCCCCAAATACTCAAATTTAAAGGCCAAATTGGCGGGCTGATAGTCATGGTTTTAGTTGACACTGGTAGCACACATAACATCTTACAACCCAGAATTGCTACCCAGTTAGACCTTCCTACCTCAGCTACCCAACAATTCTCGGTCATGGTTGGCAACAGCTCTCATTTACAGTGTCAAGGAGTTTGCCACAATGTCTCAATTAACCTACAAAACCACACTTTTTGTTTACCATTCTATTTGCTTCCTATTGAGGGTGCTGACGTGGTTCTTGGTATGGAATGGCTTCGTACTCTTGGACCCATCCAAGCTGATTTCTCAATTCCATCAATCACCTTCACCCAAAATGACCAGCCCATCACTCTAAAAGGCGACCCAAGGACCACCCCTACCCAATCTACTTACAACCAAATCTGCCACCTCGTTCACACAGACGCAATTGCTTCCCTACACCTCTTAAGTTTTGAAACACTTCCACAATCCACCAGCCCACCCTCCCATCCAAAACCAACACTAGACAGTCTCTCACAAGACCTGCCATCTGAAGTCACTTCCATTCTTCTCCAATACCCTACAGTTTTTAACGAACCCCATGGCCTACCACCATCTAGACCCCATGATCACCACATACCACTATTACCTAACACCCCTCCCATAAATGTGAAGCCTTACAGGTACCCTCACTGCCAAAAGGAAGCAATGACCACCATTATACATGACATGCTCAAAGAGGGAACCATTGTCCCTAGTAACAGCCCTTACTCTTCTCCAGTATTATTGGTTCGCAAGAAAGATGGAACTTGGCGTTTCTGTGTGGACTATCGTCCTCTTAATGTTGTTACTGTCAAAGATAGATTTCCTATACCCACTATTGATGAGCTTCTAGATGAGTTGGGTTCAGCTAATGTTTTCACCAAGATAGACTTACGCTCAGGCTATCATCAGATTCGGGTTGCACCAGAAGATACACATAAAACTGCTTTTAGAACATTTGATAGGCACTACGAATTTCTAGTTATGCCTTTTGGCTTGACTAATGCCCCCTCCACATTCCAATCAGCTATGAATGATTTACTTAGACCTTTTCTTCGCCGGTTTGTTTTAGTCTTCTTTGATGATATTTTAATTTATAGCACATCATTATCTGATCACTTACTTCATTTGCGGCTTGTGTTAGACTTATTACATACACATACTTTTGTTGCAAAATTATCTAAGTGTGTGTTTGCAGTTGATACTGTTCATTACCTAGGCCATGTTATTTCAGTTAAGGGTGTTGCCCCAGATCCAGAAAAAGTGCAAGCTATTCTAGACTGGCCGGAGCCACGTTCTCTCACGGCTCTCAGGGGATTCTTAGGCCTCACCGGATTCTATCGGCGATTTGTCCGCCACTACGCCTCTCTCGCCGCTCCTCTCACCGATCTCTTACGTTCCACTATTTTCAGTTGGAGTACATCAGCCAGTTTGGCATTTACAGAATTGAAAAATAAAATTACAGAAGTTCCTGTTTTGGCTCTCCCAGATTTCTCCAAAGCTTTTGTGGTCGAGACTGATGCTTCTGCAATTGCAATTGGTGCAGTTTTATCCCAAGAAGGGCACCCTTTGGCCTTCTTCAGCAAAAAAATGTGTCCACGGATGCAGGCAGCGTCTGTGTATGTCCGTGAGATGTATGCAGTTACTGAGGCAGTAAAGAAATGGCGTCAATACCTTATAGGGAGACATTTTCACATTTTTACAGATCAAAAGAGTCTCAAAAACCTTTTGGTACAAACTATACAGACTCCAGAACAGCAGAAGTGGGCATCTAAACTACAAGGTTTCAGTTTTGAGATTTTCTACAAACCTGGAAAAGCAAATCAAGTTGCAGATGCTTTGAGCCGAAAGTATTCAGACGACGGTCTTCTATTCTCTGCAATCTCATCCCCAGTCCCAACCCTTGTAGCTCATCTCAGGGATTATTATGCACAAAATGACAAGGGAAAAGAATTAGTCTTGAAGAGTCAATCAGATTCAGGAATGCAACAACTATACAGTTTCAAAAATGGTCTACTTTACTTTAGAGAGAGACTTTTTGTACCTGATGAAGACGACCTACGACAAGCACTGCTCAGAGAATATCAAAACACCCCTGTTGCCGGTCACTTGGGTGTGAAACCAACACTTGCTCGTCTATCTGCCTCATTTAGTTGGCCAGGAATCCACGGAGATGTCAAACACTTTGTCAAACACTGCTCAAGTTGTCAGCATAACAAATATCTGCCTCAAAAAAAAGGGGTTACTACAAGCCTTACCAACTCCAAATCAGGTATGGGAAGAACTCACAATGGATTTTATAAATCATTTACCTGTTTCTTTTGGACATACAGTGATCTGGGTCATCTGTGACCGCTTAACAAAGTATATCCACTTGATTGGGCTTCCATCTAAGTACACTGCTTCCGACTTAGCCACTCGCTTCTCAATTGAGATCTGCCGTTTGCATGGTCCTCCAAAGACAATTATTTCGGACAGAGATCCACTCTTCCTCAGCTCCTTCTGGAAAGAGTTTTTTCGAGTCCAAGGGACGACTCTAAAGTACAGCACAGCTTACCACCCAGAAACAGATGGCCAAACTGAAGTGATAAATCGTTGTCTCGAGGCGTATCTGAGGTGTTTTGCTGGTGACCCCCCTCGTCAATGGTTCAAATTCCTTCATCTTGCTGAATACTGGCATAACTCCTCGTTTCATTCCAGTATTGAAATGATGCCATTTCAAGCCCTGTATGGCCGCCCTCCCCCATCCATCTCTGACTACGTCACAGGCTCAACCAACATCAACAACTTAGAGTTCACCTTGCAACAACATCAAGCAGTATTAGAGACCTTGAAGGAGAACTTGAAAAGAATCAGACAACGCATGATCAATCCACTACCAGAAAAGCGGACTTTAGCCACGGTTATATAGGCACGGTTAATTTGACCGTGGTTAACATAATAAAGGTTCATCTTGTTAGCTACGGGTTCACCGTGGCAAAATCACCAATGCGTGTTAGCTACTGTTCAACCGTGGCAAAATCACCGGTACCTGTTAGCCACCATTCCACCGTGGCTAAACCACCGGGAAATTCTAAGTGAAAATTTTATTCTCCCTCTAAATTTTATTCGCCTTCTGTTTTCCCTCAGTTTGGTTTTCCCTTCGTTTCCATTCGCTCCAGTTCTCTGAAACAACTCAGAATCGCTCTTTCAATTCCTTTCAATCTCAGCTCAGAATCGTTTTCAGTTTCGTTCTCAGTTTCGTTCCCTTCGTTTTCAGTTTCGTTTTCCCTCAGTTTCGTTTCCATCTCAGAATCGCTCCTTTCAATCTCTCAATCTCAGAATCGCTCCTTTCGTTCTTCCCTCAGTTTCGTTTCCATCTGAAACTATTCGCTCCTTTCAATCTCAGAATCGCTCCACGGTCAATCGCTCCTTTCAATCTCTCAATCGCTCCTTTCATCGGTTCCTTTCAATCGCTCCACCGTGACTTTCATCGGTTCCTTTCAACACTTTTATTTGATGATTGAGGTTATTATCCAATACTAACATATAAATATAACATTTCAAGGATCACTTTGAGTTTGATTATGCTGCTGGTATCAAATGGGTGAGGAGTGTATTAGGGGATAGATGGAAAGCCTATAAATACAAGTTAAGGTGTCACTACTTCTACCCTAACAAAAGTAAGGACGAGATACTTGCTACTCTACCTCCAGGCGTTGATTCTGTTGAGTGGGCTGCTTTTGTTCATTACTATAAAAAGGAAAACATGAAGGTATAAATATTCTATAGAAAATTATTTTACTATATTCTTCTCTTGTTTAAAACAAACTGAGAACTTTGGCAACATATATTGACTATCATGGTTAAAAATTGTAGAAACTAAGTGAGCAAAATGCAAAAAATCGTAAGAATCTTAAAGTCTCACATGCTGGTGGCAGTAAGAGCAATGCAAGAAGGGCTCATCAGATGGTAAGTAGTTGATTAATTATAAGCTAAGTTACTGTTAGTATGTCAAAGTAACTCTATGTTCTAACATAGTAACTTATACATGATAGCTGTTTGTAATTTATGTATTTTAGGAGCTAAAATTAGGAAGGCCGGTATGTCGAAGTGAGGTTAAATTGGCAACTTTACTAAAGAAGGATGGAAACTATGTGAATGAAGAAGGAAAAGCCATGGCTGTAAGTATATCAGCTTTGTTAAATTGTGAATTTTAAAAGCTTTCTTGGTTAATAAATGCCTTGAGTTAATGTTAGATGTTGCTGATGGGTTTAAACAAGCTACAACTGCTACTTTTCTGGCTGATATTGGTTAATAAATGCCTTGAGTTAATGTCTAGGAGAGGATCAAGATGGAAACTCAATTAATTAGAATTATATATGCATGTGTTGTTGATTGCATATTACCATTTTACTTAATTGCATATTACCTCTCAACAATGATTTCAAGAGTGACTTCAATAGGATGCAAAAGCTTTCCTTAGTCAGCATCATTGCAGCTGAGTAAAAGCTTCCAATAATAAATAGCTTATAGTTGCACTGAAATTATAGGATAAGAAGACAATTAAAGGGTAAAAACTAAACTACTGATCCTAATATCATAGAATTATTGCTAAGCATTTAGAAAAGTGATATTGTAATTGATTAAAATGAATGAGTACAACCTGCTGCTATATATAGCAGATGATTTACAAAGGATAGTTGGAGTAACTAACTCACAACTCTAAAACAGAAAATAACCAACTCATAACTGTTTAACAGTTTATTCTAACTAACTACTAACAGAACAATAACAGAATAAAATGACAGCAGAGAGAACTTAAAGAGAAACTGGCTTATACTCTATTATAATAAGAATCAAAACTGCATTTTGCAATAGACACTTACAAATTCAGTCATCCACCATCAACTTCATTGTTCTATTGCACTTAGAGTCTTCTAAGTATTCTTCTCCTATTCTTGGATTCTTTACGATTAGGTTTTGAGCCTGAGCAGGTCCGTAGAAATTATAGTGCCAAGGTAACAATAAAATCGAAATAAGGAACTTTTTACTAAGAACAAACCAAATATTAATATTAAGTCTTGTGATGACACACTGTTTTGATTAAGGATTTGAGTTGTATACCAACCTTTTGTTTGTAGTCAAAAGACATACTATTTGTCCCTGTTGTTGATGAAGGATGATTCAAAGACCCTTTGTTCTCTGGCAAAATGAACATATTTGACTGCATATAACAAAAGAAGATACCAAATAATGACATTTTAAATTACAAAACCCAAACAGGTTATTAGGATGTATGGATCCTTAATTCATATATGCAATCATATAAGTATTCTACCTCTCTTTACTTGTCATTGACATCAAACCTAACATTAACTTGTCCCCTGCTGGTATTTGAGTTATGCAGCAAAAATAAGTTCAATCACTACCAACTCACAGACCAAAATACACCTTAAAAAGAAAATATCATACATTATATACTTAAACTTACTGTCTGAAACTGGAAAGAGGATTTTGCATCAACATTTGGGACACTGCAAAGTATGTCTAGCATTGCATTATTAAAACTAAAGTCTCTGTTTTCAAAGCATGAAATATAGACAAATCAAGCACTTGGACATAACAAAAAAAAGTTCATATCTAATCTAAATAGAAACTATACTGCTAAGCATTGGGAAATTAATTCTGCTAACCAAATATTAAAATTCTCTCACTAATAATATACTGCAGAAGCATATTATTAGTGAGAGAATTTTAATATCTTTGTTTGATATGGGGAATTAGTTTGGTGAAGAGTCAAATAATTTATCTCTTATAGTATACTTAATGGCACAGGCGGTTTTTATTAAGTAGTGTACTTGTATGAGCATTAAGGTGATATGTTTGTAGCATTCATATTTGCAGAAACTGCATCTGCATCCATCAGCTACTTGGTTCTCATGTGTATGATTTAGAGGGTTCATTTTAGCATTGAGATACTGTCTAAGGGTGTATGATTTAGAGGGTTCATTTTAGCATTGATATGCAATTGTGCTTTTAGTCAAATATACACTACTTAATTACACAAACTTGGAAACATAATTCAGCACCTTTTGGATAAAATAATTCAGCACCTTTTGTTATTTGAAGATTATATATTAACTGTTATTTTTTTTTGCTAATATATAGGATAAGATTTCAGAGAGCTTATCTGAAGACCAAGAACGTGTAGCAACAAAAGGTGTTCCATCAAAGATTAATGCTTATCCCGATGACGCCATTGGGAAACTATGTGGAGCTGAACACTCAGGTCGAGTGCGTGTTTTAGGTCCAGGTGTCTCTCCAACTTATGTTTTTGCAAACCGTCGGCATTTCACTGAAATTATCCAAGTTGGTATCTCAAGCCAAATGAATGTCGAGAACTTAAAGAAGCAAGTAGTAAATTTGGAAGAAAAACTAACAGGATATGAAGAAACAAAGGAACAACTTATAGAAACTACGGAGCAGCTTACACAAACCACCGAGAAGCTTGGACAAGCAACAAATAAGTTGACAAAACTTGAGAGGTTCTTGGAACATAAATTTGGAGATGAATTATTTATGTTTGACCTATAGGTTCATCTTAGTTATTGTTATTTAGAGTATGTATGAGAACATCTAGTTACTTATTTGTTGTTGGCCGTTTTTGGTTTCATATTTCATGTTAAGGCTATTACTACTTTTGAAATGGATGGTACGTAGACTTAGACTTTTATCATTAGTAATCAATATATTTGGACTGTTTATCTTCTCACTGTCTATGTGTACCATGAAATTTGAATGCTATCAGGTGACTATCAGGTAAAAATGAATTTTAGTATCAGGTAAAAATGAATTTTAAAAAAAAAAAATAATTTAGGTTAGCTACGGTTGAACCGTAGTTACATATTGAAAAAAATAATTTAGGTTAGCTACGGTTAAACCGTAGTTACATATTGACCAAGATGCCGCGAATTTCTCGCGCCAAGATAGACACGGTTTGACCGTGGCTAACATAGGCGTGTTACAAAACCAAATGAATGATTTAGCCACTGCATAACCGTAGCTAAAGAAATGTCTCCACGGTTGCTTTTCGCGTGGCTAACGAGGAAAAAGACCGTGGCTAAAATTTGGCGACGCCACGTCCTTTCACGGTTACAAAGACCGTGGCTAAGTATCTTCGCCACGGTGTTTGGGCCTGTTGGCTACGGTTTTGACCGTGGCTAATCACCGTTTTTTTTGTAGTGATCAGGCCAACAAAAAAAGGATAGACCATACCTTTGAACCAGGAGATCTGGTCCTGTTGAAACTCCAGGCTTACAAGCAGCAGTCTGTAGTACGAAGAACTTCTCAGAAGCTGGCCAAACACTACTTTGGCCCCTTTAAGGTCACTCGTCGTATTGGAAAGGTGGCTTATGAGCTTGATCTACCATCTTCAGCCCGGATCCACCGAGTGTTCCATGTCTCTCTACTACGTCCTTATTATGGTGAAGATCCTAACTCTCATTTCACACCTCTCCCTCCTGATCTATGTGATTTAGAGATGTCTGAAGGTACAAAAGAGACAGTGAAGGAGAAGGTTTTGGCTGAATGTGAAGAGCCAGTGAAGAATCTAGAGGAAGTAGCGAAGAGAAAAGCAGATGAGGAGAGAGAGAGAAAGGCGAGTCTGGTAACTGAAAAGGAACTGAGAGGTGTATCTAAGAAGAAGTGGGAAACTGAAATAAGTGGAAGTACTACAAATCCTTTTTTAACACAATCGGTTTCTCTCTCTAGCAAACCAACGGCACCGTTTATTGAGGGTCAGTCTTCTGATAAACTCCAATTTAGTGCATTTTTAGAGATACTTTTGGATTAATTTTTAGAGCAATTATTACCAATTATATAAGTCATTGACTTAATTTGCTCTATATTTTGCAGAGAAGAAAAAATATAGAAAAAGAATAAATGTACAATTTATAGCCAATTGGAATGTAAAATAATATATATATATATATATATATATATATATATTATATGCTGTGAATTAAAAGAAAGAAGAAGCCAGCCCAATTGATGGAATTCAAAAAGGCCCATGCAACCTTCTACTTGGAAAAGGAATTGAAGCCCAGCTATATGAGAAAAGTGCCGTGAGTGAATTGCTGGAGTTTTGTTATGCACGGAACCTATTTCCTATTTGGCTGGATATAAATTGGTTGTTGCACATATCAAAGAAAGAGAGGCGGTACACCACACACAGAGCCGCAAATAATAGAATAAACAACGTGAACAGCAGCAACGCATAGGAGAGGGGGAAGAATTTGGTACCCGTTCTTGACACTGTGAGAGAGCTTTGGAGCAGAAAAAGGAGACTGGAGACTCAATAATAATTTCTCTAATTTCCGGGTTATTTTTATCTCTGTAATCCATGACTCTAATTTCTATTTTATTGTTCTTTATGATTTTGGATAGCTAAATCCTCTTCTAGGGTCTAGGTGGATCTTGCTTGATTAGAGACCTTTTTATGTTCTAATTTCTGGTTTGAATTCCTGTCTTTATTTTAATTAATATTGTCCTATTGTTTTTATCACATGATTAGGATTAGCTACCCTTTGCATGTTTATAATCAATTAGTTGATCAGCGACCGTACTGCAATTAGTTGGTGGACCTATAGGATAATTGGGGCTATAATTAGGGCATGACCAAACCATAATTTAGTCTTCCAATCATTCAACCTTTTTGCTCTTTATGCTTTTCCTGAATTTAAATTCTGGCATGACCAAACGAGGGTTAATTTAGGAAAAAGAATATTAATCGCGAATGACCAAACGGATTAATAGTTTTAGTAAAGGGATTGGTAATTAAGTAAAATAAGGGAATTCAGGTAGGATTAGACATAGGGGGAATCGAAGCTTGCAAGTGAAACCGTGACCCTAGGTCTCTCTCCATCGATTAAATTTAGTATTTTAATTCTAGTTATTTAATTATTTTTATTTTGCTTTTATAATCATCAAACTATTGGTTCGTCTAAACAATAAATAATCTCGACTAGTTTGGTACTTGTTAATTAGTCCCTGTGGATACGATAATCTTTTATACTACTTCTGCGAAAGAGTACACTTGCTCTAAGTGTGTTTTTAACGCAACAAGTTTTTGGCGCCGTTGCCGGGGATTAATTTAGCAATATTAAACGAAAAAGATTTTTATTGCTTTAGACATTTTTTTTATGCACTAGTTTTTTTTTTATCAAAAAAAAATACAAAAAAAAAGCTGCTAATACTTTCCCAAGAGACCGCTGCAGTTCACCTTTTTTGCAGATAAAAGTTTAAATCATGGTTAAGACAATTGGAGATTATATTAGAGATGCAGAGGCACAAAGGAATTTGGAGAAGTTGTCTTGGTATATGCCTCAATGTCGGATCCCATTTCCTCCTCCTCCTCCTCCTTATGAACCTTATTCAAACTACTGGGATGACTATGAGCCACCTCCTTATTCCTCCAACTGGGATAATTATGAGCCACTACATCTTCATAGGCAAGAAGAGGAGATACAAGATACCAATGATGTATTGGCAAAGTTTATGCAGCAGACAAATGAAAAATTTGAAAGCTTGGAGGGTCAAATTGGAGCCATGAACAACAAATTTGAAAGCTTGGAGGGTCAAATTGGAGCCATGAACAACGAATTTGGAAGCCTGAAGGGTCAAATCTCAAGTCTCATCGCTTTGTTATCTCAAGAGGCCCAAGAAACTCCTTCACAAACTAAGTCGACCCAAAATAAAGAAGCTGAGCAATACAAAGAAAGTATTCCTACGAGAGATGAAGTTGTCTCCATGGAATATAATTTGGAGGAAGAAGCTCTCAAAAAAGATGAGGAGACTCTTACTGAAGGGAGTCAAATCAAAATAGTAGCTCCTACTGAAGGGAGTCATATTGAAACAAAAGATCCTATTAATGAGAGCGGTTGTGAGGAGAATGAGAAAGATCCATTGGTTCTGGATTTGGAGAAAGAGGAGAAAGCGCCCATTTTTGGGCAAATTGTTTTAACCATTGGTGATGCTGTGATTGAGGTTCACCGGGGAAAGGTAACTTTAAGGAGTGGTAACGAAGAGGATGTTATTAAAGCTTTAAATTCCAATGAAATTTTCTCTTATTTAACTTCTCCTTATTTTGATGATGTGGTTGAAACTAACATTTTTAGTGAATTAAAGATGCAGGGCCTTTTGGAAAAAAGTCTTAATTTGCAGGATCCTAGCATAATGGTGGATGGAGATAAAATAAAAATTTCACCATCCTTTGAAGTTCATCCACCACGTGGAAAAAGAAAGAACAATGTGAACCACATGGTTAGAAAGTTAAGAAGGTGTACTGCGTTAGATGTAAAATTTGCTCTTGGAGAGCCCCCAGATTGAGCACCAACTATCGTCAGGCTCATGACGTTAAACAAGCGCTTCGCAGGAGGCAGCCTGTGTTTTATTTTCAGTTATTTTCACTTTTAATTTGTTTCATTTTGTTTTTAGGAATAAGCTCGGACTACAAGCTCTCTCAGGGAAGTCACTATTACTCTCTCTCTCTTTCATTTATTTCCTTTTGTTTCTATTTGATCATTTTGCATTGAGGACCATGCTTCATGCTTTTCCTTTTGTTTCTACAATGCTTCATTTTGCATTGTTTCTATTTCACTTTTAACTTGGTCTCTATTAATGCACATACCCACTAAATATGTTGATAGCATTTTTTCTGGCTTGTTTTGCATGAATTATGCTTAAAGTTGAAAAAATAGAGATTTTGCCTTTAGGGGATCCCATAATTAATTTACTTGACAGACTTGTGCTTAATTGTAACTGTGAGGTTGTCCTTAGTAAGCTGATAATTAGCATTGTGCCTGTTGAGTACTTTTTGTGAACTAGCTTCTAAATGTGAGATCTGAGCCTTCATAAGGGGATTGATACTAAATCATATATTTTTACCCCTTCTCTTTGTATGAGTGTGTTTCCCAATTTGCTACATTCTAGAATTTGTCTTTTGGCCATTTCAAGGCAAAAATTGATTTGCATCATGTAAAAAGATTTGGGGAATGTAGGTATTTTTCTGGCCTCAGAGTTGTTTGTTGAATTTATCCATTAGTTGCCCCCTTTGAGCCTATTTGTTATATTTTTTCTTTGGTAGCCAGATATAATTTTTTCTTTTTTTGTGGTAACCATTTGAAATTAAATTTGGAGCAACTATTGAAAGTTACAATTTTGTCCTGTATTTCAATTGTCTATCTCATCGGGACATAAAAACAAAATAAGAGTGGCGAATGTGGTTACAAGTACCTTTTCCTCCTATAAAAAATATAAAAAAATGAAAAGTTGGAAAGAAAAAAAAGAGAACAAAGGAAAGCAAGAAGAAGGAAAAGGCAAATCAAAAGAATGAAAGAGCCAAAAGGCAAATCCAAAAAAAAAAAGTCTTCTCAAGAGCAAAAAGCAAATCAAAAAGAGCTGACTCAATAGAAAAAGAGTGAAGAAGGAAGTGAAACTAATTTGGAGTTTTGGCAAAAATTGTAAAATAGATAGGAGCTCCATATTTTGTTTCAAAGGTTACTATTCATTTCTTGTTTCTTTTTTTTTTAGCCCTTTGATTATCCCTTTCTTCTTATTTCCTACCTTGCATGAATTCACCCTGGCCCCATTACAACCCATGAAACCCCATCTTTTGCATGCATGTGAACTATTTAGTGGAGATCTGGTCAAATTACAAACATATGGTAATGTGCATTTTGTTGAAACTTGAGTGTATTTTTCCCTAGTCCCTAAACACTTAGAGAGATTGTGAGCGAGTGCCTTTGTTCACAAAAATGTATTCTTCAGGGACATGAGACTCTAATTGGGCAACCTTTTGACATCTCATATGTGCTATATTGCCTATTGTCTGTCATTGTGCTTTTAACTTTGGGTCCCTTATTTCCTGTCTCTATTATTATTTTTGAAAAAAAAAATTATTGAGCCAGGAAATTTGCTTGAGGAGAAGCAAAGGTTAAGTGTGGGGGAGTTGATAAACTCCAATTTAGTGCATTTTTAGAGATACTTTTGGATTACTTTTTAGAGCAATTATTACCAATTATATAAGTCATTGACTTAATTTGCTCTATATTTTGCAGAGAAGAAAAAATATAGAAAAAGAATAAATGTACAATTTATAGCCAATTGGAATGTAAAATAATATATATATATATATATATATATTATATGTTGTGAATTACAAGAAAGAAGAAGCCAGCCCAATTGATGGAATTCAAAAAGGCCCATGCAACCTTCTACTTGGAAAAGGAATTCAAGCCCAGCTATAAGAGAAAAGTGCCGTGAGTGAATTGCTGGAGTTTTGTTATGCACGGAACCTATTTCCTATTTGGCTGGATATAAATTGGTTGTTGCACATATCAAAGAAAGAGAGGCGGTACACCACACACAGGAGCCGCAAACAATAGAATAAACAACGTGAACAGCAGCAACGCAGAGGAGAGGGGGAAGAATTTGGTACCCGTTCTTGACACTGTGAGAGAGCTTTGGAGCAGAAAAAGGAGACTGGAGACTCAGAATAATAATTTCTCTAATTTCCGGGTTATGTTTATCTCTGTAATCCATGACTCTAATTTCTATTTTATTGTTCTTTATGATTTTGGATAGCTAAATCCTCTTCTAGGGTCTAGGTGGATCTTGCTTGATTAGAGACCTTTTTATGTTCTAATTTCTGGTTTGAATTCCTGTCTTTATTTTAATTAATATTGTCCTATTGTTTTTATCACATGATTAGGATTAGCTACCATTTGCATGTTTATAATCAATTAGTTGATCAGCGACCGTACTGCAATTAGTTGGTGGACCTATAGGATAATTGGGGCTATAATTAGGGCATGACCAAACCATAATTTAGTCTTCCAATCATTCAACCTTTTTGCTCTTTATGCTTTTTCCTGAATTTAAATTCTTGCATGACCAAACGAGGGTTAATTTAGGAAAAAGAATATTAATCGCGAATGACCAAACGGATTAATAGTTTTAGTAAAGGGATTGGTAATTAAGTAAAATAAGGGAATTCAGGTAGGATTAGACATAGGGGGAATCGAAGCTTGCAAGTGAAACCGTGACCCTAGGTCCTCTCTCCATCGATTAAATTTAGTATTTTAATTCTAGTTATTTAATTATTTTTATTTTGCTTTTATAATCATCAAACTATTGGTTCGTCTAAACAATAAATAATCTCGACTAGTTTGGTACTTGTTAATTAGTCCCTGTGGATACGATAATCTTTTATACTACTTCTGCGAAAGAGTACACTTGCTCTAAGTGTGTTTTTAACGCAACAAGTTTTTGGCGCCGTTGCCGGGGATTAATTTAGCAATATTAAACGAAAAAGATTTTTATTGCTTTAGACATTTTTTTTATGCACTAGTTTTTTTTTATCAAAAAAAAATACAAAAAAAAAGCTGCTAATACTTTCCCAAGAGACCGCTGCAGTTCACCTTTTTTGCAGATAAAAGTTTAAATCATGGTTAAGACAATTGGAGATTATATTAGAGATGCAGAGGCACAAAGGAATTTGGAGAAGTTGTCTTGGTATATGCCTCAATGTCGGATCCCATTTCCTCCTCCTCCTCCTCCTTATGAACCTTATTCAAACTACTGGGATGACTATGAGCCACCTCCTTATTCCTCCAACTGGGATAATTATGAGCCACTACATCTTCATAGGCAAGAAGAGGAGATACAAGATACCAATGATGTATTGGCAAAGTTTATGCAGCAGACAAATGAAAAATTTGAAAGCTTGGAGGGTCAAATTGGAGCCATGAACAACAAATTTGAAAGCTTGGAGGGTCAAATTGGAGCCATGAGAGAATTATGGATTATGGTAACTCAAGGATTGTTTAGTTTTGGAATCCCTTGAGAGAATTATTAAGTATATAGTATCATTATATAAATGAACTAAGTAATTATATGAGACGTACTTAGATTGGAAGTCATGATCCCAAGGCGAAGACTCGTCATGTTATTCCTTAATAACCAGGAATTATGGTATTTATGGGTTAACCTTTGGTTAACTACGGGTCCCCTATTGATCTTGTATAGTTTCATTTGGGGGTGTTGTCTATTGGTAAATACATTAAAAATATAACGTAAGAGTTAAGGTAAGATATCGTCGAGGAATTCACTGAGATTCTTGTAATCTCACCCTTTCATAAATGTGGTTTTTCAGACAAACAGATAAAGACGCATGTGATTGAAGATAAGGCGAAGGAGTCCTATTACTTGAAGACCTCTATGAAATCAAGGCTGAATGCCCTTGATTTGATTCTGTATTATTTTGTGTATCGAGTTCTTAAATATTTGGGATTGTAAAATCTGTTTATGTATATTTGGCTGTTTTAGGATGTACACATATTAAACTTTTGAATTTCATGGTTTTTGTGACTCTTAAGGTACCCTTAACTTATGTAAAGTTCAAAGTGTGAAACGTTATCATTTTGTATAACTTTGTGTTGAATCATTTTGGAATCTAACTAGTAGGATACCCTGTGCATACGCACGGGTGCTGTCGTGTTCTTTTATGAATGAATTTAGACAGTATTTAAATATTCTGAACATTATCTCGTGAAAATAAAAACAAATTTAAAGTAGATAAAAAAGGTGTTTCAAATAAAAAATAGATAAATATTAAAATCTAAAAATGTAAAAGTATTATTTAAAAACAATCTGTGCATTTATCCCGTGTTTTGTATATATCAGTGCAGTGTTTTTTTATATATCAGTGTTGTTATCCCGTGTTTATATATATATATATATATATATATATATATATATATATATCATTGTAGTTATCCCCGTATTTTTTTTATATATCAGTGCAGTTATCTCGTGTTTTTTTTATGTATCAGTGCAGTTATCTCATAGTTTCGATTGATTATTTGAGTTGATTAGTAGATTATAGTAGATAGTAAAAGATAGATAGTAGATTATCAATAAGAAATATTTATCCCGTCTTTTTTATATATTAGTGACAAATATTTGTCACGTGTGTTTTAAATATTAATCTGTTTAAATAGTCATTAAGCCTTCTTGTTTTTTTAGATAGTAGGTTTATAGTAGTTTTCAAAAATTATAATTATCAATGGCAAATATTAATCCCGTGTTTTTGTATATAACACTGCAACTATCCCGTGTTTTTTTATATATCAGTGCAGTTATCTCGTAGTTTCAATTGATTATTTTAGTTGATTAGTAGATTATAGTAGATAGTAAAAGTTAGATAGTAGATTATCAATAAGAAATATTTGTTTGAAATATTAGTTAGTAGTTTAAATAGTCATTAAGTCTTCCTGTATTTTAGATAGTAGGTTTGTAGTAGTAGTCTTCAAAAATTTTAATTATCAATTACAAATATTAATCTCGTGTTTTTTTATATATCAGTGCAGTTATCCTGTGTTTTTTTATATATCAGTGCAGTTATCCTGTGTTTTTTTATATATCAGTGCAGTTATCTTGTAGTTTCAATTGATTATTTTAGTTGATTGGTAGATTATAGTAGATAGTAAAAGAGAGATAGTAGATTAACAATAAGAAATATTTGTTTTAAATATTAATCAGTAGTTTAAATAGTCATTAAATCTTCTTGTTTTTTTGATAGTAGGTTTATAGTAGTCTTCAAAAAATTTAATTATCAATGACAAATACTAATTCTGTGTTTTTTTATATATCAGTGCAGTTATCCCATGTTTTTTATATATAAGGGGACCAGCCAGAAAAAATCGAAGCGACGCGACCCTCCTTCTTCAGCATTAATTGCATCTCTTGGAAATTGAACCAACATCATTACACCCCTTTTGGGAAAACGCGAAACGTTATGTCCATCACATCAAAAGCAAAACGTCATCAAAACTTGACTACCACGTCACCACATGGACGACTCTCGCTTGATTCCAGCTTAAAGAGTATGAACGGGTTCCCTCAGCACAGGTGACCGCCCAGAAAAATAGGCCACAGCACTGGGGGCAATCGTTCTCAAGCCTGAACCCGTCCCGATGCACGACTTCGGGTTGGGGGCAACTGTTCTGGACTGGACCTTGGGCCCAAACCGACCCGGGGCAGGCCAAAGACCGGCCCATAATCAAGATGGATCAATCATGACCCGAATCTACTTAGATCAACGGTTCAAATCTACTCCCGTAGGGGCTCACCTGATCAAACAGTCGAGATCGACCAGACTGATCCAATGGCCAGCGCTGCCCCTCTTGTGCTATATAAAGAATGATTGCTCCCACTAAACAGGTAGACACAATCTCAACTCATACTATTACTCTGCTTAAACTGATCTTACTCCACTGATTTGGGCGTCGGAGTGTCATTGCAGGTATCAGCACCCAGGCAGGACTCTGAGCACGACCAGACATTATTCACCCAGTCAAATCACACAGTTGGACTAAGGACTCGACTATTCACACCCGCTTCAGGTCGAGCACCACGGTTCAGATACCATGGGGATGACAATCCCAAATATTCATTGTAGCACACCTAGTGGAGGGTATTCATGATCCCGAAGCTAGGACTCTTGCATTATTCGATATAGCTATACGAATTGGGGTTTCCATTTGATGGCCTCCTTGTTGTGGAAATTGGCCATTTCTTTGACTTTCAGTATAGATTCTGGTTGTGACTTATATTTTTGTATTTTTGGGTTTAAGATGGATGGAATATGGGAAAGAAATAATATGAATTTCGTGGGTTATGTGATGGATAATTTTGGAACAGATTTAAGCTAAACAAAAGAAATAAACTCTTGTTTAATATGTGAAGAAGATGGGTGTGAAGGTTAGGGGCGCCACCTTAGTCTAATCCAAGACAAGGATAAGCCTATAAATGTGAGGATCACCACAAGAAAAAGAATTCTTGATAAGATCGAATAAACTGGTCCAATCCAGAACCAAAGAGTATGAACTCAAAATCTTTGATAAAGTCTTTGTTGGAATTTCATTGACACTTAAACTCCCTATTTATAATAAGGGAGGTTTTTGTTGAATACAAAGGAAAAGAAATAAAGGGTATCCAAAAATACAAGAATACTAGTCAAAACAATTGCAAGAAAATATCCTAGTTGATTTGGCATTGAATTCGCCATTAATGATTAGGATCTTGCATTTCCGTTTTGCTCTAATTGTCTTTGATGTGCCATAAATGACTTGGATCTTGTAATTCCTTTTTCCCCTGATTGCCTTTCTTGATTAGCAAGTTTGCCTTCCTTGATCAGTAAGTTTGCTTGATTAGCAAGTTTGTTGACTCCATCAACTCACAATAATATGCGCCACACACACCACTTGAAGTGGATTAAATACACTAAAAAAAATAACTTGAAATGAAATAACTTAGTGCCTTGATCCCAAATATATCAGTTGGTCACATGCACTTTTATCACAACTTAAAAATATAATTAGGGTAATTAAAATTGGACATCAAGCCCATGGTAGGTTCTCATCATTCTCTCCTTCTTCGAGAGAATTCGACCTCGAATTCCATACTGCAGTCCTCCAGGGTCAAAAGTAAGTCTAACGAACCCATCACATGTAACTTTCACAATAGGGAAATTTCCAAGTCCATTGGTAGAATTTGAGTGACTTACTTCCTCTTCCGTTTCTTGGTCATAATTAGGTTTCCCAAACTCACAATTTTTTTCCACCCCTGAAAAATAGTCTCCTTCATTCACTTTGTTCTCTTCATGACATAAAGAAGAAATGTTAGGCAATTGAATAATATTAAAAGAATCCCAACACTTGACCACACAAACCAACTTAGAAGAAGGTACTAGTATAGTTGTATGCCATGACTTCCCAATGTTATTCTCTTTCAATTCAATGGAAGCATTGCATTGTTCCTTTGGAAGCACTTCTGCATTTGTCTTCTTGCAAGCTTCTTCTTTTGGAATGTCATCCACAACCTTTTTGATAATAAAATCATCAAAACTGGGAAAAAGGTTAGGATTATAACAATAATCAATAATAACATTTTTATCCTCTATTTCTTTTTCTCTCATTTCCTCTTTTTTTCCACACTCTATTTCTTTTTCTATTTCGTTTTCTTTTTCTTTTTTTTTCTTTTTCACACTTTTCTCTCAATTCTATTTGATCATCTCTCGCCTCACTTGGACTCAGAGGAACAAGTATGATCCTTTTACCATGATGCACAAAAGAATATTTGTTGGTATGCCCTTCATGACTAGCCTTCTTATCAAATTGCCAAGGCCTCCCTAACAATACATGACTAGCTTCCATAGGCACCACATCACACATCACTACATCCTCATACCTACCAATTGAAAAACATACCTCAACTTGTTCATTCACAATCGTTTCAACACTATCATTAAGCCACTGAAGTTTGTAAGGCTTAGGGTGAGGTGTAGTTACCAAATGAAGTTTAGAAACTAAACGTGTGCTAGCAACATTAGTAAAACTTCCTCCATCAATAATTAGAGAACATACCTTTTCTTGCACTACGCATCTTGTTTGAAAGATATTCTCTCTTTGAGTTGTATCCTCCTCCTTCACAAAATTTCCTAACAACCTCCTCACCATGAGAAGTTCGCCACTAGGAATATCTTCTCCACTCATTTTTTCCTAAGAAGTCATGCAATAAAAATAGTAAACAAAACCTAGAATTGCTTAAACAAAGGTCCAATTCGAACCTTGCTCTGATTACCAAATGATGGCCTCCTTGTTGTGGAAATTGGCCATTTCTTTGACTTTCAGTATAGATTCTGGTTGTGACTTATATTTTTGTATTTTTGGGTTTAAGATGGATGGAATATGGGAAAGAAATGATATGAATTTCGTGGGTTATGTGATGGATAATTTTGGAACGGATTTAACCTAAACAAAAGAAATAAACTCTTGTTTAATATGTGAAGAAGATGGGTGTGAAGGTTAGGGGCGCCACCTTAGTCTAATCCAAGACAAGGATAAGCCTATGAATGTGAGGATCACCACAAGAAAAAGAATTCTTGATAAGATCGAATAAACTGGTCCAATCCAGAACCAAAGAGTATGAACTCAAAATCTTTGATAAAGTGTTTGTTGGAATTTCATTGACACTTAAACTCCCTATTTATAATAAGGGAGGTTCTTGTTGAATACAAATGAAAAGAAATAAAGGGTATCCAAAAATTACAAGAATACTAGTCAAAACAATTGCAAGAAAATATCCTAGTTGATTTGGCATTGAATTCGCCATTAATGATTAGGATCTTGCATTTCCGTTTTGCTCTAATTGTCTTTGATGTGCCATAAATGACTTGGATCTTGTAATTCCTTTTTCCTCTGATTGCCTTTCTTGATTAGCAAGTTTGCTTGATTAGCAAGTTTGCCTTCCTTGATCAGCAAGTTTGCTTGATTAGCAAGTTTGTTGACTCCATCAACTCACAATAATATGCGCCACACACACCACTTGAAGTGGATTAAACACACTAAAAAAATAACTTGAAATGAAATAACTTAGTGCCTTGATCCCAAATATATCAGTTGGTCACATGCACTTTTATCACAACTTAAAATAAAATTAGGGTAATTAAAATTGGACATCAAGCCCATGATAGGTTCTCATCACCATTGAAATTGAGTGATTTGATTTCACGGATTGTGCTAAGCCATAGAAACAAAACACAGACAAGGAAAACACCGAGAGAGGAATTGTGAGGGGCGCGCGAAAGAACTCATTGAGATTATGTAATCTCGTTTTTTATTGTTGACTATTTTTCAGATTCACGGATATTGATTGAGGAACTTATGGGCCAGGACAAGGGTTTTCAAGTTGAGGATCACAGTTTTATGGAAGATTAGCAAGATGTTGCTAATGTCATGTAGTATTTTATAACCTTGTCTTGTAGATGGACCATAGTCATGTTTATTTTATCGAATTTGTATCTATTAAGAACTTATTTCGGATTTGTATTTGAGAAATTTTCATCTCAAAGCTATATTAAGTGGTCTCAATCCGCTTTAGTTTTAATTTGGTCCAAACTTATGAGCAGGTCATACTCTGATTTATTATGATTATGTTAATGCTTTTAGTTCATCTAGTCGTGATCTTAAGGTGTTACATTTTTGGTATCAGAGCAGTTCGACCTTGTCAGGCTTAGTGACCTTATGGTCAAGAGATTAGATAGATCGAGTCAGCCAGAGACTTAGACGATTAATTGTCAGAACTTTTCAGTATCTTGTGTGAGGCATTGAGCCTGGATCCACTCAATATTTCATGCAACGTACTGAGAATAATGACAATTGGTTGCCTCGGCCCCGAAAATGTCCGAGACCCTAAACCCTAGGATTCCTGGTCTTCTAGTTTCATCAGAGAACGCAGCGGAAGTAGTGGGCTACAGACGATGCTACGGAGCGAAAGAATGGACATCCGAGTTGGTTCGAGGAATAGTGGGCGACCGTCTAGTCTTTGGAGCTGATTCGACCGTTGTGTCATTGCTTAAATCGTAAAAGGTCACCTAGAGAGTTATAAGTTTTGAAAACCTTCCGGTAGAAGAAGTGGTAGTCACTACAAGAATAAGCCTGATTTCCCACAAATTTTTCCCACGAAACCATTCCGCCGCAAATTTGCGACGGATTTGCGACCAAAACAGTCGTCAGAAAAGCCTTGAAATAGATGCCTTCTAGTTTGCCACGGATTTGCGACGGAGCTTGATACTTTGCGACGGACTTTTCGTCGCAAATCCGTCGGAAAGGTTAAAAACCAGATTTAAGTGAAGGAGTTTCACTCGACCCTCTTTCACTTTCTCTTCTCACTCTCCTCACCTCACCTCCGATGCGCCTCCCTCACTGTGTCACTCTTCACCATCGCGCTTCCACCCACACCCTTCACCATCGCGCCTCCACCCACACCCTCCACCATCGCGCCTCCCTCACCCTCACTCTGTGACCACCCTCTCCCCTGTTCTCTCCTTAAGCTTGTGAAACCCTAACCTAACATTTCCCCAAACCCTAACCGAACTTCGGCCTCCACCCTTAATCTCGCAACAACCGCGCCCCCATTTTCGTTCCTGCCATTTTTTGTGCTGCTAGTGATTTGATTTCACTACATAGGGTGCTATTTCTACACCAATTTCGTCCTCCCAGGTATATTGTAAACCCTCAATCTTTTAATGTTACTCGAATTTCTGGTTCTTGGTGACTTAAATTTGGGGTTTGAAATTGTTTTGTGAAGAGAGAAGGAAACTATAGGTTAGTTTGATTGAAAGAGAAATTATTTTGGGGTTTGAATTTCTGGTTTGGGGTTCGAATTTCTGGTTCTTGGTGACTTAAATTTGGGGTTTGAAATTGTTTTGTGAAGAGGGAAGGAAACTCTAGGTTAGTTTAATTCAAGGAGAAATTATTTTGGTCAGTAAGATGAATTCGATTGCTTATACTTGCGTTGTTTTTCACAATATCATCACTCATGAACTCAGCTACTGAACCAATATTCATCTTTTGTATTGTAACTTTTTATCACAATTTTTCAATCATCTACTTTTCAATCATTAGGAAAAAATTTCTGGATAATTTCTCGAAAAATTGGGGAATCCTTCTCGTATGGATCTGATCCTTTTGCGAAAAAATTACTGAAACTCGGTCAAAGTAGTTTTTATGCGGTTAATTTTGAATGAACTTCAATTCTAAAATTCGTCTTCTTTGTAGTAGTGGTAGTAATAGGTGGAAATCTGGTTATGCTCTTTTGTAACTAAGCATATATTTGATTGATTCAAATGGGTTTAGTATCTCTGGAAAGTGAAATTTCAATTTGCTTTTTCTTTGGTTGAGAATTAAGTTGCGTGTTTTGTATGAGGATTTAAAGATGTTGAATTGGAAAATTGCATGGATTGTTCACTTTGGTTTCAATGTTTATTTTTCATTGATACAGTTCAATTATCTGACATGTTTATTCTGCATGCAGCCTGTTTGCAGGAATTCTTTGATTCTGTTTTCTACGAAGTGACAACCAAATGGAAGATTGGGGTAATAGATTCTACTTCTACTGTCATTTAATGTTATGATAATAATATTGCTGAATTTTTTTTAAATTGGATGTGCATTGTGCAGTATGTTTTAATTTCAAACAACTGCTATGTCTCGGTTTGTTAAATTTTTCTTTTTTTAACCTCCAAATTCCAGACACCATTTATTTGTATTGTTTGCCTAGCTATTGGTATTCTAAATACCTTGTCTATACAGAGAAGGGTTTGAATATTGGATTTGTATGTGTATCACAAAGAAGGGTTTTAGATTGAGAAAGCTTGAGAAATTAGTCCGAAGTTATGATATTCTCCCATTGACAGTTCACTTGCATTTTGATTCATTATAAGTATGTTATGATATTCATCTACTTTATATCACTATTTTATTCATCTTTTGTATTGTAACTTTTTATCACAATTTTCGTTGCTCTTCAGAATGTACTATCTTCTCATTTTTTTTTTTGCTGACGTTATATTCTTTGCTGTTATTGCCAATTTTATCCAGGAGCCAACACTTACTCCTACTCCAGATGTGAAGAATTCAAAGGTTTTAGTGAATTTGTGTCTTACAAATAAATGTTAATTACCTCTATTTTGTTGCCTTTGCTATGTGGTATTCTGGCAGCTAAAAATTTGCGTGTTTGGTGTTTTTTAATTACTAGTTTGTATGACCCGTGCGCTGCACGGGTATACATTTTCTTTTAACTTAAAATATGTTTTTTTTGGACTAACAAAATAGTCAGATGTATATTTAAGTGTATTATGTGAGATATAAAATACTTTGTAAATCAGAAGGGATGGTGGGGTAGAAATCATAAACCGATGACAAATAGATTTATCTTTCGCGGTTACTTGGAGTGCATGAAACTTGTTTTGCCTTATGGTCGTTATTGAATTTATTTAAAATGAAGAATGTTATTGGAAAATTAATATGTTGTGGGAACATGTTTTTTTTTATATCATAAGGACAATGCTTTTTATGCCTTTTTTGAATTTCAAGTTAATCATTCTAAATGATATTAACATTTTGATTAAACGGAATGTTTTATTTAATTAATATGTCAACCTTTAAATACATTGATTTGTGTGTAGAATAATAGCCACTAAAAAATGCAGGTTCAATCAACTGGTTAATATAAAGTAGCTTGTCTCATGCAGCAGTCATAAAAAATTTATTATTTATTTTGCATTTTCGAACATAAATATTTTTTTTGCGTGAATCAATCAAAATTATTCTTAAGGATTTTGAAGTATTATAGAATAGAAAATTGAGATCTTTACACTAAATTAACAATATACATCTACTACATGTAGATTTTTAGAAAAAAAAAAGGGTTAGTAAATTGTTAGGAAAGTATTAGTATAAAAATTACCAAAACGTTTTTAGGCAAAAAAAGAGTTTAAAAGGGTATTTCAGGATTTTAATAAATTACGTAGGGATATTTTCGGAATCACAGGTAAGTTGAACTAAACTTACCATACGAAAACCCTATCACTTGTCCTGTGAGACTCTACTTTCCTCTTCCTCTCATCGTCGCTGCTGTCGTAGGCTCTCAAGAAGCACTCCACGAATTTTTAAAGCTGCTGTTCGCATTCAGCTATGGCGATACACAATCCATCCTCTTCTTCGTGTCATGGACTGCAAGCATCGCGGAGATCTGCTCAGCAAACGGTTGCGGAATCGACCACCGAGGTATGATGAATAGAATCAATTGTTTGTGTGTTTAATGGTACAAACTCTTAACTTGTTGGTTGCTGTATGTACTTTCAGTTTCTGAATCGTTGGTTTATCTTGAATATACTTGTTGGCTATTGTATTGTATTTTCGGTCTGTGCAAAATCCGATTCGATAACTGTTATTCATTGATCCATAATTTGCTTTATCATTCGTTAATATATCTGCCAATGTTTCCCAATTTTATGTTTTAGGTAAACTGATTTCTAACATGTGAATATTTAAAAAATTGATTGTGAAGATGAAAGGAAAACAGACTATACACGTGACATATGATTACTGTTTGTGATTTAATCATAATTTCCGGGGCCTCATGTCTTTTAAAAATGTGTTTGTCCTCAAAAAGTGGTTAACAAAATTAATGATGCTTGAATCATATTTCAAAAAATGTATAGCACCTCGCTTTTTACAATATAAAATCGCATGACCTTTATTCTTTGAGTTTTTGGTATGCTTGATTAAATCAAAGCCTTCAGAATCACCTGAACGGTTTAGCAATTTCGGAAAAGTTCAGAGTCAAGTCAAATGCTCTCCTTTCATCGGTATTGGTTGATATACTCAACGAATGAATGACTATGTATGCAAAATACTTATGTGTAGGTCAGCATTGGTTGATACACTAAATAATACTACATACTATGAAAGTTAGTTATATGTAACTGTTGTTTGTTAAACTAATGGACAATAAGGAATGTATGCTTTTGCTTATGTTATTAACGTTATTTAATTTGTACATATATTCATCTTAGTGATTATTAATAAATTGGATGGGTTTAAACAATTTTTCTTTTTATTCTGTCCGATACAGGACATTGATTTCAGCAGCTTTGTTATCCAATATCATGGTGGTCGCGGCGACCGAATTGTAAGTATTGATATGCTTTTATCATTCTTCTTTTATACTTACTATATTAGTTGTATGACTAAGCAATGCTTATAATATAATTCATACAGAAATTTCCTCCTAGATTCACGGAGAGGTTGGGTTACCTAATTGATCAAACAGTGATTCTGGACACCAAAGATGCTCAAAGGTGGTTTCTTAGGGTGGAGTGGCGCAATGGTAACATCTGGCTGGGTGATGGGTTCGATCGTTTCAGAGAAGCATACAACATCCAAGTATTGGATACACTATATTTTAGGCACAAATTCAAAGATCATTTTAGCGTTGTAATGTTCAATGCAGCTGGTATGCAATATGGATGGGATCGGGATGCTCCAACTGAGTTACCGGTATCATTTTTCAAGCATATCGTCTCAAGGGATTACGCAACTAAATTAGTATGTCCATTTTATAAAAGAACTTTTGATATTACTACGTCTTCAGAGCTAGACGTTGTTATATTGTAAATTCATCCTACAATCTTAATTTCTTACGTATTTAATATACAGGTTGTTCCAGATGCTTTTACCATGACATTTGGTAGACAACTACAAAACCCGATTACTTTGGTTGTTTCTGATGGTATGCATTGGACAGTGGAGTGGGCATTAATTGATGGTTCTGTATGGTTTACTGAAGGCTGGGTCGAATTTGCCAGAAATTACAACATAAATGCTAGGGACTTTTTATTTTTCAAGGTTCGTATTAGCGCCCAATTAATCCTAACTTAATATTCATTCATGTTGAAATATTGTACATGTTACTGTTTATTTGTTAGATTAAATGGGTTAAAATTGATTTTAAAAAAACACAAAACATCTAGGGAGATAACAATATCTCTGTATTCATTATAATCAGTTAAACAGTTGTATTTATATGTGGTTATTTGTAATTTGTCTCCATAGGTTCGCGATATAGCGAACATGATGGTACGTTTTGTCAGGAGTAATAGTGGTATGATTGGAAACATTGAACGTATTGGACGTGATGATACAATCGACATTGATGTTAAGGTAAGGAAACTATGGACGGCAACACTTTCTGATGCATCATTCAAACGGCGTCTACCTTTGGTTAGTTTTATCACAACAAATCTTATACCTTCAGAATTTTGATTCATTGAAGCTTGATATTTATGTATATGATGTTGATTGAAAACTTTTTTGGTGTAGTATGTCCCAGCGAGTGTGGCCTCGTCATGCCTAGGACATAAGCCAGAAATGATTTCTGTTGTACTACCTTCAGGAGATGTTCATGGATGGAAACTTAAATGGAGTCCAGGTCGGAACGACGAATGCTATCTTGGAGCTGGTTGGTATGAATTCAAGATAGAGCATAATCTACAGGCTGGAGACCGTGTCAAGTTCAGTAGGAGGGGATCTGAAAATCAGTTCATTGTTGACATAGTCTGAGATATTTGACTTTGTTGACCACTCCACCTTTGTGTCAGTCACCTGAAGACAGAATATTTTGTAATAGCGTACATTTGCTACTAATTTAGTATTAGTTATTATGTCTGTTAAAACTTGTCATGACTTCATTTCTGCCAAGTCTATCGGATTTTAGTTTGTAACTTTACAAATTAACTTGAATGTTGTTTGCTTTCAGTTACTAATTTTAGGAATCTATTAAATTTGATATATTGTGCGTACAAAAGTTCTCATCAGTATTATACAATAATGCATTAACATATAGTAGGTACACACTGTGTGTGGTAAAACTAAGCATGGATCCTACTATAAGGATCACTGTGCTTCTTTAGTATCATGGCAAGCATAAATATACACCTTAGCAGGTATGTTGTTATCATAAGATTTATATTTTTACATATGTTCATATTTTTTCATACTATTAAATTGGATGTGTAAACGATATTCAAAATTCTGACCCCTACAGGACAATGAGTTGAGCAGCTTTGTTATCAAATATTCTGTTGTTCGCGGGGATAGAATTGTAAGTAATGATATGTTCTTATCATTGATCCATTATACTTAGTACATTAGTTGAAAGTTTCAATAATGTTATAATATAAATCGTACAGAAATTCCATAGTAGTTTCACGGAAAGGGGGGAGGGGGGGTTACATAATATTAGTGTTTCTAATTGACTAAATGTAAAACACAATTAATTAGGTTAAATCATATTAAAGAAACTTAAACAGTTGAAAAAAAAACGAAATTGTAAGTATGGAACAACAACTATAGTATATAATTATTAAAATATAATTATAAAGTTGTATTAGGGAAAAAAAATTTCAATCAAATGTATTGAAGTTACTGGTAATATCCTTTGACTTTAGTTACGGAATACACCACGACAAATTTTCAGTAACTACAATTTTCCCTAATGTAAAAGTAATTGAAATAAACCTGCAAAAACTCAATAAAACTACACATTGTCAAACACTTCCCGATACACTACATTCTTAGTGGATCGCAACAGTTTTTTGTCCTCGTCCAGTATTAGGAGCTTCAGACCCTTTCTTGACTTCACACGGGAAAGAGCAACATACAACTGTCCATGTGTGAATACCGGTTTAGGTAAATATATCCCAACATGTGAGAGTGACTGACCCTGGCTTTTGTTGATGGTCATTGCAAAACATACTGTGATAGGAAACTGTCTGCGCCTGAATTTAAAGGGAAGACCAGCATCACTTGGAATAAGATTCATTCTGGGAATAAATATCTTGTCACCAATATTTTTACCTGTTAAAACTGTAGCCGTTATAATATTCTTCCCAAGATGGTTTATCATTAACCTTGTACCATTACATAGACCTGCAGATTGGTCAATGTTCCTCATCAGCATAATAGGTACACCTACTTTTAGAAGTAACTTATGGTTAGGAATACCGGAACATTTAACATCATTCAAAAACTCTGGAGTGAACCATTCACTCTGGCACTCACTGTCCTCATCTGATTGACAAACAGTATCAGAGCTTAGGTACTCAACTACATTACCAGGAATTTGGGACAACACATAATCATTAACCTGCTCAACAGACTCTAGCGTGGGAGCTAGAATAGCCCTCTCCTCAAAAAAATGATTAGTGTTGATGTTATCTAATAGCTGTGGATAAGCAAATTCGACCAGTGACTGTAGTGGGTTGGTAGCATCCAGAATTAATAAGTCCTCAGGGATGTCAACAACAATTTCTCCATACTCGTTTGTTGGTGAATTTCCGTCGCCAATTTTAAGCAACCAATCTGCAAATTCTCTGATTTCATCCCTCTCAGAATCTATATTAGAACTACCAAGTCTCATGTTGACAGTTAGATGAAGGACTTTGCAGCTTGACCATATATTCGATGAATTAATTGAAGCAGCAAGTACATCTTGTCTTGATCCTTTCCTTATGACTGGTAGTATTTGCCTGAAATCACCGCCGAGTACCACAGTCTTGCCACCGAATGGTTTGTACATGTTTGAGCGATCTACAGTGGACATGATATCCCTCAAAGTACGGTCAAGTGCCTCAAAACAATTCCTGTGCAACATTGGTGCCTCATCCCATATGATAAGTTTGGCCTCTTTTAAAAGCTGTGCTCTTGGACTACCTTGACTTATATTACATGTGGAGTCATCACGGGGAACCAAAGGAATTGAAAATGTTGAGTGTGCAGTCTTACCACCGGGGAGCAATAGAGCTGCAATCCCACTTGATGCAGTGTTCATCACAATGTACCCCAAAGAACGTAAACCAGTTGTCTCGGTACTCCATAGATATGTCTTTCCCGTACCACCATAACCATTTAGAAAGTAAAAGCCTCTACTACCTGATATCACCGAGTTCCTTATCTCATCATACGCCTTCTTCTGATCATGATTTAAATTCCTGTGTAACTCATTATGTCTGCGGGCCATTTCATCCCGGTCATAACTCAGCTCATCAGCTATCAGCTTGTTTTGGAAATCAAATCCTTCAACGATAGTAGGGAATGGCATAGAAAAATCAGCAAGTGACCGCCCATTTTGATGAAGAAGTTTTTCAATCTCTATTAGACACATATTCTTTAGTGCATCCTCTCTTATCTGAAGGCCTGCATTATTATTAAAAAGAAGTTCCTGTATTAGTTTACGTGTAATTAAGTATGCAATATTGCTAACTATATTGAGAACCCAAAATTCATCATGTAAATCATTTTCAAATACACTAACATATGCATACCTGGTGTCTCTAACTGTCTTCGTGTATTATACACGATGCCGTCAGCTAGTAGCTTCCAGGTTGATTCCTAAACAAAATCAGCCTTCTGCATCGTGTACATTGCTAGTAAGGTCACAAACAACCTTCTCAATTGATTACCAGACGCTATGTTACTTGCCTCGGTTATTGCATCAACGAATTCTCTATCGCCATCCAATAAACCTAGTTGAAAACATGCTTCTTCAAACGTGGGCTCGACTTTTCCGTTGACCTTCCGAAGAGAGTTATAGCTTGTGCAACCCTTTTGAATGTTTAGCAAAATGCGCAAATAATACTTCTCACCAACACCAGGAGGAACATAATTTATTCTACCTACACTGTAACCCTTTTTCCTTGGAAGCCAAATTCTGTCTTTATAATTGTATACAAATCTACTTGGAAATTCTGCGTAGGTCAAACCCCTCCCCTCTGGATATGTTCTATTAGCAGCAAACCAAGCCAAAAACATAGTATCATAGTGTTGGGCTCTCCAGACAACATTTTCAATATCTTCATCAACATCAAAAAATACGGTCTGTTCATTCGGAAGATGGAATGATAGCCTCTGCACTGGAGGCCATTTTTGATGGATATCAAATGCAAAAATTCGCCAAACAGCCTCTGAAGGGGACACATACCTGCAATCATAGTAGTTGCGAATTTCATCAACAGGTTCCTCTGGATTGTCTGTATTGCGTAAGACCTGGAGTGTCGCACGATCTGGACCCTTATTGACATATTTGAAGAGATATTTAATAGAGTTAGACTTGTTGCGGTACTCAACATTGACATGTCCTCGATATCTCATCAGCAACTGCGGATTATATGGAACCACAAACCTGTTATCAAAGACAGTGCCACCCTTTTCAACAGTTATGCCTGTGTCGTGACGTTTGTAGCATGGGTAGCCATCTTCATCAATCTTCGTTGATTGCAGAAAAGGCTTGGGGTAGAACTTGGTACAGTATGTTCCCTTAGTGCACGACGACATAGGATTAGCACGACCACATGGTCCATGCAACATGTACGCTGAAACTGCCTCATATAGTTTTGGATACAATACAGGATCTGCTGGCAACTCGGCTGATATGACCCTATCTATGTCTGTGGTTGTCATTAGTTTATTCTCAGAAGACAACCATACCGATATATGGGCATGCGGCAAACCCCTTTTTTGCCATTCAACGGTATACATAACTGTGGAGAACGAAAAAAATCAAGTGTTATTTTTGGCAGATAATATGTGATATTTAAAAATCTAGCGTATCACAACTATTATAGAAGATGTTCGAAGTAGTATGTGTCAACATAGATTAAGTTTAACGTGTATACCTGAATCAACCTTTCCAAACATATGATCTGTCTTTAAGTCATTTATAAGTTGGTCCAATTTCATTTTGAAGACACGTGAAATAATGTCTGGCCTATCAGAAGCAGTTAGACCATGTGGCCTAATGAAATCAACAATCTCCGGCCAATTTGAATTGCATGTTATAGTTATGAATAGATCTGGATACCCGAACCTCTTGCAAATTGCCACTGCATCCTGGCAATTATTGAACATGTATCGAGCACCGCCTGTGAATGATGGGGGTAAAATAACACGTCTTCCAATTGCAGAGGCATCAGTTTCGCCTCTAGTCAC
Source organism: Astragalus membranaceus (assembly GCA_039519185.1). Taxonomy (NCBI): domain Eukaryota; kingdom Viridiplantae; phylum Streptophyta; class Magnoliopsida; order Fabales; family Fabaceae; genus Astragalus; species Astragalus membranaceus. Next base: position 154,887,073 of record CM076849.1, on the reverse strand, counting down.
TGCATCTTGTAATCCAGTCAAAATTTCAGACCTTATTATTTGTTGGTTGTTGCGTATGTACCGGAGCCGTGTAGACTCAATCATAGTATAACAATCAACCACAAATTGCTGGAACAACCGACGTGAATTCACAATCTGACCGAACTCCACTTTTCTTTCCTGAATTCTGAATGCTATGAACTCCCTCAACGTTACCTTTTGCCTGCTGGCAGACCTCTCAACCCCAGACCTTTTCCTAAGTGGAATATTTTCCCGGAACCCATCCTCACCACGGAAAAAAATAAGTGGATATTGTAAGGGCAGAAGAGCAGTATGTGTTTCATGAAGCCTTTCAAGCTCGCCTGATCTGTGTTTCACAATAATGTCCCTACCATGCTCAATGTGGGAATCATCCCCAATAATCAATGCAGCAACTGCATCGCAAGTAGGAGTGTTATGGGTCCTGGGATCAGTTGATCGGTCTCTAATCAATCTCAGACTGATTTTCTGTGTAGGGTTTTGTTCTTGTATGTCACGAACTTCTCTGTATTTCTGTGCAATGACATTGTATTGATCAACCATGTCTTTCAATTCTCTGACTAATGATTCATCCAGTGGACGGACATTATTATTCGATCTGCAATACATATTAGATTTGAAAATTGCAAACATTTCTAATAATAATGATTATTATTATTAGAGAATATGAATTTACAATAAAATGGTAACAACTTAAATTGATTTGATGTTTTCCTAAGAAAGTTTGATTATGTCCACCGAACCCAACAACATCATTTTTAATATGAATAGAATAATAGTGGAACCTATATGTGGATAATGTGAAACAACATGGTAGATACCTGAAATGGCTCATTCGATGTGCTACCTCGTTTCTAGTGTCCCTTATATATAATTGCGCATATTTTGGGGTACCACCCTGTGTCGGCAGCAGGCTTCCTATCCGATGGTAGTTCTGTCCCTTCAAAATGAAATTTGGTGGACTGTTGCCGTCATTATGTGGTGACACAACTTTACCTCCCATTGAGGTGAAAGCAAACATGCTGTTATACAATCGTATGTTGTCACGGAAGTGTTTGCTTCTTCGATCAAGACCTCTAATGAGATTTAACAACAACCGGGGTGGCTCTTGAAGCAATGGGATGTCTACCTGGCCTTTCATGCAACACATAGAAAACTCAGGACTGCTGGAACGGTTACTCTTGATTGTCCTTTCTTGCAACCACAATAATGCATGACAGTCACGACATTCATGTGTAGGGAGACCAAAATCAAGAGCGTCTGAGAATACAAATACAACGTCTTAGAAATATTACTTTTAATATGTTTATGTTTGAAAACATATATTTCGAATAAATAGCCATTCTATATATATATATATATGTGTGTGTGTGTGTGTGGGTGTGTGCGTGTGTGGGATAATAAAATACTTACGTTGAGATTCATTATTGTCGTACATTGTGCAGCGATTGCTTGATGGAGCTTGTTGATCAACTTGGGCTGTATTCGTGTGATAACAAATGCAAGGTCATTTCCTATCATAATATTAGTGTTGTAAAAAAATATTACTTTGTATGTATGTAATGTCTATTTCTATACTTAGTACCTGACATTGGGTGTACTGTGTCGTCCGTTGCATGTTGATCATCGACATCGAAATCAAGTCTCATTATCGGTAAATTCGCTGTTGGTGTGGCTTGGACGTCCGTTGGTCCTACTCCATTGAATATAGATTCATCGTGTGTTTCTACAGGAAATGTTGATCAGGAATCGAACAGCTGAGGTTAGTATGTAGCAATCACATTTACCTCATTTATATCATGTAACGTTGATGTAAGGCCTTTTGAATATAGTTTGGTAAATAGTGTAGTTCTAGCAAGAATTAATGATGCAGGAAAAAAAATACAGGTACGGCAAAACTAAAACATATACCATCCATCGTAGTGTTATGTGGACCAGTTTGGTTTGTAACACATGATTGTATTTGCTGTTCATGTGCGTTGTCTTCTTTGTTTGAACGTGATGTTGAGCCCTTCTTTGGCACGTGTTCAATATATGAATGATCATACTGTGTAACTGCGTAAAATATAAAATAAATACATGAATGGTATTATTAGTTGCCTGAAATAAATGAGGTTTGTAAATAATAGCTGAGTGGAAATTACGAATTACTTCCTAAGATGAATGATAGTTGTATGCCACCACAAAAAAAAAAGAATGGTAGTTCGATGAATAATAAAACATTGAAGCTAGATTAGTTAAATAGGTGATACTATAATACGTGCATCAAACTATAATAGTGTATTTTTGGTAAATACCTGTAGACATAGGTGTGGGTTTGGTCGAAAGAGGCATTTGTAACACGTTGCTGACCTTCAGTTGTCCTTGTAACGGAGTAAGAAATTCGTTCTGATCTGAACTACCTGATGTAGAATATTTAATCAGGAAAATGATTAAGACTTACAATATGTAACTGAAACTCTCCCACACAAGATGTTCAATACTTTAAAAATTGAATCATAATTTATGGGGTTTGCAACAGCCTCATTTTTTTTTCCAGTGTGTAGCCTGAAAGATGGTTTTAGGATTTTCAGGTGTAAATATTTCACAACTTCCGGTGGCTGAAAGAAGTCGTCTGACGCTTGAACGCTGCATTAATTACATGCCCCCACAAGTAGATTTGTTTGCATGGAATCTGTCATTGTTTTAATGTAAGTATTTCTTTTGAAATTAATCTTAACGTTGTAAACAGCACGGTTAACAGGAAAAGATATAATTTACTATGAATTTTGATCCGATTATGTGGATATCATGTCGTTGTCCATTATTAAGGACATAATGGGTATTAGAATTTCTGACCATATTCATTCTTATAAACTTATTAGAGTTGCTGATAAGTTTGACCTTCTAATTAAACTACAGTTTCCTTTTAACCAAGTGTATATAAATATATGTTATATATAGACATGGTAACTATTCGTCATTTTGGCCAAAACATTGGATATTATATATATATAACGTACCATCTGGCTTGTTAATCATACTTGAATGGTCAGCCAGTGGAGTCTTCCTTGGCCTGCCACGTCCGCGCCGGATGCTTACTGGTATCAATGAGCTCAAAGTGAATTATTGACCATAAAAAAACCTGATACAACATATATATCTATAGTTATAGAAATGCATTCTGAGTAACTTACTTGCAGTTGTTAGTTTTGGCTCGTTGTTGTTTTGGAACTTTGAGGGGTTAAGTTGCTTTGGATTTGATGTTTTCTTTTTGCAACATCTAAGTCTGGTGTAGATGGTTGAGTGCTACCAACTTCCACCAGCAAATTTCTAATTGCTGGTGTTTGTGCGTGTGACGGACAAACGTGCCTCTGAGCAATTTTGTTTCTTTATATCTAATTAACATGATATGTTAATAACTACCACCTCCAGAATCTATCTCACCTGACGTTTAATATAGAATGTGAAAAAACTTCAAAGTAATATAATTTACCATTAACAGGAGTAGTCCTTGGTCGACCACGTCGTCTGATGACATTGTCTGAACATAGAAACAAACTGATAGTGAGACATTACACATTAGTCAAGCCATATATAATATGACTTCTCAAATTCGTCAAACTATATTATTTGATATGTTACCTCCTTTAATTTCAGATAGAGGGGTGCGCGATTCGTTCAATTTAATCCCACTGACATCAATTTGTAATACTGATGAAGTATCTGTAATATAGTCACAAAAAGGTTGGACTATTTCTTGGTATATATGTGGTACACACTAAATTAGTTTTGTTCCGGGTGATAATTCTGGAACTAAATTTACATTAATATCAATTGAAGAGTGTATTGTAGTCTATTTGTCAGGCTGAATGTGGCCTGCAATTTTTATGTTTTTTTCAACAAATTTGTTATACTATTATTTATGAATAAATGATCTATATAATCGTAATTAACAAACCTAAATCAATATGCAGGCTAACCTGTCGTCTGACGTTTTCTCCTATGGTGGATGTGTTGTTGGGTTGCATCGTTCGTTGTGGGATCATCGTTCTCCGTCCCTCGCTTCATGATACCTGTGTTATAGTAACAACAATCTCAGGTTAGATGTAAGATAACAAAAGGTATTAAACTCAAACATCCGATTATAATTGTTGCTTTTCAATGTGTTTCACTATCGCCTTCCAATTGATAAACATTATATCGTGTAACATCGACCATCTCTTTCAGATTGGTTACACCAAACTTTATGATCCACTGTCAGAAAATCATCCTTAGTCTCATAAATTTGTCTGGTGACGTGACAGTTGTTAATTTCGACTCGTTGTTGGTTTGTGACGGACAAACGTGCCTCTGAGCAATTTTGTTTCATTTGATATAATGAACATGATATGTTAATAACTACCACCTCCAGAATCTATTGTATCCGACGTTTAATATAGTATGTGACAAAACTTCAAAGTAATATAATTTACCATTAACAGGAGTAGTCCTTGGTCGACCACGTCGTCTGATGACATTATCTGAACATACCAACAAACTGATAGTGAGATATGACACATTAGTCAAGGCATATATCATATGACTTCTCAAATTCGTCAAGCTACTTTATTTGATATGTTACCTCCTTTAACTTCAGATAGAGGGGTGCGCGATTCGTTCAATTGAATCCCACTGACATCAATTTGTAATTCTGATGAAGTATCTGTAATATATTCACACAAATGTTGGACTATTTATTTGTATATATGTGGTACACAATAAATTGGCTTTTTTCCGGGTGATAATTCTGGAACTAAATTTACATTAATATCAATTGAAGAGTGTATTGTAGTGTATTTGTTAGGTTGAATTTGGCATGCAATTTTTATGTTTTTTTGAACAAATTTGTTCTACTATTATTTATGAATAAATGATCTATGTAATCGTAATTAACAAACCTAAATCAATATGCAGGCCAACCTGTCGTTTGACATTTTCTCCTATGGTGGATGTGTTGTTGGGTTGCGTCGTTCGTAGTGGGATCGTCGTTCTCCGTCCCTCGCTTCATGATACCTGTGTTATAGTAACAACAACATTGTCAGATCTAACATAACAAAAGGTATTAAACTCAAACATCCAATTATAATTGTTGCGTTTAAATGTGTTTCACTATCGCTTTCCAATTGATAAACATTATATCGTGTAACATACCTTGAAGATGGACCTATTCTGTTATCCAGAATATTCGAAAGAACACAGCATTTTAAAACTGCTTTTCCATAGGAATATATTTTTAGGCTCTTTTCCAATATGGATCTGATGTAACATCAGTTAATTTAGGCTGATACTTATAGTGCTAGCAAGTAAATAGATAGCTGTACATGTGAGGAATGAGGAATTGATAGTTATAAGCCGCGATTTTGGGACCGATGAATAAATTTGTTAGGTTGAATTAAGCATGCAATTTTTATGTTTATTTGAACAAATTTGTTCTACTATTATTTATGAATAAATGATCTATGTAATCGTAATTAACAAGCCTAAATCAATATGCAGCCCAACCTGTCGTTGGACGTTTTCTCCTATGGTGGATGTGTTGTTGGGTTGCGTCGTTCGTAGTGGGATCGTCGTTCTCCGTCCCTCGCTTCAAGATACCTGTGTTATAGTAACAACAACGTTGTCAGATCTAAGATAACAAAAGGTATTAAACTCAAACATCCAATTATAATTGTTGCGTTTAAATGTGTTTCACTATCGCTTTCCAATTGATATACATTATATCGTGTAACATACCTTGAAGATGGACCTATTCTGTTATCCACAATATTCGAAAGAACACAGCATTTTAAAACTGCTTTTCCATAGGAATATATTTTCAGGTTCTTTTCCCCTATGGATCTGATGTAACATCAATTAATTTATGCTGATACTTATAGTGCTAGCAAGTAAATAGATAGCTGTACATGTGAGGAATGAGGAATTGATAGTTATAAGCCGCGATTTTGGGGAATAATAATTGCTTTTATTTAATCATCTGTGTCATCGCTGACTCACGGTTATAAATACAAAGGAAGCTGTTGCAGTTTTTTTAAGCTTGCGTGGATGTTCCATATACATATATTTAAAATTTGGAAAGGCGTTTTTCTTGAAGGTTATAACATATGAGGTCTTCACAATAAATACGTGATAAATTGGCATTATTCGCTATTTATGACACTCGAACATGATTACTGGGTCTCCTGAATATTCTAGACTGTTATTACTACTGCAGATTTTGGGGGTATTTTTAAATAGGTTCAACTGTTACTTTATGGTCATTTTATTAGTGTTGGATTTATTATTTTGGTGTTTGGCACATGTAACTTTGTAATCAATATAGTGTTAATAATTTAGTTGCATAATCTGTTTTCCATGACTTGTAATCTGATAGGTTGATGTGCACTTTATTTGGGATCATCCGGTGAAATGGAAACCTCTGTGCAAGACAACGTGCCAAGAGTATATCATATTCCGTCAATGTTTCAGCCGTAAGGTAAACAATCAATACCTGTCTGTCTTGTTGATGCCATACATATAGCCTAATGTCATTGATTTTTAAATACGCATGTATCCTTAATGTAAGTCTTGTTTTTCGTGTATGACCGTTAAAAACATCAAATATGAAGTAATCAATATTAGAAAATAAATCATGAACACAATTGAAATTGTGCTACACCATAAAAATATTCTGCAGAACATAGATTCACAATGCAACACTCCTTCTATGGATGAAAACACCAAACGAAATACCCAAAGTAAGGAGAAAAAAAATCGATTATCCCGTAATTCAAAATAGTTATTGTAAAATTCTTGGACTCATATAAAATAAAACTGAATAACTGATAGGATCATTTATTCAGAGGATTCTTATTTCTCAATCTTCACGGACTTCATGGGCAAAGTGACCGAAGATGAACCGTTGTCAACTGGAGCCTTCCGCTTCAGAGGGGGTGTATCATCGCTGTCTTTAGTAATGTCGACCGTCCCATCTCCCCTACTGACTGTGTTTGAATCCGTTGCGGAGGCCTCAAACTTTTCAATCAGATCCTACATCATTTTAAGTAAAACTTTGTCAAACCTTCGTGTCAATTGGTATTTTGTTTCTAATATGGATCTGAATTACCTTTTGACCTAATTCGCATAACAAACATTAGAATCTGTCGAAACTAACAACAGTTGACGCTATACCTGAGATACATCTTCAATCAGCTTGGGTACACTGCCTGAAACCGATGTTGGGGTGTTCTCAATCAGCAAGACTTCTTGAGGTCCATCAATTGTGGCCTTTAAGGTTGTACATTGGCATATGTATTAGCTAAAATTATGTATAATTACAGTGCGTAGATGTACTGTATTATTCATTACAGAACGTATTTAACCACGTACCTCATTCTCATTCCACTTAAGCAAATAGCGATCTATTATATCACGATCATCAGAAATGTTTCTCACACGGTATTGCCGTGGGTACCTACCTCCATTGGTACCTTGGCATTGAATTTTGATCAATACCTCTTTACCCTTCAGTCCGATCAGTTCAATTGGAATGTAATCTCTTTCTGGATCCTGTTCTTGTCACGAAAAATCAAAGATTAAGTAGCACGACTTAAGAATTAAAAAGAAAAAAATTCCAAAATAATCAAAGTTTTATTTGATTTCAACCTGAATCCATGAGTCATACACCTCATCACAGGACCTCCCTATCAACACACGTGCGGATTGGTCAAATAAAATCACATTGACGGAGTCAGTCTCGTCAATGACACGTAGTTTCAAAAAATACCTGCAGGAAAATAAAACGATAATAGGTTGGATACATGATTACTTCAAAAGGTTTTAAATTAGGTATTTATCAGAATATCTAAAGCATTGATTCCAGTTGGTGGTGAAGTCTATTTCACGCGGTCTTACTTCTTAGTAACATTGATGACATGTGTGTCACACTTCGGACAATAGTACATATCCGACTCATCAACAACCTTCTTGTGGCAGCGGCAAGCCCAATACCACCAGTCATCAGATAGCATTAATTGATGCCAAAATTACAAAATCATTGACCTGAGAACACATAACAGAAATAAAAATTGCACGATTAATAGCTATGTAAACAATAATTATTATATAAAATAAAACAGCTCATACTTAGTCTCACAAATGAGTTAATTTTTGCTCACATCGACCATCTCTTTCAGATTGGTTATAGTAAATTTATGATCCACTGTCAGAAAATCATCCTTAGGCCCGCCGCTCTTGCTGGGTTCACTTACAGTCAGAGTTGGCGAAGTAAGTGCTTGAGACATTCTGTACAATAAATAAATATATATAGATCACTGTCTATTAATGAATTTGGTATTGTATAGTAGTTTATCAGTAAGTGTATTCATTATCAGATGGCACATTTATTTCAGAATTTTATTAGCGAGGAAATACATTATATAGTTCAACTACGTACGTCTCTCGCAAAACAGCTGCTTCTTGGATCGATGGGTTGATTAAAAGCTTCGTGGTGTGCATTGTTGTCTGAATAGATATGCCACCTACACAGTAATGGGAGAACTATTCAGGTTCAATTCATGTTTGCTACTGCAATAAGTAATGTTCACATAATATTACATAAGTTAATGTGAACTACACCTGTCCAACTGTCCACTTTGCAGTACAAAAGTGCAAGGACAGCATTGTTTGCGGCTCCAGTTGAGATGAACTGATTCAATTCAGTGACATACTCACCGAACAAAGTGACACTAAAGCGATAGCTGCATCACAAGCCAATCATTATCCAGTTAATAGTATTTACTTGCACATTGGAAATAATTGGTCCTAAAAATCAAAAAACCCAGAATTGTTTCAAATTGAATGTACAAAACCATATTGGACGCACCCTCTATTGTCAAGATCAATCTTCATTCTAGAAGATTTCCCATTCCCTTTATTGAACTCATACTCAGGACCCACACCAATGAGAACTCCAGCAATATCTAGCAAGTAAAAAGAGTACCAAAATTTGATGTACTAAGCAAACAAACTCATATATCAGGCAGTGTTTCAAAAAAACCATACCGACTAAATAAGCTCGATCAAACCCTTTATCGAAACACTCGTCCGGTGGAGTGAAAATGTACTCAGGATCTGGCACCAAGTCTCCTCGTGGGGCAGGACGGATAATAGACTTCAGATTGATGTTCAACTTATAGTTGTGCCTCGTGGCACGGTAGTTTCCAGCGTTCAGCGCAACTATGAATTTGGATATGGTATAGACATGACCCTCATGAATGTATTTATCATGCTTATAAATGTGCATTTTCTCTATGTGCCCTTGAATCTTTGTTCCCTGCAACACAATTAATAACAACAAATTGTCCATGTCATCATTTAGTATAGAACCTTTAGTGGAGAGTGCCTGATTCTCCATCACAATTAATCATTTTTACATCCTTTAGTATAGAACCTATCAGGTGAAATCTGTTATGCATGTAGTCTACCTATCAGTTTGATCATTGTTATAAATGATAAATGTATTTATACTGTCTAAAACAATAACAGAGTTTCTATACTAACATTATATTCTATATGTATTTATATATTATTTTGAATGACAGAGTTTCTATAAGATGCATTCAAATAACATTATCGCGTATAAATGATATATTTATAACATTATCCAGTATATGTATAAGATCCATTCAAATAACAGACTCGAAATTGTAAAAATTATAGAATATAATATACCTCTGCATCTGCTAAAACCATTTCAACTGCAACAGGTGAGTTGCCCCCATATGCAGAATGTACATGCCACTTTCTGAGTACCTTGACCATTATCGATGCTGAGTCGTTGCCTGGTTCAATGGTCGCCAAAGATAGAACATTTTTTGGTGTAGCAGCACACAGTTTGGTGGTGGAGGCCATACCTTCTAATTTTCTGACACTATGGTACGTATTCTTTTTTAGGTTTTTGTCCAATATGGATGACTGATGTTACTTCACCTGACATATGCTGATATTTATAGTGCTAGCAAGTAAATAGTCTGAGACAGTCTAGAATATTCAAAGACCCACTAATCATGTATAAGCGTGCTGTTTTTTATTTGCAGGTGTTGTGCCGGATTTTGTGAATTCCATTAGTTAATGATTAGCATGTGTTATGGAGGAAAACGTATTTTAATTAATTACATGGTCTGGAGTATGCATTGCAAGTTTGAATTCGAAATAATGTGTAAGGATTGAACCCGTAATTTTAGTATTACAATATTAGTAGTGAACGTAAATTTACAGTTATAAATGGTATTCCAGCTCCAGTTGTGTGTCCACATCCATAATCTGATATGTATCAATATGCTAATAGATAGCTGTACAGGTGAGGAATTTCAAATACATAGTTATAAGCCGTGATTTTGGGGAATATTAACTCCCTGTGTTTAATTATCTGTGTCATGGCTGACTCACGATTATAAATGCAAAGGAATTGTTGACTATAAGCAGCGATTTTGAAGAGTGTATGCCACCTAGAAACAGTTGACCATATCAATGGCATTAAAAACTATTTCCAGGCAATTAAGTAGCCCTTTTAATGTTTGTAGCAAAATAATATTGTGTAAGAGTTATTTTAAATGCCATTCAATTTTTTCGAGTTGATCGTCTGCCACAATTAGACTGTCCAACGTGGATGCTGACTGGTTACCAATTTTGCCACCTGGAAATACGTCATCAATGACGTAATATAATTTGTCTGATGAGGTGTCAGTAATTCATGGTTTATAATATATAAGACTTTTGAAATTGGGAGAGGTATTCGTAACGACCAAACAAGTAAAACTCAGAGTGGTCGTCACTCATAACTCGTTTGAAAACTAAGGCTGTTATTAACGGTCAAACAAGCTAAGCTCAGAGTGGCCATTAGTAACAAACCATTTTTTATGGATAACGTTTATTTGTTATTTAGGAAAAAATAGGTTTGTGAAAGAAAGTGCTTATTTGTGGAAAAAAAATTTAAAGAAGAGAAACAGGGGGTGCAGTAGTAAAATGGTGTGTGCATTTAGAAACATGGGTTGTATGAGTAAAAAGAAGGGGTGAATTTAGCAGCAGCCCAGCCCATTATCAGGCTTGCTAACCCACGAAATTGTGGGCTTTCCTAGGGGTTGCAGTGACTAAAAGGAGGGGTGCGAGTTGTAATCTGAGTAAAAAAAATAATTAAATAAATAAGGACTATATAAGAAAAGGAATGAAAAAAGTGGAACCCTAATTCTAAATCCTCTCCCTCTCAGCGCCACATCTCCCATTTTCTCTCAAACCTAATTTTTTCTCTCCTTCTTTTCCATCGCCGTTTTCAACTCACCCTCTCCCTCCTGGTCTCACTTTCTTCTTTTTCTTAGTAACCTCAACCTCCCTTTCTCTTCTCTCCAACGACCTTACTCTTCTATTTCACAATAGCGCCGCTTGGTGATGGCGATGAACAGAGGGAAGAGGGGGACAGGTGGTGGTGATGGTTTGTTGGTGGGGGTGCGAGACGGCGCTTGGTGGTGTGGCTACGGCGGCGATGGAGGGAGGTACGGTGACAGAGATGACCACCGTACTGTGGTCGTTTGTTTCAGGTCCGGTTTTGAAGGGAGGAAGGTTCGACGGAGAGAGAAAAAAGGGACGATGGTGATGACTGCGAAGGGGAGGAGAGGGTTGGCTACGGTGGTGTGGAGGTGGTGACTGTGAGAGGAGTGAGGGACGGAGAGACAGATACGGAGAAGGGGGTAAGTGGAGGACGGACGACGGTGGTGATTTGGGCTACGGCGTGGTGGCGGTTACGATATTGGGTTTTGGTGGTGGTGGGACGAAGAAGCGACGGTGGTGAGGTTGATGTGGTTGACGATTCGGGGCACGGTGGCGTGGCTAATGACGTAGTGGTTGCGAAGGGGAGGAGAGGATTGCCTTCGGTGGTGCAGAGGGTGAGGCCGTGGCGGTGGTGGCTCGTAGAGGGGAGGTGTGGCCGTGAGGTTTGGTTTCTGTGTTGGTGGTTTGCAGCGGCGACGACGGAGGCGCACGGCCAACGGCCGCCGTCTATGGTGGCCGGAGCTTACAAAGTGAGTTCTACTATGCTTTTTTTGTTTTTTTTTGTTTCTGGTTCTGTTCCTTTCTTCCCTATTTTCTGTTTCTTTTATCTTAGTTTCTGTCTTTGTAAATATTCTGATAATGAACTAAATATACATAACCCTAATGAAAGAATTTTGGATCAACCTGTGTTCCAACATCTGAAATTCGCCTTTTGTTACTACTTGTACTGCTACTGCTGCTTCCTCTTTTCTTGCTTCAGAATTTGCGTTTTTGTTGATTACGGTTTCGTTGTGAAAGCCTAATCACGTTGGTGCATTTATGATTTTTTGTGTCCGTGAGCTGTTGTGCTTTCTCAGTGACTGCCTTGCTGCTTGTGTGAATTTTTGTGTATTTTGGTGTCAAATTCGTTGACTGTCTCCTCTGCCTCTTTGTATATTTTAGTGTCAATTTTTTGTATTTCCTTCTCTGTCCCCTGATTGTGCTACTGTTTTGGGTATTTATAGGTGGATGAGGTGCTGAGGACAGTCAGCAATTAGGGCAAAAAATGGCATCAAAATGACAGCATCTTTGAGGGGAATAAAAAGGACAACAGCTGGCACCAAGGAGTGTCAAAGGAGGGAATCAAAAGGACAACCAAGGGGAAACCCTAGCTAGGGCAAACAGCTAGCTTGCTGCGCCCCTTTTCTCTCTTTTTCCTTTTTTTTGAAGTTTTGTATTTTTAATAATTTTTTACTATTTTTGTACTATTAATTTTTGTTGTTTGCTTTTTGGTTCATATGTGTAAAAAAACTATGCTATATGACAATAAAAGAGAACTTTGACTATTAGGTTTCTTTGTTTATTATATTTTTTTTGCACCAATTAACAATAGACTAAGTAATAACAATAACGAAATAAAATAAAACGAGTATCGAACAATTATTATACGAGAGTGCCAAAGACACGCGCGTTTAAAATGATATGCGACACAATGAAAATAAGAATTTTCAATTTTAATTGATCGGACAAAATTAGGGTATGACAGCTGGCCCTCTTTATTTATGTTTTACTAGGAAATATGAAGGGCTTCCAAATTTCTCGAGTAAAATAGAAATAAAGATAAAAGGAAACTAATTTTGTCAAAACCCCCTTTTTTGAGAAAATCATGAAAAACTGGGTTTACATAGAATAAAAGGAAATAGGTATCACCGGGGATCTGAAGGAGCACCAGGGCTCTGATGGTCTAATTCACAGTCGATGCTTGGCGCATTGATTGGAGTTAAACTGAAGGACCGACGGGGTCTGAAGGGCATGCCTAAGCCTGATGGACCAATGGGTCTGATGGAGCGCAAACTAGCAATGGTACTGGTAAAGTGTTTGACATTAAGACTGGAGCCGAGTGTGCAGAAGAAACACTGGCTTGAGAGCATATTAAGAATTTGAAAGAATTGAAAAGGTAAAAATACTAAGCAGATCTTTTGGTAGTTAGTGTCCTTGAAGTAACAGTGTTGGCCGCCCATATTCATGACCTTGATCACTCACTATCCGGATTTTGGAAGTGTTGATTGCCTAAACATTTATTTAGTCCAACTTCCTGACCCTAATTTTTGTATGGATTGCCCTTTTTGGTTTTCAATCCACCGGGTCGCTCTAACTTTTGCCTAGGCCGCCCTTCTGGGTTTTCGACCTAGCGGGCTCTTTTTGTTTGGCTCATTTTTCTCTTTTTTCTATATACATTTTTTAGGCATAGGACTTGACTGCATCAGAGTTCATCGGGGGTGGGAAGCCTTCGCCCTCCACTTTTGTGAGGATTAAGGCCCTTCCAAAGAATGATTCTTTACCGCATAAAGTCCTTCATAGTTCGGGGTCCATCTTCCACGGGAATCCTTTTGGATGAGTATGATTTTCTTGGGCACCGAGTCTCCTTGAAATTGTCGGGGACGAACCTTTTTCTGTTAAGCTTTCTTTGCTCTTTTTCGATATGACACAAAACAGCCATCCTTTTATTTGATAAGGTTTAATGGAAGTATTACTTCCATCGCACGGGGTTGCCCCTGTTGAAGTGTGAAACAAGATTCGACCTCCATGTAAGGTGAAAGGGAGCATTTGAATGTTACTATCATCTCTGATATTCTTTGTTTGTTGCCGCAGCTGCCTCATTCGTTTTTGGGCGGTACGTGGAGGGATTATGGTGCTCGACTCGGGGTCTCCACACAACCCGTTTCGCGACTGTCCGTGACGATCTCACTTGGAAGGTTGTAACGGCAGACCAAATTTCTTGATAATCACATATTTTCTTACACCAGTGGGTATCTTATGTCAGACAAGATGATGCGAGCGAATTTTCTTGATTCACTGTCCTTTTGGTGTGATATTAATTTTAACACCTTTTTATCTTCTTCTGTGCCCAAGTTAATCATCTCACTTGATTCCACGCGAGGCTGTTTCATTATTCTCATTTCCTCTGGAGGAGTTTCCCAGTTATCTTCTACATCTTCCTTAGTTTAGTTAATGGGGTGATCAAAGTTATGATATGAGTTATCAATGTTGTTATTTTCAAGGACAAGTTATTTATATCTGCATTAGTAGAAGTTGAAAAAGGATGGAAGAAGAAGCGAAGCGAGTGAATGAGTGAAGAAGAAGTTTATGGGAGAATTCAAAATGCTATTTTACTAATATTGATACTGGAAAAAAACATGCGTGCCCTTATTGAAATGTCCTAAGGCCTTGGGCAGAGCCATAGGATTGCATTACAAGAAAATTACTTTGAACTGAAAATCGCAAGAAAACCAACAATCTCCCAATTCATAAGAGCTTCAGTTGCAGGATAAAGGTGCGCAAGATTGATGACGTCCCCTCCCGCATTTCGAACGCCTTCAATAGCATTGACAAATGACTTTTCACCCCCCTGGAAATGGGTTATTGCCTACATTTGGAACATCTTCATTGAAGTCCAACCATCTGGATTCGATCAGATCCTGAATCACATGTCTCAGCGCCTTTCAATTTTCTACTGAATGCCCAATTGCGCCTGCGTGAAATTCACATGTGGCATTAGGGTCATAGCCCCTCGGGAAAGGAGGTTCAATGGGTCTCATCCGGCGGGGGGAGATTAAGTTGTGACTGGTGAGGTGGTTGAACAGGTCCGAGTAGGATACGGGAATTGGATCAAACTGTACATGTTTCCTTTCTAGGTAGTTTGGTGGCTCATGGCTTTTACTGGCTTGGGTAGAGAAGTGCAGGGCTTGGGTAGAGAAGTGCAGGGCTTAGGGGCGGTTTTTGGAAGTGTACGAGGCTTTCCCTGATCCTGTTATGAAATTGGTTTCTCCTTCATTGTTTTTAACGAATCCGGAAAAGGGCTTCTTCGGGTTATTGGTTTCGGCCGAACCATGAGTAATCTTCCCGTTTCTCATTCCGCTTTCTAACCTTTCCCCTATGGTGACCATGTCTGAGAAGTTAGAGGATACGCTCCCAATCAGCCTATCATAGAAGGGGGACTGCAAAGTGTCCATGAACATGGATACCATCTCTTTCTCCAATAAAGGTGGTGCTACCTACGCTGTCAGTCCTCTCCAACGTTGGGCATACTCCCTGAATGATTCATGGTTTCTTTTCACCATATTCTGCAACTGTGCTCTATCGGGAGCTATATCGATGTTGTATTTGTATTGCTTTAGAAAAGCATCAGCCAGATCTTTCCAACATCGAATGTGAGTGCGTTCCAACTGCATGTACCAGCTTGAGACTGCTCCAGCTAGACCGTCCTAGAAGTAGTGAATGAGCAGTTTGTCGTCATGCACAAATGCGGCCATTTTTCTACAATACATGGTCACATGACTAGCAGGACAGGTTACACCCCAGTATTTATCGAAGTCTGGCACCTTGAATTTGGGAGGAATAACCACATTAGAGACGAGACACAAGTCATAAGCATCTGTTGCCCCAATATTGGATCCTTCAACTGCTCTCAACCGTTCCTCAAGCATTTGTAACTTGTCTTTGGCTTGAGGGTTCTCTATAGGATAACTTTGAGGGAGCCCACTCATACCATAGTAAGGATGAATCATCGGAACTATGGCTGGGTTCACATTTGGGATATGTGAATGAGTGGGGTTCCTGAGATTAGACCCTTGAGCTTGAGCATCAACTATCAGTGGCAGAGTGTAGCCAAGTGGGAATCTTTGTGGCGCGACAACAGGGCTCGGATTTTGAATCTGCGATGCCCCAGGATTACCATCGTGACCTGTCGGTGCAGGCTGTCTTTGGCCTACGACCCCCGAAGAACCATCTTCCGAATTGGCAGCAACTGTCCGAGGTGTGTAACCTTGTGAAAGTCCGTAAGGAGGCCATTGGTAACCCTGGTCATTAGCCCCGGTACGGTATACTGTATGTGGGATCCTGAGTTCATTGGGAAGAGGAGGGTTGGTAACTTGATTTTCAGTGTTCCCAGCGGAGACATCTTCATCTGTATTCCCATTCTTTAAAGCTTGTAGAACTTTTAAGATTTCAGCCATCTGTTCTTTCATCCCATCTATTTCCACCCTAAGCTCTTGATTGCCTAGGTTATGATTACCCTGACCTAAGTCGTCATGGTGTGGAATGTCCTGATCTGGGCTTATCCTAAGGCGGATTGTCCTGATTTGCTTCCATGTTTCTAGCCTGAGAACGAGTCCAATAGCGAAGTTGACGCACCAGCTTGTCTTTTACTCTCTGCTGATGGGATACATGATATGAGTATATGAATGGATGGAAGGATGAGTGATGCATGGGTGCATGAGTTTTATTGTTTAAGGCCGAGAATCGTAAGTGCATCCTGAGTTGTCATAAGTACACAAATTAACGTTTCAAATATTTCCAAGAAAAGAGGATCAACAGGTGAAATAAGCAAACTTCATTGATAGGGAAAAGTACTATCAGTTTGATCCCATATTGTCTTGCTTATGACAAAATTTCGAGCCTCTTACGATTCCCGGCAAACCTAAATGAGATGAATAACATGCATGTGAGGATTTTTTTTTACATTTTTTGTGAAATAATGATGTTATATGATGAATGAAAGAATGATGTCACGCGTGTTAAAAAGAAAAGTAAAAGAATATTTTTGGTGATTCAACTTTGAAAAAGCATTGACTATGTGTTACCTCCTATATTTATGTAAAAGGGAAAAAGAAAATAATGGTTTTGATGATTATATTTTTTTTGAGAAAAATTATCTGTAATGATGCAACGGGTAGGTGGAATGCCCTTGTGTTCTAAACAGGTTATGTCTTATATGAGTCATGGTCTAGGGACACTTATGTGATCAATCTCTCAGGTGGCTTTATTCACTTCCTTACAAAGGTTTCCAGAGCTAAAATCCCCTTCATGATATGATCCACAACGACAGCGAGCTACCTGGTGTGGGATACCATGAAAGAGCGTACTCTGGTTGAGACTTTCATGAGAGTCGGACAGATAAAATCCAGAATGACTGTCACTAATAATCTCCACTCGTCCTAGGTTATTATTCAGACCCGGGTATAAGGCCCCACTCAGAAGTGTATGAATAAACATGTGTAAGTGACGTGTGTGATATGGGCATAATATCTAAACTACCCAAGCTGCAAGAAATACAGATAATAGTACAAAAGGTCTTCTACCCTAAGGTTCAATAAAGCAAAATAAAATAAATAGATAACTAGACATGCAAATATGAACGCCAAAGGTAAACAAAATATTAAATTAACAATAATCTACACATTTAATTAAATTAGGCTTGACCCTCTTAAATTGTCCCGAGTGGAGTCGCCAGCTGTAGCGACCGAAAAATCCGGAGGAAGGGATTCTTCGTCATTTTGCAATGAAGCCGCCATCAATATTTATTAAATAGGAAAACATTGAAAAAACCTTTATTTTTGGGTTCGGGGGTCGATTATGCGCGGGGAAGGTATTAGCACCCCACAGCATTCTTTCAAAAGAAAGGTTACCATTTAATTTAATGTGTAGAAAGAAAGTTAACTAAAAGAAAATACTCTAATTTACCCTTTTTATTATTCGCAAAATGGATAAGGAAGACTTAATAAAAAATTTAGTTTTTTGGTGCTTGACAGGAGTGGACCCCTGCTCCTACATATCTCCAGGTGCGATGGAGAAATAAAAGCTACGTAGTTCTTTGGTAGAAAAAGTTTGTGTGTTTGGTGTTTTTTAATTATTTTTGAAATTGGGAGAGGTATCCGTAACGACCAAACAAGTAAAACTCAAAGTGGTCGTCACTCATAACTCGTTTGAAAACTAAGGCTGTTATTAACGGTCAAACAAGCTAAGCTCGGAGTGTTCATTAGTAACAAACCATTTTTTATGGATAACGTTTATTTGTTATTTGGGAAAAAATAGGTTTGTGGAAGAAAGTGCTTATTTATGGAAAAAAAATTTAAAGAAGACACATGGGGTGCAGTAGTAAAATGGTGTGTGCATTTAGAAATAGGGGTTGTATGAGTAAAAAGAAGGGGTGAATTTAGCAGCCCAGCCCAGTATCAGGCTTGCTAACCCACGAAATTGTGGGCTTTCCTAGGGTTTGTAGTGACTAAAAGGAGGGGTGCGAGTTGTAATCTGAGTAAAAAAATAATAATTAAATAAATAAGAGCTATATAAGCAAAGGAAAGAAAAAAGTGGAACCCTAATTCTAAATCCTCTCCCTCTCAACGCCGCATCTCCCATTTTCTCTCAAACCTAATTTTTTTCTCTCCTTCTTTTCCATCGCCGTTTTCAACTCACCCTCTCCCTCCTGGTCTCACTTTCTTCTTTTTCTCAGTAACCTCAACCTCCCTTTCTCTTCTCTCCAACGACCTTACTCTTCTATTTCACAATAGCGCCGCAACTGGGTACGAAAAAGGGGGAGATGGCGACGAACAGAGGGAAGAGGGGGACAGGTGGTGATGATGGTAGGCAATGGTTTGTTGGTGGGGGTGCGAGACGACGCTTGGTGGTGTGGCTACGGCGGCGATGGAAGGAGATACGGTGACAGAGATGACCACTGTACGGTGGTCGTTTGTTTCTGGTCCGGTTTTGAAGGGAGGAAGGTTCGACGGAGAGAGAAAAAGAGGGACGATGGTGATGATTGCGAAGGGGAGGAGAGGGTTGGCTACGGTAGTGTGGAGGTGGTGACTGTGAGAGGAGTGAGGGACGGAGAGACAGATATGGAGAAGGGGGGTAAGTGGAGGACGGACGACGGTGGTGATTTGGGCTACGGCGTGGTGGCGGTTACGATATTGGGTTTTGGTGGTGGGGGGACGAAGAAGCGACTGTGGTGAGGATTATGTGGTTGACGGTTTGGGGTACGGCGGCGTGGCTAACGACGTGGTGGTTGCGAAGGGGAGGAGAGGATTGGTTTCTGTGGTGGAGAGGGGAGGTGTGGCCGTGAGGTTTGGTTTCTGTGTTGGTTGTTTGCAGCGGCGACGACGGAGGCGCACGACC
Organism: Astragalus membranaceus; assembly: GCA_039519185.1. Classification (NCBI taxonomy): domain Eukaryota; kingdom Viridiplantae; phylum Streptophyta; class Magnoliopsida; order Fabales; family Fabaceae; genus Astragalus; species Astragalus membranaceus. The sequence continues at coordinate 154,867,582 of CM076849.1, read as the reverse complement.
AACGGCCACCGTCTATGGTGGCCGGAGCTTACAAAGTGAGTTCTACTATGCTTTTTTTTTGTTTTTTTTTTGTTTCTGGTTCTGTTCCTTTCTTCCCTATTTTCTGTTTCTTTTATCTTAGTTTCTGTCTTTGTAAATATTCTGATAATGAACTAAATATACATAACCCTAATGAAAGAATTTTGGATCAACCTGTGTTCCAGCATCTGAAATTCGCCTTTTGTTACTGCTTGTACTGCTACTTCTGCTTCCTCTTTTCTTGCTTCAGAATTTGCGTTTTTGTTGATTACGGTTTCGTTGTGAAAGCCTAATCACGTTGGTGCGTTTATGATTTTTTGTGTCTTTGAGCTGTTGTGCTTTCTCAGTGACTGCATTGCTGCTTGTGTGAATTTTTGTGTATTTTGGTGTCAAATTCGTTGATTGTCTCCTTTGCCTCTTTGTATATTTTAGTGTCAAATTTTTGTATTTCCTTCTCTGTCCCCTGATTGTGCTACTATTTTGGGTATTTATAGGTGGATGAGGTGCTGAGGACAGTCAGCAATTAGGGAAAAAAATGGCATCAAAAGGACAGCATCTTTGCGGGGAATAAAAAGGACAAGAGCTGGCACCAAGGACAGTCAAAGGAGGGAATCAAAAGGACAACCAAGGGGAAACCCTAGCTAGGGCAAACAGCTAGCTTGCTGCGCCCCTTTTCTCTCTTTTCCCTTTTTTTTTTGAAGTTTTGTATTTTTAATAATTTTTTACTATTTTTGTACTATTTATTTCTTGTTGTTTGCTTTTTGGTTCATATGTGTAAAAAAAAACTATGTTATATGACAAGAAAAGAGAACTTTGACTATTAGGTTTCTTTATTTATTATACTTTTTTTGCACCAATTAACAATAGACTAAATAATAACAATAACAAAATAAAATAAAACGAGCATCGAACAATAATTATACGAGAGTGCCAAAGACACGCGCGTTTAAAATGATATGCGACACAATGAAAATAAGAATTTTCGATTTTGATTGATCGGACAAAATTAGGGTATGACACATATCTTGCTATTATTGTTCACTTGCTCAATAGACATCAATTCTTGTTATTTTTCAATTATTCCATAGCCCAGCATGCTTTCTGTAGCGACCGAAAAATCCGGAGGATCTCTCGCGTTCAATGAAGTCGCCATCAATGTTCATTATAAGGCAAAACACTGAAAAATCCCTTTGAAAAAGAAAACGGACTGGAAAACCAAATATTGGGTTCGGGAGTCGATTATGCGTTAGAAAAGGTATTAGCACCCCACAGCATCCTTTCGAAAAAGGTTACCTCTAATTAATTGTGCAAAACTATATTAACTTTGAAAATATTTATTTCCCTTTTATAAAAAAATGAATGAAAAGACTTGATGAAAAATATTTGTTTTTGCATTTTTATTGAGAACTACGAAAGAAAATTTGAGAAAAGACTTAAAAAGATTTTTTATTATTGCACTTGACAGATGTGGGCCCCCATCTACTCCTACGTATCTCGGGGTAAGAATCAAAGGCTACGTAGTTCTTGGGTAGAAAAAGCTTGTTTGTTGGTGTTTTTTATTTAGGGGTTTTAGGACTTTGGAGCCGTGCAGTTCGCTCATTCTAGAACAATGACTAACCCGACCGTACGGCCGACTTAATCCCTTATTTTTAAAATAAGTTTTTGATTTTGAAATGAAAAAGGTTTGGGCATGGAGTGATTTGATTGAGTAGGTATTTTAGAACTCTCGAGACGTACGGGCCATTCATCCTAAAACGATGACTAACCCGGCTGTACGGCCGACTTAATCCTCTATTTTTGAAAATTTGTTTTTGTTTGAAAGAAATGCTTGCGTGTTTGTATTTTTAATTTAGAAATTTGTTTTAAATAGGGATTTTAGGACCTGATCCGTACGGTTTATTCGTGGTCCTAAAAAGCCGATTAATTCGAATGTACAGCCAACTTCATCCCCAATTTTTGTTTTTTTGAAGAAAGAAAATAAATTGTGTATTTAAAAATTAATGACAAAACTAACAATTATTAAAGAGTAAAGTAAAAATCAATAAATAAATAAATAAATAAATAACTATACACATAAATAAATAAATAAATAAATAATAAATATATTGTTTACTGGTGTTTTTAGTAAACAATCACTAGTTTTAAATAATGTGTTTGTGAGATCAAACTAGAAAATCTCTCGTGACAATTGCCTTTGTATTTTTGTGTTTGGAGAAAACAAATCGTTTGAAGAACAGAATTGTGAATAGAATGAAACAACAATTGCTAGAAAGATAAAGAAAAAGGTAAATAATTGCATTGAAATGTAAAAAGATTGGTACACAAGCACGTACAGTGACTCTGTTCACTCGTTTTTCGCTATCGTCTGGAAGTTTGAGTTTTCAGAATTCTGTGTTTATGTTGTGACCCCCTGATTTCCTATTACAAACTAGTATATATACCACTAGAAGTGCACACAAACAGCGGGTAACTACCCTTAACTGCTCTCTAAGTTTGAACTTCAATCAAACCGTTGTTAACCGTTTGTCGAAGCTTTGAACATTATCCTGCCGAAAGACCTTTGTTCTATTTACCTATAAAAACAAAGTATCAATTTGTCGAACTTCTTTTCCGTTGTCAACGCTCGAAGCCTTCCTTTGTCGAAATTGATATCAATATGACTTGAATGAGACATGTGATTTTTTCAGTATCATTAATGAAGAGTCAAACCTTCATAATCCCTTTTTAAATGCTACTGTCAAAATTTCGAGGTAACAGATTGCCCCCCAAAAAATGCCTCTTTCGACAGTTTGAAGGATAGAAGGAGAAAGGGCATTTTTTGAATACTGCGAACCGTCACCTCCAACTACCTTCTGCATTTAAATAGTGAGAGAAAAGTGCCATCATGACTTGCACAGATAAAATGTCACAAATAAAACGGCACGAATAAAGTAAACCGTCTACTTGGGCCACGTAGCATAGCTGATGGGCCATCACGTCCTTGAAAGGTCGCAAACGTGTGAATTTTGGTAATCGTGTGAACCACTGTATACGCCAATATATAAAAGCAATTGAATCTTTTCATCTCACTCTTTACTCGCTTGAAGTTTTAGTGCCATTTCTGGAAAGACCTTCTGTATCCTTCATCTCTGCTCTTGAACTTATGGCTTCAACATCTAACGTTGCTGCGAAGACCAGCAAAAACTCGAAGGGAACTGATGAGCCTACTCAACAAGTTGAAGACTTTGTTGATGAACCTGACATTGCTGATGAACGAACACTCATTTGGCAAAAACGGGTATTAATTCCTTCGACTGAACTTTATACCCATGCCTTTTTAGGCCCTCTACCTAACATTTTGCTGGAAAATGAAGAAGTTGAACAAATTTTTCCTAGTCCTTGCAATCTTCGACCTAGAATTTTTGCTGAAAAACCTTTCCATTTAGATTTTCTGGCCAATCCTTCTAGGGTTTTCAGGTCTGCACCTAGGGTTGACCAAAAAGTTTATATAGATTGGCTTAAAAAAGTAGAAGCCAAGAAAGCCAATGTCTGGAAGAAACAAGGCATTTTCGATCTAATCCAGTTATCAAGATACGGGCCCAAATATAATAGCACCTTGATTTTGGCAGCCATGCAGTTCTGGGATTGTGCCACTCATAGTCTTCATTTCAAATGCGGTATGCTATCCCCCACTCTTTTAGATGTGGCTGCCATTACTGGGCTAAAGCCTTTAGGTGAGACTTTCAATCTTAAACTACTTACTGAAGATTATGACTTCGACTTCAAAAACGCTTCTTTTGCCCCTTATATTAGTGAACAACATAAGACTGATACCGAAGAAGTATCTGATTCAGAGCACATAGCCTTTCTTACCCTTTGGCTATCCATGTTTGTTCTTTGCACTCGCTCTCTTCAAGTCACCAAGTCTTACGTGCCGTTAGCTACTCAACTCCATGCAGGGCGAGACATTAATTTAGCCAAATTAATTTTAGGATCCTTGCACCAGCAACTTGACAATGCTGTCATGGAATTAAAGGAAGATGAACCAACCACCAAATTTCTGGCTTCTGGTCCTATGTGGTTGTTACAGTTGTGGCTCGTAGCTACCTTTGAATCTAGGCTTAGCCTATTTATCCCTAAACCAGTTCAACCAAGCATGGAAACAAGAAGAACCGAGGGTATTCGTCTAGCGCAATTGAAGTCTAGAGAGATAGGCCTTACTGTAGAAGAATCTTTTTTGGCTTATTTCGAAATTTTTCTAAACTGCACCCATTTCAAAGACTCTATGGCCCCTTTTGTAAATAGACCTTACGGGCCTGCTTGGTTTAGAAGATCATTTCCTCCTGCCACTATTGAACACGCTGACGAAACTAACCAGATTTGGCAAGCATATCTTTCCCCGGCCATTCTTTCCACCAGACTCACACCCAGCAAAAATAAAAATAACCTTGGAATTACTAGATATTTCCCAAGTTACTTTGCAAGGCAATTTGGCCTCTGCCAAATTCAACCTGCGCCTATGTATTTTCATAGGCGAGAACTCACAAGTCCAGAAACCGAGAAAGCTTATGAACGGTCTTTCAAAGAATTTCATTACAAAGCTTTGAGTTTCGAACCTATCAGCTACAATCCAAAATTTTCATGTACTGAAAAGTTCCATGACTGGTGGCTTGGATATTACACCAATGCTTCTGGCGAAGCCAGTGATACTTATGACGAAACTCTCTTGAAGAAATTGATGTCTGCTTTTCCTTCCCGAAACAAAGGTATGTACCTTTTCGACATTTAAAGTTTTTCAATTGGTACACTTGTAGACGAATTTAACTATTGCTTGTTTATCAATATTTCCGCCATTAGAAAAAACTGTAGCAAGTTTGAAGGAAAAAGAAAGCAAGATAACAACAAAGAAATCTTCTCCAAAAATCAAGAAGAAAACTGAAACCAGTCCTGCCTCAAGTCTTACATTAAAAAAGGTATGTTGTTATCAACTTACTTCAAGTTCTTCCTGAGTATGGACTTTTGATCATATCGAAAAAAATTCTTCTTCCAGAAAATAACCAAAATGTTAAGCCCTCTTCAGAAGACTAAAACTAGAGGAAAGCAAGTTATCTCTTCCAGTTCTGAGGTAGCATATATAAACCTTATCTTTGATTCAAAACCCTTTCAAGTTCATCACTTACTTTGTAATATTACCTGCATTGTAAACTGATTCCCCCTTTCAGTACATCGAAAGTGATGAGGATGCTCCTCTTGTGCATAGATCAAGAAAAAGGACTTTACTTGACCCTCAGAGGGCGACAAAAGGCATTGTTATCAAAGAGCCTTTTGAATTTCAGCTTTCTCCTTTAGCCAAGAAGCGTAAGGTAGACATTCCTTCGAATTTCATCTTAAACTTCTTTTGTTTCACAACTTCTTAATTTCGACACTAATAGTATAACTTGATGTAAACAGGTAAATGAACCTGTCAATGCTCTTGCTGTCGAATCTGACTGAAATTGCAAAACGAGAGCTTTCTTCTGCTAGGCCTCCTTCGTCTATACCAACACCCAGTATAGCTATTGAAGGAATTCCCCTAGAAACTTTAATGGACAATGTAGCTCAAGAGCTTGTCACAACGGAAACTCCGTCGACCACAAACATGGAAGCCACTTTTGTGGAGACAACTACCCCACCTGTCGAAACAGAACTTCCAATTGTTGATGCAGACACCTCAAATGCTGACGGTCCTGGACAAGAAGTTCTTGTCGAAACAAACGTCAAAGCTCTAGAAGGAAGCCATAATCTAGAAAAGAAGAAACCACCAGAAATGGAGGCCATTTCTGAAGAGAAACTCGACACAACCATGGCTGATGCAGGAGAAAAAGAGCTTGGAAAAGCTGAATCTACAACTCAAACTAGCTCTGCTAAAGAGTCAACTAATAGTGCTGTCAGTGATCAAGAGCTCTCTGAGATGAAGAAAAAGAGCCATTTGGCAGCTTTGAAAATTATGTTGAGTCTTCAAAGTTCGTCAACACATTTGACCACCAGCTCTTCGACTACCTCTCTAAACTCTATCAATCAAGAATCGACAGGAGAACTAATTCGACAGTTGAAGGCTAAAATATTAAATGGGAACCTTGTGATGAAAATCGAACAAAATCCCTCTGAGTGTCCTGAAATTAAGTCCCTCATTCAGAAGATAAACAAGTCAGGTCCTCCTCAAGATTTTCTCATCTTCTTGATCGAGTTTGGTTCTCTTTTCGAGCAGCTTTCTCTTCTAATCAAACAACGATCTAACACTCTCAAGCAGAAAGACCAAGAAGTTCGACTTCGTGAAAAGGAACTCAACTCTCTTAAGGTTGCTCAAGGTAATATCGAAGCTCTTGAAGCACAAACGGAAAAAGATACAAAAGAACTTGCTGAATGGGATCTGAAAATCCAACGCTACGATGAAGAGATGAAAATTCTTCAAACAAAAATGTCGAATGCTAAGTACCAAAAAGGTTTAGTCCAAGAAAGGATGAGCAACTCTTCCTCCTCGAAAAAGGAAACTGAAGCACTGACAGCCATAGAGCACTTGGAAAAACGCCAATCAACGCCAAGTTACTATTTCCGAACTCGACAAAGACTTAAACCTTCTTGAGACTTCCATTTCTTTGAGTGCTAGCATTCTTGAAAGGCTCAATGCCTCTTTGAAGAACTTTTAAAATTCTGTAACAGTTTAGAGATTTTACAATGGCTATGTAATTTTGGTTTTGTACTTTACATTACCATTTTTGAACAACTCTCATTTATCTACGTTTGTTCAATTTTTATCTCATTCAGCGTTGGCTTATACTGTTTCAAGTACTTGCCATTAATTCTAAATACTCTGTTCTCGTCACCTAGTTCTTCGACTTCATAAGCGCCATTCGAAAAACATTGCAATACGCGAAGTGGACCTTCCCACCCTGGTGACCATTTACCTAAGACTCTATCTTTTTTGTCCATAGGCAACAAGCTTTTCCACACTAACTCTCCTTCTTCAAAGGTTTTCAACTTAACCTTTTTGTTATAAGCTCTAGCTACTCTTTCTTTCTGACGAATAAGTATCTCTAAAGCTAACAACCTTTCTTCGTCTAAATCAACCAATTCATCGAGCATCATATTCCAATAATGTTCAGAAGGAATTTCCCACTGCCTCTGAATTCTTGTTGATTGTAAACAAATTTCAACAGGTAACACTGCATCATGTCCAAATGTTAGCCTGTAATGAGTAGTATTGATAGATTCTTTAGGTGAAGTTCGACAAGCCCACAATATTTGATCAAGAGTATTATGCCAATTTTTGGGTTTTCGCCCAACATGCTTTTTAATCAAATTAATAATGATTTTATTAGCAGCCTCTACCTGACCATTGGCTTGTGCGTAGTACGGTGTCGAAGTTAATAACTTAAAACCAATTTCAGCAACAAACTCTACCATTTTTCGACCAGTAAAGACAGTACCCTGATCTGTCGTAATGGTTTCTGGAATTCCATATCTGTAAATGATATGATTCTGAATAAATTTTATGACTGCCTCTTGATCAACATTGGCTAAAGGTATTGCTTCAACCCATTTGGTAAAGTAATCAATCCCTACAAGGATGTATCTATGGCCTTTTGATGAGGTTGGTTTTATCTCTCCAATCACATCTAGAGCCCAACCTCTAAATGGCCAAGGCTTAACTATAGAATGTAACTCATTTGCATGCACACATTGTATCCCAGCATGCTTTTGGCATTCTTGGCATCCTTTGGCAAACTCTATGCAATCTTTCAACATAGTTGGCCAATACATTCCTTATCGAAACAATAACCATTTCATTTTGTGGCCTACTTGGTGTGAACCACATGCTCCACTATGCGTATCGAAAACTGCAAAATATGCCTCATTCTCGCTAAGACATTTTAATAACACTCCTTCAGGAGTTTTCTTGAACAATTCGTTTCCAATTATCACATAACTTAAAGCTCTATACTTTACTTTTCTATTAGTGTTTCCCGTAGGATTTTGCAAATACTCTACAATAGGTTTCCGCCAATCATTATCAATCGTATTGTCAAGAGCAAAAATTTCCGCTAAATCAAAATCATCAACAATGTGACGTTTTTCGACAAACTCTTCACTAGTATTTATTGCCCCCCAAGTTTTTGGTGTTGACAATAATGTTGAAGATGTATCATTATAAAGAGAGTCATTTGAAATGAGTTTGTCTTTTATCTCAATCAGCTCTTTTAGGCTTTGTTTTGAGACTTTGTAGCCTGAAGCTATTTGTGCCAACTCATTTGCCACTTGATTTTCAATTCGTGGTAAATGTTCTAGGTGTACAGTTGTAAACTTTTGTAACATAGTATTGGCAATAATAAAGTACTTGATAAGGTGCTCCTTAATACATTTGTATTCCTTGGTTAACTGTTTGATAACTAGCTCAGAATCGCCTTTTATTTCGACATGATCTGCCCCCAATTCGAGCAAAATTTTAAGGCCTACAATTAAAGCCTCATACTCCGCCTCATTATTGGAGCAAGATTCTCGAATTCTAAACTTATACTTCGTTGGGATGTTAGTAGGGGTGATGATTAAAACACCAATCCCAACTCCATTTTTATGGCTTGAACCGTCGAAATATAGCTTCCAAGGACGTGTGCCTACAATATTTACCATATTTTCGACAACAGAGTGGTCCACTATAAAATCAGCAACCACTTGTCCTTTGATTGACTTGAGAGGTTGATAAGTTAAGTTATATTCTAACAAAGCTAAAGCCCATTTACCAATTCGACTATGTAGCATTGGTTTTGATAACATGTGCTTAATAACATCAAAATGCGAATAAACATAAACATCAGCTGGCTTTATATATTGCTTTAACTTTGTACATGAGAAATACAAGCAAAGGCACAACTTCTCTATTGGGCTATACATTGTTTCAGCATCAATTAACACTCTACTAAGGTAATAAATGGCTCTTTCAACACCATTATCATCCTCTTGTGCTAACATGCCACCTATTGTGTTATCAGAAGCTGCTATATACAATTTCAGCACTTTATTTCTAATAACAGGCAATAAAATTGGTGGTTTCATTAAATAAGACTTAATTTCATCAAAAGCTGCTTGATGGATTTGTTCCCACTTGAACTCGTCTTCCTTCTTCAGTCTCAACAATGGCGAAAATGCTTGCGTTTTGCCACTTAGATTTGATATAAATCTTCGAAGGAAATTAATCTTTCCCAATAATGACTGAAGTTCTTTCTTGGTCGAAGGAGCTTTCGTTTCCATAATAGCTTTAGTCTTATTCTGATTAATTTCTATGCCTTTCTTATGTACTACAAAACCCAAGAATTCACCTGCACGCACACAAAAGGCACATTTTGTTGGATTCATTTTTAATCCATATTTCCTCATTCTTTCAAAAGAACGTCGAAGATGGTCTAAATGACCACTTGCTGAGGAAGATTTAACCACCACGTCATCTATGTATACTTGCATAAAATCATCAATAAAATCGTGAAACATAGAATTCATTGCCCTTTGGTATGTTGCACCAGCATTTTTTAAACCAAAAGGCATTACTACCCATTCGTAAACGCCTAATGCCCCTGGACAACGAAATGCTGTTTTCGACACATCCTCTTCAGCAATAAAAATTTGATTATACCCAAATTAACCATCAAGCATATTGAGATAATCAAATCCTGCTGCTGAATCTATTAACATCTCAGCTATGGGCATAGCGTATTCATCTTTAGGTGTTACGTAATTTAAATCCCTAAAGTCTACGCAAACTCTAAGTTTTCCATTTTTCTTCATTACTGGCACAATATTAGCTAACCAATCGACATACCTGGCAGTTCTGATGAATTTTCTTTTGAACAACTTTTCAATCTCTTCTTTGATTTTAGCCAATATTTGAGGAGCGAATCTTCTTGGTGTTTGCTTCACCGGTTTCTTTCCTGGTCGAATAGGCAATTGCAACTCTACAACTTCTCGACTCAAACCAGGCATTTCATTGTAATCCCAAGCAAAACAATCTTTGAACTCCTGCAGTAATGTGACAACTTGGGTTTTCAAGGCAGCATCAAGGTGTGCACTAATATAGGTTGGCTTTTTGACTGAGCCATTTCCCAAATCAATTTCTTCTACTGGATCTTGAGCTTGCATACGTCTTGTTGAATCTCTAGGATCCTTTTCGAACCCCAATGGCTCATCATCATAAATGCAATCAAGTTTTCCATCTATGATTTCGCCATTTTCTTCATATGAGTCTATGGCTTCGACAGCCATTGTTTGTTGAATTATTTCGGCTTCCAAAGCCGCTTTTACTTTGTTTTCGGCCATGTAGGCCGTAATTCTGTCCCATGCACTGGGTACTGACATCTAAATATTTTTTAGTATTTAGTGTCCCATCCTGTTGAAGGTAAGGCACCCTCAGGATAGACACCTACATCTCCCATTATCTCTCTTTCCCAAACAAAACCATGAGTTGGGTGGAGATGAACTGAAGCAAGCACATTATCAGAAGGAACATATGCTTGATTAGAAGAAGTACATGGCACAATAATTGCCATTTGTTTCTCAAAATTCTCCTTTGTGATGTGATTCACATCAGCACGGAAATAGCTCTGGTCAGCTTCGACATATTCCACTAGACCATCTTCTTTCCATAACACCAATTGTTGATGTAATGTTGAGGGCACAGCACCAACTCCGTGTATCCACTCTCGACTCAGGAGTAGGTTATAGCTTGCTTTGGAAGTTATGACAAAGAACATCGTAGTTCTCTTTACAGTTCCAACAACTACATCAACTTCTATGGCTCCCAAAGCTTGGCCAGATTTTCCCTCATAGTTAGTTAAAACTATGTTATGAGGTTTGAGGTCAGTGTCGAACTTACCTATTGTCTTCAACAAGACTTGAGGCATTAAGTTCACGGCAGCACCTCCATCCACCAGTATTTTGTTGATGCCAACGCCATTGACCTTGGCTTGTACGTACAGTGGTTTCAAATGGTGTTGCATGCCTATATCTGGCTTTTCAAAAGTAGCCATTTGATCTTCGACACATCCGTCATTCATCACGTAATAACAAACAGGCTTATGGTTGGCCATGTCTTCAGTGAAATCTTCTTCAACGTCATTTGGAACTGTGATAACATCATATTCACATGGTAGTATAGACACTACGTTGCAAATGACGTCGAAGTCAGGTTCAGAATCCTCGAAGTCAGAAGTTATATCCTCGTCCATGTCGAACTTAGCCTCTTCTATTTTTAAAGACGGCAATGGAGGGAAAATTCTTTCTGTTGCAAGCCTTCTTTGCTTTTCTATAACAATAGCTTTGCCTTTGGCCTTACTTCCAGCACCCACCTGATTTGCGACATTGATACTTACCTTTGTTGACCCATCGGTCTTAGTAATCTCCCTCTTAACTATCTTCGAACCACTTGGGATTTGATTACTGATAAGTGCTGCTTTCTTCTTCTGCCTTTGGAAACGACGCCATTGAGTCTTCGTCATTGGGTTTTTTCCTTTGTAGTTGTTCTTATAATTATACTTAGCAGCATTACCCTTATCTATCTTAGCAACCTCAACACGTGGACTAGCATGTTTGTAATGCTTACAACCAACATGTATCCACTTTTCATTTGGAAGACCTGCCATTGGAACGAAGGACTTAGCGGAAGCTGATAATTCGAACTCCTTTTTACCTGGACTCTTTTTTGTAATCGGCTGTCTGCTTGTCGAAGGCTTAGTTGAAACTTTAGCTTTGTACGGGAGGTCTCCTTTTTTGAAGTCAAATTTTGGCCTCTTATCTAGCCATTTCCTCTTCAGCTGTTGTCGAACACTACAACCTTCGACACTTTTGGCTGCCTCTTTGTCGAAGACAGCAGCACTACACCTTGGGCAAAGCATCACTTCAGAATTTGTAAGCTTGCATCTGTTGAGGAAATCTATTAATTCCTCTTCAGCCTTAGGGTACACAGCTTGTATTTTTTCATCATACTCCTCTTGAGTTATTATCCTTGTCTTGTCATCAGCATGCACAACACTCTTCAGTTTTTCTTTGGCAGACTTAACCTTATTCTGGGAATCGACCATCTTAACTTCCACCATACTTATATCTACTTCGACAGGCTCTGCATACAAGGCTTCAACCTTTGGTAAAGGATCAGTGTCAATCTGCATTGGCGCTTTCTTTTTCTTGTCACCGAATTTGAGCCTTCCTTCTTCAATTGCTTTCTGCACTATGTCCCTGAAAAGTACGCAACGGCCAGTGGTATGTCCCAAAAAATTATGAAACTTACAATAACCCTTTTTCTTTCTCTGTTCGAGAGGTGGTACTTTCAGGCCATTAGGCACTATTATTTGGCCATCAGTTACTAACAGATCAAAAATTTCATCGCATTTAGTAACATCAAAAGTGTAAGTTTTAGGCACAAATCTATCATTTTTAGGCTCTACTGGGTTATTCCCATTTGCAGGCCTTAATAATTTACACGCATAAGGAGGACCAGGCTTAAGTTTAGCCACATCTATCTCCTCTTCATCGACATAGGCTATTTTTTCCTTTTTACGAAAACCAACTGAATTTTCTTTTTTATGGAACTTATCCACCCTAGTCTTTTCTTCTTTGAGCCTCTCAACTTGTCGAACTCTATCGGCTAATTGGGCCATATCTCTTAGATGAGACGTATCCAATTTCTTTCTAATTGAATAATCAAGGCCACCGGCAGCCATTTCGACAAGTTCATGTTCAGGCACTTGCGTGAAACACCGAGCCTTCAATAACCTAAATCTATTTAAATAATCATCAATAGCCTCAGGCACTTTGCGTCGAACGCTGGCCAATTCTTTGAGACTAATTTTCGACTGGCCCATGTAAAACTGTTCGTGGAATGCCTTTTCCAATTGTCCCCATGTGAATATAGAGCCAGGAGGTAAAGTAGTAAACCAAGTAAAAGCATTCTTGGTCAAAGAATTTGGAAAATATTTCATTTTCAAGTTCTCATTTTGTGCTATATCTCCTGCCTCAGTCATGTAACGGGCAATATGTTCGACTATAGACTCATTTGTGTCACCACCAAATTTGGTAAACTTAGGTATTTTCCAACCTCTTGGCAACTCTGTTTGTAATACATATTCACGCAATGGTGATATGAAATTAGGCCTATGCAAACCTATGTTAAGGCCATTTTACGCCATTATAGTTTCTACTAGAGTGGCTATATTATCTTGAGCGCCAATATTATTTCGTTGCACTTGTCGAACAACCTCATCAGCGTTCTGGTTTCGATTTACCAAAACTATTTCAGGGATATGATTTGCCAACCCTTGTTGTTCGGCTACAACTGCTTGGGCTTCGACTGCAACCGCTCTTTGAGGGTTACCAGGCATATTACCCACAACATTGGGAATTTGCCTATTATTAACCGTCGGAGTCCCAAAGAAATCTGCAATTCTACCCATTTGATTTGCCAACATCTGATAACTTGTGTTGGTATTTTGAATTAATGGGTTGAAAACCGTGCCAATCTGTTGAGTTAGCATATTAACCATGTCATGGTTACTTTCATCCACTTGTTGTCTTAATGCCACCAAAGATGCATTGGTTAATGCAGTAGGATCTCGACCCTGCACACTTTCATAAGAAACGTGTGTAGGAGAAAATGTTGAAACATGAGGCATTCCAGTAGGCATGCCATACATACCCGAAGGAAATGGTGGCAAACTCAAGTTTTGAAAACGTGTATCTAAACCGTTTCCTGTTGCCATATAAGGACTACAATGAGGCCCTAAATAAGGACTAGAATGAAGCCCTATACTTGATGGCAAAGACACAGACTGTGTTGAACCAACATTAGTCATTGATACTGCAGGAACGGTTATTGATGTTGAAGGGGCTATTGTCCCTACAACTACCCCTGCGCTTACATTTGCTGAGTCAACGGTTGTTCCTTGTCCTTGTGAAATCGCAGGACTAGAACTAGAAGAACTGTTAGAATTAGTACGCACCATTCTACCACTTCTCAAGCGCATACGATTGTACACACTAACAAGTAAACACACAACATCAAAGGCAAAGGTCCCACCGGGCGTGCCAATTTGTTTACTGGTGTTTTTAGCAAACAATCACTAGTTTTAAATAATGTGTTTGTGAGATCAAACTAGAAAATCTCTCGTGACAATTGCCTTTGTATTTTCGTGTTTGGAGAAAACAAATCGTTTGAAGAACAGAATTGTGAATAGGGGTGTTCAGTGGTTCGGGCAAATCCAAACCAACCCACGATCCAATCCAAACTGATATGTTTGGTTCGGATATTTTTCGTGTTCGGGTCAAAATCGAACAAATCCAAACCAACCCGTAGTTGTTTGGATCGGGCAACGGATTTCAAAAATCAATCTGCGAACCCGAACCAACCCATATTACGTCATAACAATTTTGTAATTTTAGAAGCACACGATTTTATTTGCTTAGAATTTTTACCTTAATAATTTATGATTAAGTTGTAAAATTTTAATACTATGAATGAGAAGACTATTAGTGGATTTGAGTTTGATTTCGTGTGATTTTCAATTTTTTTAGCTATTTAAAGTGTTGGAATATCATAAAAAAATGTTTTTTTTTATATTTTAGAAAATTAATATTTTAGTAAATGACCCGTGAGCCCAATCCAAACCAACCCGTCCAATATCGGTTCGGTTTGGTTTGGATTTTGGAGGAAAAAATGTAAAATCCGAACCAACCCAAACCGAATAATTATCATTGGTTCGGGCAACGGATTTGGTCAAATTCGATCCAAACCGACCCACGAACACCCCTAATTGTGAATAGAATGAAACAACAATTGCTAGAAAGATAAAGAAAAAGTAAATAATTGCATTGAAATGTAAAAAGATTGATACACAAGCACGTACAGTGACTCTGTTCACTCGTTTTTCGCTATCGTCTGGAAGTTTGAGTTTTCAGAATTCTGTGTTTATGTTGTGACCCCCTGATTTCCTATTACAAACTAGTATATATACCACTAGAAGTGCACACAAACAGCGGGTAACTGCCCTTAACTGCTCTCTAAGTTTGAACTTCAATCAAACCGCTGTTAACCGCTTGTCGAAGCTTTGAACATTATCCTGCCGAAAGACCTTTGTTCTATTTACCTATAAAAACAAAGTATCAATTTGTCGAACTTCTTTTCCGTTGTCAACGCTCGAAGCCTTCCTTTGTCGAAATTGATATCAATATGACTTGAATGAGACATGTGATTTTTTCAGTATCATTAATGAAGAGTCAAACCTTCATAATCCCTTTTTAAATGCTACTGTCGAAATTTCGAGGTAACATATATACATAAATAAATAAACTATAAATAGATAATAAATAATAAATATATACAACAGTAAATAAATAAATAAATAAAATGCAAAACTAACCTCAAGCTGATCAACGCGATGAATGTCGAACCGGACCAACTAGTCTGACCAGGTCAATCGCGAACCGAAATCCTATTAGGTCCATTTTGACTCGAAAAACCGCCAAGTAATGGACCGCAAAGGCTAGCCCAAAAATAACCAAAGACGGGCTTTTAGTCTAATGGACCGCAAAGGCTAGCCCAAAAGAAATAAAGACAGAATTTTAATCTAATGGACTGCAAATGCTAGCCCAAAAGAAATAAAGACAGCCTTTTAATCTAATGGACTGCAAAGGCTAGCCCAGAAGATCACTTCTCCCGTCTATGGCCCATGTCCATAGTTTTTGCATCTCAACCTATTTTATAGCCAAAGGATAGGTTGTCCTTGTTTCTCCCAAGCAATGTGGGACTAAAACAAGATAGAGAAAGCAAATTCTGTTTTTCTCAAACGAGCCACCTTGAAAGTCTGATTCCAGATTCGTTAACCGTTGGATCGTCTTTGTTATTTCACAGAAGGTTCGTGATACATATATCTTTACTTTATCTGTTAGGATCGTCGAAACGATATCTGAGAAGAGAGAAATGACATTCGCAAAGTAGCTGAAAACAACTCCCGTTTTTTCTCAAACCAGCCACCTTGACAGTGCGATTCTGGATTCGTTAACCGTTGGATCGTCTTTGTCTTTTGACGGAAGGTTCGTGAGACATATATCTTCACTTTCACCGTTCGGATCGTCAAGACGAGGTCTGGGAAGAGAAAAATTGCATTTGCAAAGTAGCTGCAGTTTTGGGTATTTTGGTCTATTTTTATATTTTTTGTAACTTTGGCATTTTTGGGCCAAGTCATGTCCATGGACATATTTGTAATAATTTTAATTTTTGCTTAACCACTAAAACAAGAAATAACGACGCAAATTCGATAAATGAGCGCGAAGCGACCTATTCGAGGGACAAGGAATCGAATATACGCGAAAAAACATATTTTTGTTATTTTTTCTAAAAGGTGAAAAATACCGGTTAAAATTGGGTATCCACAACACCAAAATTTTTGATATTGTTTTTTTCCTTTATTTGAAATTAGCGGGACAAAATTAGGGTATAAGACTTGCTTTTTTTATTTTTCAATTAATTTTAATTTTCTCTTGTTCAGAGTTCAAATCCCTGCTTAAAGTTTTCATAGATAAAATAGTATTGCTGATGGTAGCCAAAAAAGAAAGATGGACATGCATCAAATGGGGAAATTTGAACTTTGCGATCAACTTGCTTAATTTATTTCAATATATATTAACTAATTAACTAATTCATACGGAACCTGAAATGGTGTATAATTTTTAATTCAATTATGATATCTCTAGCTACATTCATACAATTAAATATCCTTTGATATGAAATGAAGGTTAGGAGTGTAGTAAAAGCAGAGTGGGAAAGAGAGAAAGAAGGTGGTTGGATTCTCTCCTTCCACACTCTCTACATCTCCCTCCTTCCTCTCTATCTCTCTCTTAGTTTCACTCTCTCTCATCATTTATTTAATGATAAGAGAGAGTGAAACTAAGAGAGAGATAGAGAGGAAGGAGAGAAATGTAGGGAGTGTGGAAGGAGAGGATCCAAATCCTAGAAAGAAGAGCAGTTAGGTGAAAACAGAGAAAGTGAGTTGGGAAATGGAGGAGGGGGTATTTAGATTTAGATTTTAACATGATTTAAGAATGTAATAATTGATGTATATGTTATAATGTTTAGACTATATAGGAAAGATTTGATTCTTTGTAGTATATATTACCATGGTGACATTTATTTTGTAGACTTCATTGTTTTCCATGTACATCAATCATGTCTTTGTCCAATGCTAGCTATATTTTGCAGTTCATAAGTTCATATTTTCGGAGTAGTTCTGAAATATCTTATCATAATGAGTATGCTATTACACTATAAATAAGAACAATTTTTAAGCTAAATTAAATTTGTTAGTAAAAAAAAGCTAAATTAAATTTGGTATATATCAAATTAGATAACAATTCGTTTTTATTGACCCAAGTACTGAGTGACCTAGTGTAAAAAATTGCAACATCCTAAAATTCCGAAATTTACGTATGTTATAAATTGTGTTTCTCATAGTAATTGTGGTCATTTATTTAATTATAATTTCACTGTAATTATTTACTATATGTTTATAGTAAATAATTGTGCCATATCTTGTTATTATTGTTCACATGCTCAATAGATTTCAATTCTTAATATTTTTCAATTATTCCATGGCCCAGCATGCTTGCCTTTTTTATTTTTCAATTAATTTTAATTTTCTCTTCTTTAGTGTTCAAATCCATGCTTGTTCTGTACCTTGCAGTATTGGGTTGACTGCAGTTGGTAGGTCTCTTACTGCCTGGCCGGAGGTTAGTGTGAGCCTGGGGGGTACCTGCGAAGCCACTCCGGCGCTCAAGTCAGTATTGAGAACAGATGAGTGATTTAGCTAGGAATGAGAGTGTGTACCTTATGATGGCAATGGGAGCCGATATTTATAGGAAATCGAGTCCGTTTGTGGATCGTCGGATCAGTAGAATTGATCTTAACCATCCGAGTGTGATGGCCTTAATTGGGCTTGTATGTTGTGGATATGGGCCGAAATGGTTGGGTCAATCCATATCCAATTGCTAAATAGACCTCCTGGTATTACAAAATGGACCCCCGTCCAGTCCAGAACACTGCTTAAGTTTTCATAGATTAAATGTGGAAATTGGAACTTTGCAATCAACTTGCTTAATTTATTTCAATATATATTAACTAATTAATTAATTAATACGGAAGCTGAAGTAGTGTATAATTTTTCATTCATTTATGATATCTCTAGCTACATTCATACAATTAAATATCCTTTGATATGAAATGAAGGTTAGGTGTGTAGTAAAAGCAGAGTGGGAAAGAGAAAGAAGAGTGGTTAGGTGAAAACAGAGAAAGTGAGTTGGGAATTGGAGGAGGGGGGTATTTAGATCTACTATAGATTCATACAAATTCACCGCATATGATTTTACCAATACCCACATTCTATCTAAAAGACACCTCAAATTTTTGAGGGTAAAAATGTCATTACACTCTATTTCTTCTTTTTTTTCTCTTTATTCTTACACTCTCTTTCTTACTTTTCACTTTTCTCTTACACTCTCTTTCTTTCTTTTTTCTCTTTCTTCTTACACTCTCTTTCCTCATTTTCACTCTCTTTCTTCCTTTTTTTTTACTTTATTTTTCCCATAAATAATTATTCTCTTTCTCTTATCACTTCACTTTAATTCTTTTAACTAAATTTCTAAATTTATAAAAACACTACTTTAATTATAAAAAATTGAAGACTACTACTATAAACCTACTATCTAAAAAACAAGAAGACTTAATGACTATTTAAATTAGTAATTAATATTTAAAATAAATATCTCTTATCTACTATAGATTTATCTACTAATCAACTAAAATAATCAATTGAAACTACGAGATAACTGCACTGATAAATAAAAAACGCGGGATAACTGCAGTGATATATAAAAAAACACGGGATTAATATTTACCATTGATATTTATAATCTTTTTTGACAATTTATAATTAATATTTACCATTGATAATTATAATTTTGGAAAACTACTATAAAACTACTATCTAAAAAACACGTGATAACTGTAATAATCTACTAATCAACTCAAATAATCTAATATAAAAATACGGGATAACTGCAATAATCTACTAATCAACTCAAATAATCAATTGAAACTATGAGATAACTGCAATGATATATAAAAACACACGGGATAACTACACAAATATATAAAAAGACAAAGCTCAAATATAAGCTATATAAACCTACTATCTAAAAAACAATAATATTTAATGACTATTTAAACTACTAATTAATATTTAAAATGAATATTTCTTATTGATAATCTACTATCTCTCTTTTACTATTTACTATAATCTATTAATCAACTAACATAATTAATTGAAACTATGAGATAACTCCACTGATATATAAAAAAACACGAGATTAATATTTGCCATTGATAATTAAATTTTTTGAAACCTACTACTACAAACCTACTATCTAAAAAACAAGCAGACTTAATGACTATTTAAATTACTAATTAATATTTAAAACAATTATTTCTTATTGATAACTACTATCAACTAAAATAATCAATTGAAACTACCAGATAACTGCACGGATATATAAAAAACACGGGATTAATATTTGCCATTGATAATTATAGTTTTTGAAAACTACTATCTAAAAAAACAAGAAGGCTTAATGACTATTTAAACTGATTAATATTTAAAACACACGCGACAAATATTTGTCACTAATACCTAAAAAAGGACAAATAATTGTTACTGATATATAAAAAAAACACGGGATAAATATTTGTTATTGATAATCTACTATCTATCTTTCACTATCTACAATAATCTACTAATCAACTCAAATAATCAATTGAAACTATGAGATAACTACACTGATACATAAAAAAACACTGGACAACTGCACTGATATATAAAAAACATACGGGGATAATTTCAATGATATATATAAAAACACGGGATAGTTGCACTGATATATAAAAAAACATGGGATAACAACACTGATATGTAAAAAAAACACTGCACTGATATATAAAAACACACGGAATAAATGCACATATTGTTTTTAAATGATACTTTTACATTTTTAGTTTTAATATTTATCAATTTTTTATTTGAAACTCTTTTTTTATCTACTTTAAATTTTTCTTTATTTTCACGGGGTAATGTTCAGACTATTTAAATACTGCTAAATTCATTCCTAAAAAGAACATGACAGCACCTGTCCATATGCAAGTCATCCTCTATATTTTACAATTGATTTTAGATTAATGAGATTTCAAACTAACGTTTCTATTTGAGGTAATCGTATGACGTAATGTGATCGGCCCGTGCGGATGCACGGGTATAGTACTAGTTTAGATTTTAACATGATTTAAGAATGTAATAATTGATGTATATGTTGATATTAATGCATGGATATTAACTATATTTGGGATATTAACTGTAAATATTTACTATATTTTGGATATTAATTATTTTGTTTTTCTTAATAATATTTGTTGAGTTTTTTTTTTGTAAACCCGGTTATCCACCGCACGGATTGGAGTGACTAATCTCTCGCTCATTGTAGGTGCCTCGAATAGTATCTATGTAAATTCTTGACAATTAGAATATCTTATTATTCTGTTTTATATTTTAAATAAAAATATTTGTTTTCAAAATTTTAATATTTTGGAAGAAGTGTTTTATTAAATATAGTAGGATAAATTTCTTTGTGGAGAATACGTTTAAAATAATACAAAATCAATTTTTATTGAGATTTTTTTTTTGGTACATTTTATTGAGATATTTTATCTATTTAAAATAGACATTCATCTTTTATTTTGTGCACCCATTTATTCTATTAGTCCTCACACAACCCTTAAAAAACATGGCTTATAGGTGAAAAGACTTCGCCATCCTTTTTCCATTTTGAACATTGAGTTCTCACCACACTCATTTAATTAGATGTGTCAATTTTAGGGAAGCCTTTTGGGATGGGCTCGCTAAATAGATGCATAGAAAATGGGCTTTTTTTTTGTACCCCCACACTTTGACACTATACCCCCACATAGTTTTTAATTCCCAAAATGTCCCCTAATAAAAAAGTAACTAACGGATTTACCTAACCAAAAGATAAATCCGTTTCTGGAAAAACAACATAACGGATTTATCTAACCCAAAGATAAATCCGTTTCTGAGTAAAATAACAAAACGGAAATAACCAATTGAAAGATACTTTTGTATTTAAATTTTTGAACAACGGAAGTATGTTATTGAGACTTACTTCCGTGTTCGTAATGTTTTGACAACAGAATTACTTTTATATAAGGTAATACCGTTTTGTTATTTTTCAAAACGGATTTACTTACTAAATAGATAAATTTGTTTTGGTTTTTTGAACTAACAGATTTATCTATTTATTAGATAAATCTGTTTTTGTTACAATTTAAGGGACACGATTTGACTGAAAGTTTTGATCATACAGTTTTGATAAGAACTGTATTTTTAATTAAAATAGTCTAATATAATAAAGTTGTCTAAAATAGTTCAAATTGTACAATACAACAAAATAAAACAACAAACCACAATATGAATAAACGTCATCCCAAAACTAATCACAGGGTAATATCAAACTCTCAACATAGACATTTGGGACCAAACACCCATCGTCTCTTTGCGAAGTACCGATGTTTTGAATATGTTGAATTTCTGGAGTCTTGAAAGTACCGTCACTAAAATTGTAAACAATCAACATTGACCAAAGCTCCAATAAAACCTCTTCGCCCTCAGAAACATAAAGTGCTCTAGCATTTCGATATCGATTGTTACCGAATTGAGTAGCAAAAACTGTGGGCACACTGAACAGTTTGGTCCAAGACTCCTTAATACCATACTCCATCATGACCCAGATATCAACAACCTCTTCACAATGAGTAAGGATGGACAAGCAATCTCTTAACGCACTCAATGATATAGTATCTAAAACCACCTCTCCATAGTCCGGCTACAATACCTGTTCATAAGACTCGTTCCCTAGATGAAGAGAAACAATGACCTGTTGACCACCAGTATCATCTGTCATTCAATTAACAAATCCATTGACGAACAATCCGGATACATGAAAAGGGAAAGGGAATCATTGATAAGGAAACTTCTGATCAATCTTTATTCCAAATATTAGTACCCAATGTATAAACCTTAAATTCTGCATCAAAAAACATCCTACGTCCATCATAACATTTATTTCAATAAACAGCAACGACCTTGTAATGATTATTGAAATGATCATATCCAAAGTCATATACTGTGAAGCTTACTCTCTCTGGATGTGGATTTTGTAAGTCTGGCAGTAGGTTGAATTTTCTTATAGAAGGGTTCCATAAAATAGCGAAATTGTTATCGATGGCAATACAAATGATGCCATCGCAAGACCCAACAAGGCGATGGTAGGGATTCTGATTGTTCAGAGGGTGCTGAAGCCGCATCGAGGGGGCAGTGGTCGTCGTTGTGAAGACGGAGGACAGGGGGTAATCCATGAAAACGGGAGTGATGAGGTGATGGCGCTGGATTGACACCTGAAGGTGCTGCTTGGAGATTAGGAATAGATGGCGCTAGAATAGATTAGGAATAACCAATCCTTCCGCAACGAAGTTTTTGGGGCCTGCGGAGTAATGTAAATCCGTTTAAAACAGAATTACCTATTTCCGTGAGGAGAAGAATTAAAACTCACTCTTTCTCTCAAACGTCTGTAAGTGCCAAACAATAAAGGTTTTGGGTTTTTGTAAAATCTGAAGGGTAATTTGGTCCTTTCATACGCAGCATAGGGGTATAGTGTTAATTCGTGGGGGTACAAAAAAACCCATAGAAAATATAGGATTCTTTTGGCCTAGCCCAGTCATGGGGCCAACCTGGAACCGCTTTTTTGTTTTTTTAAACAATTTTAGTGGTTTTGTTTGTTAAGAAATGAACCAGGTCTTTTTTTTTTTGGTCCAAGACTGTCCATACACATGCCAAGTGTTTTGGGTTGGCCGATATACAAAAAGAACAGTCTAGTATAGATATCTAGGTTGGCCCAGCCCAGCCAGTACACTTTTGTGCTTTGGCCCATTGGGCTTTGACAAGCGACCACGACTGATAACTACATTTCGTGGAAGACGATGCACCATCTTCACAAGTAAATATCTAACCATAATACAAACAAACTAACTTCACGAGACTTACAAATTACTATTACTATTACTATTTCAATTCAATTATAGAATTATTCGTAGCAAGCAATACGACGTCACCCGTGCCTATAAATGGCCTATCTCAATAACAATAGGAAATTTTTTGCAAAAAGAAAACTTTTCCTCCGCGACATCATTCTTGTTGGTAAAAAGGACTTATCTCAATGACAATTAATGTTGTTGTAACTTTTTTATGCTTCTACACTTTGTGAAAAGCACCCGGATTAATGATATAAAACATTAGCATACATTGATAAAAAATTCTCTGTTCTGGACTGGACCAATAGGTCCATTTAGCAATGGATATGGATTGGCCCAATCACTTTGGCCCTTATCCACAACATACAAGCTCAATCACGCTTGAACGGTTAAGATCAATTCCGCTGATCCGACGATCCACAAACGGGCACGATTTCCTATAAATACCGGCTCGCATAGCCATTTACAAGGTACACACTCTTCCCTTGCAAATTCACTAGCTTGTTCTCATACTGACTTGAGCGTTGGAGTGACTTTGCAGGTAACCCCTGGGCGCTCATTAACCTCCTGCCAGGGCAGCAAGAGACCTACCAACAGCAGCCACCAAAATACTACTAGGTACAGAACATTGGCGACCACAGCGGGAGATATCTATCTTTCACATCATCACTACTCAAACTTTTCTCTTGCTACTCCATGGCTCCCAGAGGCAGACCCCGGGTTCAGAGTATTTCCATACTCCTGAGGGAAACGTCGTGACCCTACTTGACGAGGGTACCAGTCAGCCTGACCAGCCCTCGAATGTGAGTCAATTTTTGGATCTCCTGGCCAATCGCACTCAAGCTATGCTGCAGCAGGAAGCTCGCCTAAGGGAGATTGAAAGGCGTGTGGCCTTCCTGCCTGAGCAGCCTCCACCCAGCAGGGGAACCCTTCATCCAACAGCGGTGACTTCAAGGCGCCATCGGAGGCGTGGAGGGTCAGGCTCATTGATGAGTCATATTTAGATGTGTTATTTATGCTCTTATCACTTAAATCAACACAAGTTCTCAAGTAATATTCGTGCTTTATTAGGTAAATATTAGTTATTTAGAGGAAAGAAGGGTTAGGAGCTTGTTTGTTATCATTTGGCACATTTGGTGCCTTTTGAGTATTTTAATGTCTCTGTTGAGTGCTGCAGCGGTAAGCCAGCGGTAGACGCTACAGCGCCTATATGACGGTGGGACATTTGGATATTTATAAAGCCACTTGCTGAAACGATGAGTCATCATATTTATCTCTTATCCTCGGCATGACATTTCAGCCCCCAAGTGGATGCTACAAGACACTTGGCGCCTCCTACATGTGTCCCATGTGATAGTTGGTGATTTTAATCATCACACCTTTTTGTAAAGTAGCTTTATGAAAAATATCTAATGAAGATATTATCTATTAGGGATATATCTAATCCATCTTGATCAATAAGTAAGTAAAATTCATACAGAGAGAGAGAGAGTTTTAACATGGAGGAAACTATCTTGACATTGTAGCTTTTCCCCATTGTTATTCCACTCTTAAGCTTTTATTTTTAGTATAGTTTCTAGATTTCATTCAAGGTTTGCTCACGCCATAGCTTCATCCTTCGTATGTGACTTGGGATCATTGGAGTGTATCTTTTGCAACCATTCTCCTCTTGTCTTCCTACGGTAATATGAGCTTTTTAGTTTGTATTATGTTGATGAAACTTGTTATGAGCTAATCACGTTGTAGTTGGATTGTTCTTAGTGTGTAATGAACTTTGAGTAGCTTTTATGTAATATTATGATGTTTGTGTTTTATTCCTTGTGTCATAATGCTTTCAACTTTGTTTTGGGAATGGCCAACTAAAACAAGGGGGCTTTGTGGGTACAGACATGGTTCACAAAGAGAACTCAAGGAATGATATGAATGAAAAACCTTTTAAAGACATTTAAAGGAAGTACTACTTAACTCTAGACATAGGGGAGTAATAGTTCATAAGGTGCATGTTGTAAGATCTTAAAATACAGGGGTAAAACTTATTTAGAGCCTAGACATAGGAGTCTTGTAACATAGCCCTGACGATAGTGACTGAAAGGCACGCCACCATGCCGCTACAGCGTCTGTTGACATTGTAGCGCTACAGCGCTTAACGCTACAACGTCTAATATTATAGAACACTACTCTTGGGAATTTACATAACTACTGAGCTATCCAACTCACTCTTAAATACTTTCAATTCATTACTGTTTTCACATCTTTATTTATTCATTTGCATTTATGTTACTTACAATACTTGTTGACAACTTGTTATTGTTACTTGTTTTTCTCACTAGCTAAATTACTAATTTAAATATAGAAGTAAAACTCAACAATCTCCGTGGGAACGATCTTTACTTATCATTATATTACTTGTTGCGATTGTGTATACTTACACATCTACTTTTCGCACAACACTCATCTCCAACATCCCCTCCAGATGATACCTACCAGCCTCACGACTCCCACCCCAAGACCTCCTCACGCGCATCCCCTGATTCTCGTAAGAGGTCGAAGAACCGGGTCGATACCCATCGGAGGCACCACCGGGGATCGCCATCGAGGAGATCCCCCGACCGACGCAGGTATCATAAGTTGGACTATGAAGACACCTCCCCCCGAAACTCAAGAGGGTTTTCGGAAGAAGGACCTTTCACTCGAATGGTGGATGAATGCCGAATCCCAAGAGCCTTGGAGAAGCTGCCAACCCTCAAGATGTATGACGGAATCGGAGATCCAGACCGCCATCTAGCACACTTCTCCCTGATGATGCGCTATAGAGGCACCAGGGAGGCTGTTCACTGCAAAATCTTCCCTCTCACTCTCGAAAATTCCGCACTAGAGTGGTTTCAAGAGCTAAGGCCGAACTCCCCTCATGGGGGCAGCTGGCGAGAATGTTCACAGCTCGTTTCACTGCCTCCCGGTTGAAACCCAAATCTGAAGAGGTTCTTAGGGCAATTAGGCAGGGAGAGAAAGAAACACTTAGAGAATATCTGGAAATGTTCAACAAGAAGACTGACGTTTACAAGGAGGCTGCCAACGTCAGCAACCTTGAAGACAAGAGGAGGCTCTTTTGGATGAAGGATGGCCTCAAGAAGGGAAACCTGTTTCAAAGGGACATGGGGGTTAACAAACCCCAGATCTTGTACGAGTTCCTTCGAAAGGCACAGAAGTACATGGGCTATGAAGAAGACAGCATGGCCTACCAAGAGGAGACCAAGGTTGGCAGCGAGAAGGGTGATCTGGCTCATTATGGGTACAGTACCAGCAAATGCAACACCCTCAGGGATGACATGGAAGAGCTGATCCGCGAAGGGAAGCTCGCCCGGTATGTGAATGAAGAAGAGGATGACATCAAGACTTGAGCCTAGGGCTAGTTATGAATTTTGTTGTTTGAGCACGAAGGCATAATGTAAAATCTCGATATGAATGATACAAAAATTCATTTTTACAGTTTTTGCTCTAGCTCAGTAGCATTAACACTTGTTCCCAAAGAAAAATTCCTTAAGATCAAGAAAGAAAAAGGGTCCAACTTCATAGTTAGGAGTGGAGCGATGCAAGTTTGAGACCCAACGTACCATGCAGGGAGGGACTGCCTGGATCGCAGGGGCAACCTCAACATTAACTTAAAGCCAAGATCATCTCTCCAAGTGGGGAAGTCAAGGGTGTCATGGCGTGCTCGTCTTCCTATAGCAAAGCAACCAAGGTCACGGCACCCACCCGGCGGGGATCCAAGGGATGGCACCATAGAGGGTTCCTAACACTTAGCACCCAGGCATACAGCACCAAGGCGCAAAAAGGAAACAATGCTTGGTACCATAGAAGGCGCCCAGCACCCAGGCGCCATCAACAACAAGGCCCCCGGGAGGGCGCTATCAACAGAAGATGGAAAACCATGACCACTGGCCCCGCAACCTCTGATGGGCGAGTTATCATCAGACCGAGTTCTAATAAACTGCCCCCAGAGCAAACTTTGCCACGAGGCACGAAGCGACTTTAAATGTGTCGCAACCTCTGATGAGAGAGTTAAATTCAGATCGATTCTGATAAACTGCTCCCAGAGTTAACTTTTCCACGAGGCACGAAGCGACTTTAAACGTGTCGCAACCTCTGATGTGCGAGTTAAATTCAGATCGATTCTGATAAACTGCCCCCAGAGTCCCACGAGGTACGAAGTGACTTTAAACGTGTCACAACCTCTGATGGGCGAGTTAAATTCAGATAGATTCTGATAAACTGCCCCCAGAGTTAACATTGCCACGAGGCGGTATGAGATTATACATTCAGATGCGCAAGGCGATGACTGGCGCTCGAGGCCACCCAACGGGTGCCAGTTACAATCATAAGGAACAAGCTAGATAAAGAGGAAGCCTAGATGTTTCAAAATGTGACATAAAAAATCAGGGGGCAATGACATCGAAGTCAACCCCGTTGGGGTGGTGTTTGACAATCCTCCCGTCTGGAACCTCATGGTCAAATTGAAAGATCGTGGAAATATCAAACAGATAATGGTAAGGACAGAAGAAGCAATTCTCCTCGGCACCAAGCGAGCCCTGAAATTTCATCAAGAAGAAAAACAGGCTAAGAGACAGGATGAGCAACAAAAATAAAGCAGAGTGCCAAGCACATGTCCACACAAGACGGCACCCAGGAGGGCGCCTGGCAGGAGGGCACCTGGCAAGGAGGGCACCTGGCAGGAGAGCACCTGGCATGAGGGCGCCTGGCAAGGAGGGCGCCTGGCAGGAGGGCGCCTGGCAGGAGGGCGCCTGGCAAGGAGGGCGCCAGGCAGAAGGGCGCCTCGCAGGAGGGCGCCTGGCATGAGGGGGCCTGGCAAGGAGGGCGCCGGCCAGGAGGGCGCCTGGCAAGGAGGGCGCCTGGCAGGAGGGCACCTGACAAGGAGGACGCCTGGCAGAAGGGCGCCTGGCAAGGAGGGCGCCTGGCAAGGAGGGAGCCTGACAGGAGGTCGCCTGACAAGAGGGCGCCTGACATGAGGGCGCCTGGCAGGAGGTGGTCTGGAAGCAAATCCTTCGCAAGGGGGCAGTCCTCACTGTGCAACAAGGCGCCCAAGGCACCCATGAGGGCACCAAAACCTTGTCTCGCAAAATCTGCTCCACGAGGAGACACCCAGCGTATAGGCACCCAATGCACCCATGAGGGCGCCAAAACCTTGTCTCGCAAAATATGCTCCACGAGGACACACCCGGCGTATAGGCGCCCAAAGCACCCATGAGGGAACCTGGCAGGGCGCCAAGGTCAAAGCAGGCAGCGCCCATGAGGGCACTTGGCAGGGAGCCAAGGCCAAAGCACGCAGCACCCATGAGGGCGCCTGGCAGGGCACCAAGGCCAAAGTAGGCAGCACCCATGAAGGCGCCTAGCAGGGCGCCAAGGCTGGGGCAGGCAGCGACCATGAGGGCGCCTAGCAGTCGTTACACAGGCAGTGTCCCACTCGACTTCATAAATCCGGCGAATCGGCGAAAATCCTTCAAGCCAAGACCATCCTCCGGAATAATCTCGGCTTGGGGGAAACTGTTTTGGACTGGACCAAGAGGTCCATTTAGCAATTCCAGGAGGTGCATTTAGCAATGAATATGGATTGGCCCAATCACTTTGGCCCTTATCTACAACATAAAAGCCTAATCACGCTTGGACGGTTAAGATCAATTCCGCTGATCCGACGATCCACAAACGGGCACGATTTCCTATATATACCGGCTCACATAGCCATTTACAAGGTACACACTTTTCCCTTGCAAATTCACTAGCTTATTCTCATACTGACTTGAGCGTCGGGGTGGCTTTGCAGGTACCCCCGACGCTCATTAACCTCCTGCTAGGGCAGCAAGAGACCTACCAACAACAGCCACCAAAATACTTCTGAGTACAAAACATTATCCAACAATTACAATTGCTCAATGCCACATTCTCATGGTGTCCGTTCGCTAAAAAACCATTCTACATCTCCACTAATTTTTATGGCTAAAGTGCTCCCGGGGTCCCTTATCTTTATTTAAAGTAACGATTTGGTCCTTTATCTTTTTTTTGTCCCAAATCAGTCCTTTATGTTTTAAATTTTTGACACATAAATCATTTTCTGTCCCAAATCAGTCCTTTATGTTTCAAATTTTTAACACATAAATCCTTTTTTTTGACACATAAATCAGCACTGTTAACGGAAAAGGATTTATGTGTCAAAAATTTGAAAGATAAAGGACTTATTTAGGACAAAAAAAACATAAAGGACTAATTCGTTACTTTAAATAAAGATAAGGGACCCCGGGAATACTTTAGCCAATTTTTATTGTTCATCTTTGTCTCTCGCACATGCACAACACTGCAATACTACATTCTCTTGATTTCCTCAATCATATTACCCCAAAGTCTAAACGAACAAATGAATTAGTTTGTGCGCTTGCAAAGAATAATGGATCATTTGCACTACTAAAAAAAAACCAGATAGAGACGGACGAATTCCGTCTCTAAAAGTGGGATATTCCGTCTCTAACAGTCTTAGAGACGGAATTAGAGACAGAACATGGTCCGTGGCGAAATTCGCGGTCGCAAAAGCCTTAGAGACGGATTTTTGAAGTCCGTCTCTAATCAGAGACGAATTATTTTCGTCACTAACGGTAAATAGTTGGTTGCCAATATTGAACAATATAATTCGTGGGTACTAAAAATCCGTCTCTGTAGAGACGGAATTTATCCGTCTCTAACAGAGACGACATTAATATTCCGTCACAAATCTTAAGATTTTACAGAGACAGATCTACAATTCCGTCTCTAAATATTGCTTTAATTTTTTTATATTGTTTCCTTTTCTCTCTTTTCCAAAATTAAATTAATCTTCCACCTAAAATATCAAATAGATAAATTTTCAGTAGACATGTCGAAACAATAAATTCATTACTACTAAAAGTGTTATAATAAATATATTGCAAAAACTTTACAAAACTAAAATCTTGTTCATAACATAAAAAGAAAATTAACATTAAATTTAGCAAAAGTATGTAAAAGAATCTAATTAAATAAAGAGCTATTATCCATTTCAGCTTCACCGATATGTTTTCTTCTTCAATATCCTTCTGTTGAAGTTCCCTGCAGAGTGCATATTATGTCCTTGCGCCTGCCTATTTTGCTTATTAACTTAAGAAGCTTTTTGCCAATCCTCAACTTCCCAAAGAACTTTCAACGGCTCCAAAGTTTTTTACCGATCCAACCGCCTTCATCCTTACCCCTACACACCTCAACTGTACACACACCGTCAATTTCAGTTACTATTAAAATCACATATAAATAATTTTCTAAATTAATATTGCATAAGATAAATATTTTTAAAACATTCATTCCAAATGAGAGTAAAGGAGTTGCCGTGTCAGTAGCTAAGCTCCATTTAAAGACATGTGTACATAACCACGATTCCTAAGCTCCATATTTCAGTTGCAAGTCCATAACCACGATTCCTCAAGTTAACAACCTAAAATCCAACAATTCAAAACTAATTACTGTTGTGTATGAAACTTTATTTTTCAGTTTCCAAGTTATTGCCTATTGCCATGAATTACAAAGGATTGAAGAAGCCTGTTTTTAAAATGGTGAATATTAGGTGGAAGCGTATATTATGAAGAATTGTTTACTTATAATTGAGAATTAAGTTGTTAAAGCAAGTGAGAACATTTGGTATATATACTGAACGGAATTAGGAAGCCACGTACTTATCTCATTCAATCAAAGGAATTATATATCAAACATATGCTACAATTAGAGATAGAATGTGACAAACCTCAGGGGCCATCCAATATGGGGAGCCTTTGCTTGATTTCACATTGTTTAATTAGGTTGCCTGTCATAGGAAAAGAATCATCAGTATAATGTCATGCAGTTAGGCTTCAGAGTCATGGAGACTGGAATATGATTTTGTTGATTACCTTCAACTTAGTCTCGCACGATTGATTGTGTGGTATAAGCCTGGTACTCTACAAGCCTGCACAATTTTTTTGGGCTGTTTTAGGTGCAACATCTCTTTCAAAGTGTAAACTGCAAGTTGAATATATGATGAAAAGAAAACAAGGAAACTCGCTTAGGTAGTATTCAAAAATAAACATTCAACTATTCAACAAGTATGCATTGCCAAACCTGTAACCAAAACCACACCATCTACGATTACAAATCTCACACATTGCACAACAATCCAAATACACAAACACAACCCCACCACATTTAATCATTTCCCATCAGCAAGGCAAAAAGAAAAACCAACGGTTAAACTCTATCTAAGAGTACACCAGTACTTAGAACAAGTAGCCTACACCAAAACTTAAAACAAGGAAAAAACATCAACTACAAATAAATTACCATACACCAACTAGGCCTGCAACATTCCAGCTTGCACAAATAAAAGACCATACACCAACTGCTCAAAAATTGAAGTAAATGTAAGAAGGCTACTTAAAATTTATTGAAGTACAAAATTGAAGTAGACATGAAGAATTTACCCAGCAGTTGACAAGGAAGGAGCTTCAACCCAAGAGTTCAAAGAAGCATCAAATGAATAAACCTCATCAGTAGCATCTTCAGACCAGCCACAGGCACCCAATAAGAATAGCTTATTTCAAAAAGCTTCAAAACCCAAGTATTTTCTTTTCATGATGTGAGGTGGAAGCCCATGAATGAGCTTCCAATTTTTTCTTGTGGAGGTTGGATCCAAAACATAACAGCAAACCTGATCCCATCTATCCCTACACAGTGCATAGATCCAAGTATCGTCAAGTTTATGCTTTCTACGATAATGATGCCATTCTTGACTGCAAACTAAGTCCCTCCATCTTTTTGAGACACACTTAAGGGCTAAATGATATTTTCTAGGAACTCTTGCCAAGCACAAAAGGGAAATATCATCTGGAAGGCCACAGATCAGTGGAGTATTCGTGACTTCTAATTCATCAACATTATTTGTTGTTGATTCCTTCCCATCATCTACATTGCTCCATTGGTGCCAGTACAAAGGACCTAAAAAGAAAAGGTATGTATCAGTAAAGCCCATATCATCTGCAATGTAGTGTGTACATTGTCAACTCATGTGTGTGTACATTGTATGACAAATATCCAGCCATTAGGTTCCCAAACTTAAAGTCTGAGACTCAAGTCATGAACTCATGATAGACCAAGCACTCAAAGTCAAAGGGTGAATGTTGAGACACAAACAAGATCAAGTTTTGAATTACGGAGTTCAGACATTTTTACGGCTTCATTCATAAGATTTAGCCTTTGTTTTCATTTCAATCAGCTCAATACAAGCCTCACTAAACAGGTACCAGACTGAATCGTGTGGAAGCTGGACAAAGTTTACTTAACATATTGAACAACGAAATTGCCTACTCCAAATATTTATAGCCTCTAGTTTTTTCCTTTGAAAACAAATGTAATTAAAAGAAACATTGCAATTCCAGATCCAAAACCAAAAGGGACACACAAAAATTGAGCCTGGCGAATGCAAAAGTTTATAAATTGCAAGTAAATTCTGAACAATCTGAGAAATTTAAAACCAAGAATATTAAAGGTGGAATGGAAGAGAAAAAAGAACTCACCTGCAGGGAAATAGGGATTCGTCTGAAAAGTGCAGAACAAGAGAAGGAAACGTCACCGTTAAACTAATTCAACAAATAATTTATAGTTTCTTCTTCTCTACACCCAGCAACATAAAAATACACACACACACCACTAAAAATTATAACATGTTTCGAAGAAGAGGGTTAGGGTTGAACCTTAAAAAAATTAGTGCTGCAATCGCACTGGGTTAAATCGAAGAAGAGGATTAGGGTTGAAATCGTATCAAGAAGCAGAATCGATCCAAAGAGAAGCAGCTTGGACCAACGAAGCTTAAAATCGTTCCAGAGAGAAGTCATTGAGAATCGTTCAACGAAGAATCATTCCAGAGAGAAGTCATTGAGTATCATTCCAGAGGGATTCGTAACAATGAGAATCGTTCCACGGAGAAGTCATTAGGGTTCAAATAGTTAGGGTTGTGGTGGAGATGGTGAGTGGTTGGTGGCGAGGGCGGTGGTCAATGGTGAGTGGCGGTGGTGGTGGTTTTGTGAGTAACGAGAGTGATGGTTTTGCGAGAGTGAAGAGATGCGGCTTCGAGGGTAACAAGAGTGAAGGTTTGGAGAGTTAAGTGAAATAATAATAAAGAAAAAAGTGAAATAATAAAGAAAAAAGAGAGTGAATGTTTAGTGGGAGGGAAGCGAAACACTTAAGCGGGAAAGAAAAAATTATGTCTCAAAAAAAAGAAAGTAGTTAATTTTCAAAAAAAATTAGAGACGGAATTAGAGATGGAAATTATTAGAGACGGATTATTTCCGTCTCTGGAAACATTTTTATTTTGTTTTTTTTATCAAATGACAAAATAGAGACGGAAATAGAGATGGAATCACTTTGAGACGAAAATATCTGTCTCTAACTTTGGTCTCTAAATAAAGTTTGACTTGTTCACATTTCAATTTGACCAGTTGGAGACGGATTTAGAGACGAAATTTGTTTGAGACGGAAAATTCCGTCTCTAAATTCCGTCTCTACAATGCAAAATTTCATTTCAGTCTCTAACTAGTATTTTCCGTCTCTAATTACGTCTCTATTAGAGACGGAAAAAATTCCGTCTCTAAATTCCGTCGGTATTTGAGATTTTTCTAGTAGTGTTGGTAGAAATGCGTTGGAGGGAGAAAGTTAGACATTTCAAGGAAGATGAAACTTGGTGTTCAATGCCTGTTGAAAGAACGGTGCATTTCTTGTTCTTGATTAAAGGAATGTACTAATTATGTTGGTATTATGCTAAAATATAATTAAATTTTCTTTTACATATGAATGATACTAATTCCTAAATTAATAAAGGTGATTTATAGTATTTTAAAAATTTAAAATGTACACAAATAAAATTTAAAAATCAGATATACATATATATATATATATATATATATATATATATATATATATATATATATATATATATATATATATATATATATATAAACCATTTAAACTATTGAAAAATAAAATTTAGAAAACAACCTTTTATTGCAATGACACGTGCAATCAAATATAAGTAATTGTTAAAAAAAGTTACAAATTATTATAGAAAATCTAGTTATTGTTATATATATTTAAATTTACATTTATCACATCGACTATTTTTGTTAAGATAAATAAGGCAACAAATTTATTCGTTGCCACAAATTACTTGTAGTATCGAAAAGTTATTAAAATAATGAGAATTGTTGGTGAGAAAATGTTGGTAATAGCAACGACATTAAATCTTGATGCAAAACTTTTTGCAATGGGACTTATCGCGGCATGCAGTGACATTTTCTTGATGAGTAAAAGTTTTTTTGCAACGAAGTTAAGCATTTGCCGACGATAAAAATTGATGTAAAAAACATGTTTTCTTGTAGAGGTAGTGTTTTACAATTGGATTGTGTTTTAAGGAGTAAGCTTTTGGTGTGTTTAGTTGCTTAGAAAGTAAAAAAACGAATTAAGGATGAGAAGTAAACAAGAAAAATTATTTTGGCAAGTGGCGCAAGCACCATATGACCTACTGAGGTCGCATTTGAACGCCGCTGGTTTGCCCCCTCTCTCGCCTCCTCTCTCTCCCTCTCCCTCTCTCCCTTTGCCCCTCCCTCTCTCTCACTCACTCACTCACTCCCTCCCTTCTTCATTCTTCCTTCACGCATTTTTTCTCTCCCTCCCATGAGTTGAGTGGTTGTTGCTTAAATGTAGGAATTAGAGTTCCCAAAATTAATTTTTCCCTTATAGACTCCGTTTTGAATTTTTTTATCAAAATATTTCCGTTTTAATTAACAATCAGTTTAGTAAAAATGTAATAGAAAAGTGTTTTCTATTTACACCCCACTTTCTCATATGAGCAGCACCCCCTCCATAAAAAACGTGGGGCTTCCTCATCCTAGGCCAACGGCCTCATTAACCTTATTACTAACAACATTTGGGCCAGTACTAACGACACCCCTCACTTGTCATTTTCATCACCCACTTTCCTTCTAAAATAATCTATTCCAGAAATTTCAAATATTGTTTTAAAACATTAATTAAAATAAAATCAACAAACAAATATTTTCTACGCAAGAACAACGCATCTTTTGATTATCAACTTAGAGATACTTAAAAGTAGAGAGGGCCACCCTCTGTCAATTTTTCGCCCTATTTCCTCTTTTCCAAATTCAAATACTATTGATCAATTTTGACCAAAAAAAAATACTATCTTCGACTCAATTATGTATTTAAATAAAACTAACACTACCAAAAACACAAATCACCCCTGCCTAGAATTTTAACACATCATTAGTTTTTAGGATAAAATAGTCACTCTAATTTCATCTTTTCGTGCTTATTCAAAATTCAAATAATATACCATCTTCAAATATCAACATCATTAATTTTGAGGATCAAATAGTCATTCTAATTTCATCTTTTCACTCTATTTCCTCTTTTCAAAATTCAAATACCGCAATACATTTCTTTCCTCTTCTTTCTTCATTCTAATCAACTATCTAAGTCCATTTGGCCTCTATTTCCTCTTTATCAACGTTTGGCCTTTATAATTAAATTTTGATCGTAACTCCATTTCTAAATCTCGAAGAATCCCTCTCTCCAAATTTTTTGCTCCCTACAAGTAGAGCTGTCAATTTTGGCCCGGCCCAACGGGCTAGCCCAAGACCCAATATTTTGGGCTGCGCTGGACTCATTAAATAGAGGCCCAGGAACAAACGGGGATGTTTTGGCCCAGTCCAGTTAGCCCATGGGCCAACTTTTTATGTTTTTTTAAGCGATTTTTATGATTTTCTTTGTTAAATTAGATTGGGCTACACGTCAGCCCATTAGCTCATGTTTTGGGTTGGACTGGGCTACACAAAAATGGCCCAGTCGACAATTGGGTGGGCCCAACCCAGCCCACTTTTATGTGTTGGCCCTGTGGGCCGGGCCGGGCCGCCCATCTTGACAGCTCTACGCTACAAGAACATTTATAGAATGAAAAAAATATATATATAAAAAATAAATCTAGCCAATCCAAATACACCACACAGTCCAAGGGAAAGCCTGCTGGTATCTTAGAATTGACACTCAGCCATATTTATGAATTGAACATGAACAACTTGGTCACACAAATTTCATTTTTAACTTCCAAGCAACAAGATGAAGTGAAGTTGTAACGAAGGGTCTTGTTTAACGGTTTTAATTTAATATAGCTTGGCCAAATCTTCCCTCTACTTTTTGATCAAACTAGATTTTATTCTATACTTTTACTGTGATACTAAGGTATTTTAGGTATGTGGCCATAAATTCAACTATCCGGACGATGTCATAACACTAATGTTCCCATGACAATAACTAATCCCAACCCAATCAACACAAGGATCATTCAGTAAACCTCAGAGGATAAACCATATCCCCAACAACATATATAAAGAAGAACCTGCACCTTAGAATCACAATCACCGGAATTCGACAGACAAAAGCTATTAGAATCCTTACTATATATCCACCTCAACACCAGCCCCAAACACAGACATTGAACCCAACAAGTTATAAGTCAAGTTGACAACTTTAAGGATATGTTTGGATGGAGGATTTTCCATCCAAACATGATGAGGGCTTATTTTCCAAATATGAATTAAACAAGCTATAAAAATGAAGTGGACAAAAATGTTATATTATTATTTAGGCTAATAAGCATTTTTAGTATTTTATCTTTGACTAAAGTTTCAGTTTGGTCATTTGTTTTTTTTTTCTCGATTTAGTCATTTATCTTTCAATTATGTGTTAGTTTGGTCCTTTTTTGACTTTTCTGTCCATTAAGTTTAATAGATGCCACAAGACAGTTAACTGCTGATGTGGCATCTTAAGTGTCAGGCCTAACGTGGCATTTAAGTTTTTATTTAAAAGAAAAACACAAAATAGAAAATCTAAATTAACAAAAATTAAAAACACAAAACTGAAAAACAAAATTAACAAAAACCAAAAAGTTGAACCCTAAATCAAAAATCCCCATTTGATAAACACATATCTTCAACCATTAGGGAGGAGTTTAAAACATAGACACTCTTGTGGGTTTCGATTTCGTCCGGGTATAAATTTATGGGTTTTGTTTCAATTTCTATTTGTGGGTTTCATTTCGATTCTGAGTTTCATTTTCATTTCGATTTTGTGTATGATCTATGTTTGTGTTTATGTTTTTGTGAATCGAAGAAGTATTGTGTTTTAATCCTCTTTGTTTTTTGTTTTTATGGATTTAATCCTATGTTTTCAACACATATCTGGATTGAGTTGCAGATCTGGG
The DNA here is from genome assembly GCA_039519185.1 of Astragalus membranaceus. NCBI lineage: Eukaryota > Viridiplantae > Streptophyta > Magnoliopsida > Fabales > Fabaceae > Astragalus > Astragalus membranaceus. The sequence goes on along the minus strand of CM076849.1, from coordinate 154,829,993 downwards.
TTGTCTGTTGAAGATCTGAGTTGCAGATCTAGGTTGTCTGTTGAAGCATTATTTGTTTCAAGGTTCGCTGTGTTTTCTTTTTTGTTTCAGTTTGGTCCCCGACGTTATTTTTAGTTTCAATTTGGTCCACACTGACTCATCTTCTTTCCCCTCATCTTTGTTCATCTTCACAGCAAACGCTCCACCTCATGGTTGACCGTAAAACGCCAGCACCACTACTCCGGAGCTCCCCCCGTTTCTCCTCATCACAATTCTCTCTCTCTCTCTCTCTCTCTCTCTCTCTCTCTCTCTCTCTCTCTCTCTCTCTCTCTCTCTCTCTCTCTCTCTCTCTCTCTCTCTCTCTCTCTCCATTCATCTCTGTGCCGCGAATGGGTTTGAATGGATTATGGATCTGGATTTGAATTGATTATGGGAAGAAGAAATCTGGCTTTGATTTAAGGTGTAGTTTATCAAATGGAGGTGATGAAGATAGAGGTTTTTGATTTAGGGTTCAAATGGGTGTGAAGAAGATGAAGATGGAGGTTTTTAATTTAGGGTTCAAATGGGGGTGAAGAAGATGAAGATAGTGGTTTTACTGAGTTCTGTTTTTTATTTCTTGTTTTTTATTTCAAAAATAATTTTTCTGGTTTTTTTTAAACAATGCTTATGTGTAATTTGTTTTTTCATTTAAAAAAATGAAATACCACATTATTTAATTATGCATCCAAGTCGGACCTGACACTTAAGGCACCACGTCAGCAATTAATTGTCAGTGTGGCGTCTGTTAAAATCAATTGAAGGAAAACTCAAAAAAAGACCAAACTGACACGAAAATGATAAAGGACTAAAAGTGCTATTTAGCCTATTATCAATCATGTTATTCTTTCAATTTTTTAAAAATCTCAAATATAAATTATAATATAAATTAAGCATCATCAATGAACTTGGATCAAGACTAGTGAAAGAGATGCCTCAAATTCAAAACCCCCAAACTTTTCATCCCTTCAAAATCAGGCAAAGGACCAGTAAAACATTAGCACTCCCACCAAATGCAAAAGGGCCAACCCGAAAACACGTCAACACTAAAAAGAATCAGGTACCTTACCCTGATCGCATAAGCCATTCCCAATGAACTTTTGTAGGCTACATTCACCAATAGGAAGTATAATTGGTGTAATTTGCTTCCGTTAGCCTTAACTAGATGATTGGACGCCAGGGGCGGACCCAGGACCCCGGGGTCAGGGGAGTCAAATTTTTTAAGGCCGGTGTCAAATGGTTGCAAAATTTGGTCTACTAGTACAATTTCAAATTTTCAGGGGTGTCAAAATTAAAATTTCAGGAGATTTAGGCTATTTATATAGGGTGTTTAGTGCAAAAAAAAATTCCAGGGGGTTCAACTGAACCCCCTGGCTTGTAGCCAGGTCCGCCACTGTTGGACGCCCTCTCAAATCTTTGGAGAGAGTGTGTATCAACGATGTAGGACTATTCGATCATTAATACAATCTTTCAATTATCGAAAAAAAAAGTAGTTTTAATTCGGCAAAATTAGTTAAAGATTATAGAAGCTAACTACGCAAGCTCTTCGATTAATTGTAATCATCAACATATGATTACTTTTCCAAACCTCTAAACTTGTATGCGAGTAGTTAAAGAACTTAATCTAAAGGAATGGATTTAGCTAGTAGCTGAGTTTAATCCATAACGATTATATGACTTAGAATCAGACTTTACTTGGCCGAAGTCCGAATTGGTCAACAGTTATTTCCATTAAATACCGAAACGGGGTCAAAGACCTATAAAAAAAATAGTTACTTTTCAAAACTAACCATATGAAAAGTACGACTAACTATCCATGTCTCTGGTGGGCTCTAACTAAAAAGCACTAACTAAATGTTAATGGTAAATAATTGTAAAGTAAATGTTGAGATGTGGTGTAAATAGTAGATTTATTTATATGTGCATTCGGTCCCGGCCCGTTAGGTTTTCATATAGTATAGCCTATTTAAACTCATTAGTGCTTGTACTCTTTATACAACAACATATACAGTTAATAAGACGGAACTGCAGCTGCTCTGTAGTTGCAGACGTAGGCAAACATTGGCCGAACTACATGACCAATATCGTCTCTCTATTCTTCGTCTCTATTTAACATGGTATCAAAAGCCTATGATCATTGGGCCTGAAAACCAAGCCGTCGCGCCGTCACGCTATTGAACCCTAGCTGTCCCGATGATTGTTCATCCTCAACGGCCCTAGGTGCTACGAAAGTCATACAGTCCATTTCAGCCGTACGACGTCACTGTTCGTTTCGTACGGAAGCCACTGTTCATCTTTACGGCATTACTGTTCATCCGTACGGCGGCCACTGTTTATCCGTACGGCGTTACTGTTCATTCTCGCGCCAGTCACTATCCGTACGACGTTACTGTTCATTCCGTACCACGCCTTTCTACTGCTCCTCTTTGATTGTGGTTAGCCTTTCCATTATTGTCAAAGATGAGTTCAACTTCAGAAAAGGACAAAAACAAATCTGAATCGACAGGTAAGAGTCTCGTGTCTTATGCTTTCTCCGGCAATCCCTCTATAACAACGGAGAAACTCAATGGTGATAATTATTTGAATTGGTCTGCCTTCGTCAAAATGTGGTTTATGGGACAAAGACTTTTAGATCACCTCACTAAGAATTCTACAGATATTGGTAACGATTTGCGTGAAGATTGAGAACAAGCAGATTGTCAATTGGTCTCTCTTTTGTGGCAATCCATTGAACCCTCCTTGCTGGTCCATTATCGTTCATACACCACTTGTTATGATATTTGGCAGAAGGTTAAGAATGTTTATTCTAATGATATCCAGCGTCTCTATGGTGTTATTCATAATTTAGCCACCCTTCAGACAGAAGATAACATCACGACATATGCTAATAAAGCTCAGTCAGCAGCAAATGAGTTCAAGCTCCTAGTGACCGACAATGACCCGAAGAAGATGCTTGAAAAACTAGATAATGTGTGTATGATCTATGTTCTTCATGGTCTCCATCAAAAGTATGAGTCAGTACGGAGCAACATTCTTTCTGCATCAGACATTCCCTCAACAGAGGATCTTATCAGGCGTCTCATACGTCTTCCTGGATTGGAAGGAACTGGAGGGAATGGATCTCAGACTAACATAGAATCTTCTGCTCTTGTTTCTAATTTTGCAGGTTGTGGGGGACGCGGTCGTGGTCGTGGGGGTGGTCGAGGAGGTTGTGTCGGAGGATGTCCTCAGTGCACTTATTGTAAGAAACTTGGTCATACTGAAGACAAGTGTTATTCCCTCATGGCTTTCCAAAGAAACCAGTAAATGTGAATCAGGTTAATGATTCTGAACAGAGAAGCACTAAACAAAATGTTCTTTCTGATGATGAGTATAAGGCATTCCTGCAGTATAAGACTTCCCAGGCTTCATCATCAGCAACAGTTGCTCATTCTGGTAATTCTACAATCTGTTTCTCTCAATATATCATCACCTGTTGACTCCTGGATTATGGACACTGGAGCTTCCGATTGCGTGGCTGGACCGGAGTACGAAGCGGACGATTGGTACAGGATATGAGTCACATGGACTTTACTACCTCCAGCCCATCCATCCTTCATCTACAATTGCCTCCACTTCTACTACAGAGTCCCCCATTTTTCTTCATCGTCGGTTAGGTCATCCAAGTCTCAAGAAGTTCAAAGTTATGGTTCCTCATTTGTCTCATCTGCAGTCATTAGATTGTGAGTCTTGTCAGCTTGGGAAACATGTTCGCTTTTTCTTCCCTAGCAGTACTCAGTCTCAAGCTCATTCTCCTTTTGATGTTCTTCACTCAGATGTATGGGGACCGAGTCGAGTCACTTCAGTTGTAGGACATAGATATTTTGTCACTTTTATTGATGAATTTTCTAGATGTACGTGGATCTACCTACTTAAGGATAGATCTGAACTTCTTGGCGTTTTTCAAAATTTATTTAAGGAAATCAAAAATCAATTTGGTTGTTCTATTTGCACTTTACGCAGTGATAATGCGAAAGAATATTTTTCTACATCATTTCATTCTTTTATGGTTGAAAATGGCGCCATACATCAATCATCTTGTCCCCATACCCCACAACAAAATGAGATTGCTGAACGTAAGAACCGTCATATAATTGAAACAGCACGCACCTTACTTATTCATGCTAATGTTCCTTTGAAGTTTTGGGGGGATGTTGTCCTCACTGCAGGGCACTTGATTAATAGAATGCCATCCTCTGCTATCCAGAATAGGGTTCCTCATTCCATATTGTTTCCCGATGAGCCATTGTTCCGTATCTCTCCTCGAGTCTTCGGATCCACTTGTTTTATTCATGATATTACTCCGGGACTTGATAAATTGTCAGCTCGTGCAGTTAAATGTGTCTTCCTTGGCTATTCAAGAATTCAAAAAGGATATCGATGCTACTGTCCCTCCACACATCGCTTCTACATGTCTGCTGATGTCACCTTCTTTGAGGATGCTCCCTTCTTTGCATCTCTCATTGAGTCTGAGTCTGTCTCTCAAGTATTACATATTCCTAACTTTGTCCCGGTAGTTCCTCTCCCACCCATCATTGACCAGATAGATCACCCCTCTTCTACTCCGGATCCGCCCCCTGAGTCAGAAGACCCTCCTATTGCAGTGCATAAAGGTACACATTCCACTCGTAACCCTCATCCTATTTATAATTTCCTCAGCTATCACCGCTTATCACCTTCGCATTATACATTTGTCTTTGCTATTTCTTCCATCACCATTCCTAAGTCCACGCAGGAAGCTCTTTCTCATTCAGGTTGGAGACAAGCTATGATTGATGAGATGACAGCCTTAGAATCTAACCAGACATGGACTCTTGTGCCGCCTCCTCCTGGTAAATCTATTGTTGGGTGTTGTTGGGTATATACTGTCAAAGTTGGTCCAGACGGGAGTATTGATCGTCTGAAAGCACGCCTCGTTGCTAAGGGCTATACTCAGGTTTTTGGCCTTGATTACAGTGATACTTTCTCACCGGTGGCTAAAATGGCTTCTGTTCGTCTATTCCTTTCTACGGCTGCAATGCGACATTGGCCATTATATCAACTGGACATCAAGAATGCGTTTCTCCATAGAGATCTAGAAGAAGAAGTTTATCTGGAGTAACCACCTGGTTTTGTTGCTCAGTGGGAGTGTCGTGGGTATGTCTGTCAATTTCACAAAGCCTTGTATGGTCTTAAACAATCCCCTCGAGCATGGTTTGGGAGATTCAGTAGGTTGTTCAAGAGTATGGCATGATTCGGAGTGAAGCTGACCACTCTGTCTTTTATAAGTTCTCCTCTCACAAATGTATTTATCTGGTTGTCTATGTCGATGATATTGTCATTACAGGTAATGATCATGATGGGATTGCAGGACTTAAACAACATCTAGTCCACCACTTTCAGGTCAAAGATCTTGGAAAGTTACGTTACTTTCTTGGCATTGAGGTAGCTCATTCTAAGGCAGGGATTGCTATTTCCCAGAGAAAGTATGCTTTGGATATTTTAGAAGAAACCAAAATGCTGTATTGCAAACCAATTGACTCTCCTATGGATCCTAATGTCAAGATCCTACCAGATCAGGGGGAGCCATTTTCAGATCCGGGAAGGTATAGGAGGCTAGTTGGAAAGTTAAATTACTTGACCATGATGAGGCCAGATATTTCATATGTTGTTAGTGTGGTGAGTCAATTCCTAAATTCTCCTTGTGACAGTCATTGGGATGCCGTTGTTAGAATCCTGAGGTATATCAAGGGAGCTCCTGGAAAAGGTCTTGTTTACACGGATTGAGGTGATTCAAATATTGTTGCTTACACAGATACTGATTGGGCTGGTTGCCCCTTTGATAGAAGGTCCACATCTGGGTATTGTGTTCTTATTGGTGGAAATCTAATTTCATGGAAAAGTAAAAAGAAAAATGTTGTTGCCAGATCTAGTGCTGAGGCTGAATATCGAGCTATGGCGCTTACCACTTAGGAGCTCACGTGGCTGAAACCAAGGTAATCAAAACCGGACCGAACATTGAACCGGAAGAGGTAGCGGTTCAGGGGTTCTTGGATTCAACCGGTTGGATCGGGGGTTGAACCGGAATTAATTAAATACATTATTTAATATATTTTTTACAATATATAAAGGATAAAAAACAAAATCAAAAATCATAGTATGACATAATAAAATTATAATATCCAACAATCATAGATAGTTAGATACTAGTATAATGTAAATACTCTCGTAGTAATATTAGTGTACACATTTATTTTTTAATTATTTATTTATTTTATCAATTTAATTATAAAAATGTATAAAAAATATCTCATATACCAAAATTCAACATCATTTATCATTTTTTCCAAAATCAACATGATATACCATTTTTTAAGAAAAATAAAAAAATCCGGCTTTCTGTCCGGTTCCCGGTTTTTGGCCGGTTTTCCAGTTCAATTCCCGGTTCTTCAGCAATCCGGTTTTGGGGTTCAACTGGACCGGATAGGGGTCCGGTTCCCGGTTCAACCGGTCGAACCGCCCGGTCCGGTTTTGACAACCTTGGCTAAAACATCTTCTCCAAGAGCTGCGTTTTTGTAAAATAGGCACTATGAGTCTCATATGTGATAATCAAGCAGCCCTACATATTGCGTCCAATCCCGTCTTTCATGAGCGAACCAAACACATTGAAGTTGATTGTCACTTTGTTCGTGAGAAGATTGTGTCCGACGACATTGCTACTTCATTTGTTGGTTCTAATGATCAATTGGCAGACATCTTCACGAAAGCTCTTCGAGGTCCAATGATAACTTACATATGTGACAAGCTGGATGCCTACAATCTATACGCTCCAGCTTGAGGGGGAATGTTGAGATGTGGTGTAAATAGTAGATTTATTTATATGTGTATTCGGTCCAGGCCTGTTAGGTTTTCATATAGTATAGCCGATTTAAACTCATTAGTGCTTGTACTCTTTACACAACAACATATACAATTAATAAGACGGAACTACAGCTGCTCTGTAGTCGCAGACGTAGGCAAACATTGACCGAACTGCGTGACCAATATCATCTCTCTATTCTTCGTCTCTATTTAACAGTAAAGAAGCATTAGAATATACTCCTTAAAAGTCACCAACCAAGTGGAAGAATATTGTTTATAATATTTCACTATAGAGTGTAATCATATCATATCACCATAGTTATTATGTATTTTATATTTAGCATTACACTACTAAATAATTTCCCATGCTGTATTGCTGATTAAGCTATGCATTGAGACTTTATAATAACAGATATGAACTAGGTGTGTGGTGGGGGACCAATTTGAGCTTGTTGTGGAAGTTTAAGGTAGTGACGAGCGGCGTCTTGGGAACTTCATTAAACGACGGAAAGATGGACTTGTTTGTCTCTAACTGCCATGACCAAAAGGTGTGGTGTCACTTGGTCACGTGCCATTTATGTGATAGAGTAAAAGCAACCAGAATAATATAGATACATAGACATGATGATTCATTAAACTTTGTTGTCTTTGGCACTGTCTTGTACTTCTATTAGTTTTTTTTTTTATCTTATACTTGTTTCCAGGTAGCATAGCCAAGTCATCCGTGAGGCGCGGACAAATCACTTTGCCCTTTTTGGCTTATGTTTGAGGGTCTGTGTATTGGCATAGCCAAGTCGTCTGTGAGGCGCAGACAAATCACTTTGTCGTTATTAGGTCTCTGCCTGAGGGGTTGTGCATTGTCATAGGCAAGTCGCCCATTAGGGGTCTTAGTAACTCGAATCTATCCTACTCAGCATATCCGGCCCAACCAATGATCAACCAACCTGCCTATGACAGGAACCCTGACTCGTCCTTCAAGGAAGAGCTTGACCTAGACGCCAGAACAGGGTGTGCACCAATCTCTCCCGTGATGGACTCTCCCACCCGTAAAATCAGGGATCGAGATGTTGGGAAGACTCTACTTTAAGGAAATATCCCTGGTGGAAGTGACTATATAGACTCATTGACTAAACTAACGTTAACTTACTAAAGGGGTCGAGCCTTCCACTTCTATGCAAAAACAAGTACTATTCCATTGTATTGTTTATTTCTTTTGTCCTTTTTTTTATTTTCCTGAACAATTTTTCTTATAAATAAAATTTCAAGTAAGTTAGTTGCGTGTTGGGATTTCATCATTGCTAAGGTTCTCCTATCAACAACAAGATTTTAACGCACATCTTTAATAGTATATGACTTGTATCCTTGGAAACAGGACGAAGGGACTTCTAAACGGAATAAACTTTTTATTGGACTAAGACCAAATAGATGTGGCTAGGTTGCATACTTAATGACATTTTTTAATATATTATTCTTGAACATGTGTTTAGGCCTTAATGGGCAGATTATAAAACCTATACTACACTTTTTCTATTTTTTTGGGTGTTAAAAGACTAATTCCCTTTGGACATGCTTAAGCTTCTAATGCCCTATTAAAATATGTATATTATGTTTAACTTTGGCAGATTTTTTAACCTAATTTTGCTAAGATATATATTCTTCATAAAGCACTTTTTGTAAGATATGTATAGCTTCTTTTATAAACACTGCCTTGTCAGCCCTTTAGACAAGTTTTTCTCTCCAATATTCTGTCTCCATTCATTAATATTGCTCCGAGTTTCACTCTAATTTTAACTTTTATTCTTTGGCCAATGCATGGTTAGTGCTTTGAAGATAAACAATATTAATGAAGCATATATAATATTCTGACGTACCAAATTCATTGATGCAAAGACCAGAGCTTTCTACCAAGTTTCTCCATGTGTCCAAACCTTTTGCACTAACTTCAGATGGGATCCTATGATTCTTCTTTAATTAGTTTGAGAATGACATTTTGGATTTTACTGAGATATTCTTGCTTTGATGAACAACACATGCAGGAGGGAGGATTACTATATGACATAGATATATATTAATACATATACTATGATAATATCTCGGATATTTATTTTTATTTTTTCAAGCAGTGGAATCTTATGGTGACTACATTAAAGTAAACTGATCACTTATTTGTTTAAAACCAATTGATTCTCCAAAAGATTTAGGAGGCGTTTGGGATAACTTACCAAGACTTTTCTCGCGAGATAAACCCTTGTACAATTTGAAAAATATAAAAATAACTTTGTTACATTCGAAATAATCTTTATAAAACAAAATCAACTATGCTAATCACTGGAAAATATCAAAGCGGAAGCGTATCATTAGATCCATTTTCTTTTTTCCTTTCTAAGGAACTATATTCTGCCTTAGCCATTTTCTTTTTTTCTCTCCCATTTTCTTAACCAACTCAAGAAGTACCATTAGATTCAATATGGATCAAATAACTTAAACACTTATCAAAATGGTTTGTTTCCATCAAAACGGATCCAAGGGATTTTGCCTCAACACATCAACCATACCAACATAGGATCAAAACATTCTTCGTTACATCTATCGTAACTAAACCCATCAATGGTCACATATGTTGACACAAAAGAATGACATGGATCATAATTTGGATATGTAACATGGAATTTTTATGTAATGTGATCATAACATGCTTCATTCCAATTTGTCGTAGTACTTAAACCTTAATGAGATCAAACCGTAGCTGAATTAGAGTTTAATCAATATCAAAACTTTATTTCTACAGAGATATTCTTAAACCTCACCTAAACTTATATATATATATATATATATATATATATATATATCATAAAGCATTAAATATAACAATCTCCCACAAAAACTGAACATCACTTATTGATGTAACACTCATACGAGCAGCGTGCTCGCGAAGCAGTTTTGGTGGAGAAGAATAGGCAGTTGTTCTTTCTTTTTTGCACACTAGAAACCCAATGGGCGCACACTACAACAGAATTGCAAAAAAAGGGCGCACCCTTTAGAGGCGCTTTTTAAAAAGTGCCACTGATGCTCAAATACGGAGGGCCTTTAAAGCGCCCCTAAAGGCCCTCCGTATTTTGAGCATCAGGGGCGCTTTTTAAAAAGCGCCCCTAAAGGCCCTGCGTGTTCTGGGCATCAGGGGCGCTTTTTAAAAAGCGCCCCTGATGCCCAGAACACGCAGGGCCTTTAGGGGCGCTTTTTAAAAGCGCCCCTGATGCTCAGGTTTTAGAGGCGCTTTCTAAAAGCGCTCCTGATGCCCAATTTCTCTCTTTTACCCTACCTCCCTCTCATTTGCGAAAAGTCACACAGTACCGCCTCCCTCACACACACACAGTACGGCCTCCCTCTCATTTGCGAACGAAGAAGCTTCCCTCCCTCCTCCGTGAACGAAGCAGCTTTTCCCTCCTTCCTTCCTTCGTGAGCGACAGCGCCTTCCCTCCTCCCTCCTCCGTGAACGAAGCAGCTTCTCCCTCCTATCTTCCTTCGTGAGCGACGGTGCTGCTTCTCCCTCCTCCGTGAACGGCGCTGCTTCGTCCTCCCTCCTCCGTGAACGACGCCTTCACTCCGAGACTTGTGAGTTTTCCTCACTTTAATCTTTAGATTTTCGAATTTTTTTTATTCACGTTGGTTACAGTTTCGTGTTGTTTTCTGTGCAAAGGCGTATTTGATGAGTGCGAAAAACCCTTTTCGTGAAAATTTGATGTTTGTGCTGATTGTTTGGGAATTCATATTATAATTGTTAATGATTGATGCATTTGTTTGTTTGTGACTGGAAATACGAGTGAATATGAATTCACACATAGATGAAACAAACTATATACAAGTTAGGGAACCAATAAAGTAAACATAAGGGGGTGCCTCACATCCTATTGTTGTAAAGGAGACCTTGAAAAAGATGTTATTTTCTTATCATATCATTGAAAAGGAGTGAGTTATGTTCACACCAGAGAAGTTGAAAGACTACTCAAATCAATAATAAATTTCTAGGTGTTGGCATGAGTGGTGCCAACTTGTAGGAATGGTCTCAAAGTTATTTTCAAGTAAAGTTTTCTTCCTCTAGTGCCATCAAACTCATTCCCATGTTTAATGAAGCATATGGATAATTCAAATACACTTAATTTAAATTGTTCACCCATGGTAACAGTCTTCATATTATCATGATATGCAATTAAATATCAAATACTAATGCAAACGCACACTCCTCAAATGCTTCAATGGTTACAATTATATTTGCATTGTGATGGTCATTGGAAGAAATTAAAAACACCAAATCATAATTGTTTATAAGTATAGTTCTCTTCGTTAGCTTTCCAACGCATCCAAGAACACCTAAATCGGAGTTCCGGATATAACAGAAACAATTTTTTTTTTTTTAAAAAAACATTGAATCAGGGGCGCTTGCAGTAGAAAGCGCCCCTGTTGGTCTTAACGCACTTGACAATCAGGGGCGCTTGCAGTTAGAAGCGCCCCTGTTGGCCTGACCAACAGGGGCGCTTTTTACTGCAAGCGCCCCTGATTGTCAAACGCGCTAAGGCCAACAGGGGCGCTTTTTACTGCAAGCGCCCCTGATTGTCAAACGCGCTAAGACCAATAGGGGCGCTTTTTACTGCGAGCGCCCCTGTTGCCTAATAATTAGAGGCGCTTGTTGGGCGCTCCTGTAGAAGGTTTGGCAACAGGAGCGCCAGATTTAGGGGCGCCCGAAAGCGCCCCTAATGGATTAAAAAAAGCGCCCCTGAAGGCTTTTTTTGTTGTAGTGGGCTAGGCCCAATCTAAAGATAACTTTTAGGGTTTTACTTTCCCCACACCCCCTCCTACTCTTTCACACCCCCTAACTTCTAAAAACCCTAAAATACCCTCAACTTAAAAAAAAAAAAAAAAACACAACACCCTCACACCCCTCACTCCTCTCATTTTCCCTTTCACTCTCCCTCACACCCCTCATTCGAACCCTAACTCTCCTCTCCCCCCTCTCACTCAACTTCTCACAACTCACTCAATCTCACCCAATCTCCCACTCAATCTTCTCCACAAACACCCTCAAGACCACCTGGGTTTTGTTCGCGTCCTCTCACTCTCTCTAATCGTTCCATTTTCATTCAGGTAACCCTCTCTCCCTTCTGTCCATTTAAGTTTTTTTTTTCTGTGCATCTGCTGTGTTCGCATGACCTCATGCGAACACGTGAAAACGAAGGTGTTCGAATGAGGTCATGCGAACACCGTTCGAATGAGGCCATGCGAACACCCGTTCGAATGGGGTTGTTCGAACACGTGCGAATGCTTCTGTTCGAACAGGTGCGAATGATGCTGTTCGAACAGGTGTGACAGTATTGTTTCTGTTATTTTGCTGATTATGTTGCTTAATTGGTTTAATGGTTGTTATTTCAGATATGGTGAGGCATCGTGGCGGTAGTTCGCAACAGCCGGAGCGTAGGCCACCCCCGACGGCTTCCGAACGCAAACGGAGGCAAGATGGAGCTGAACCTTCCCGGAGGGGTAGGCGTAGGGACGTCCCTCCTCCCCCACCGGAGGTTGATGATATTGTCCGGGATGTTGAGCGTGATGCTCAATTTCCGGCATATGAGCTGGCCGGCCCTTCTGGTCATGCACATGAGGAGGGAGGTGCTCAACATGAGGAGGATGTTGAGCCTCAGGAGCCTGCTGCTGCTCCTAGGGCTACATTCCCATTCCCTGGTGGACCTGTTGATGGTTCTGTCTTGCCCACATACGGGTCTCATATTTTGACTGAGTTCTATGCTGGCCGGGTAAGTTATTGTTATATAATAGCGTGTTGTCAATTTTGTTTCTTATTTTGTTGAACATATTGGCTTATTGTGCCGGTGTCATTTGTCAATGCAGGTTCGGCCGGACATAACTACGATTCCACATGGACCGGTTAACCTTGTGGTCCATGCTAGGATCAGGGAGACTCTTATCCTATCGGGGTTGTTCCCTCTCATAGGACTTGGTTTTCCCCTCACTCACAAGGGGCTGCTGAACGCATTCATAGAGCGTTGGCAGCCGGATACATCATCATTCCACCTTCCTGTGGGTGAGATGTCTATCACCCTTGATGATGTATCCCAGCTGCTACACATCCTCATCACGGGCCAGTTCTATGACATGCCTGACTGGACTTCGTGGCAGGGAGAGCAGATGCTGATTGACTATTTGGGGGCCATGCACCCCCCAAGATGCCGCTGAACAGACTTCTGCGCGAGGGTTGTCAGTTGGTCTTGTATGGCTGAGGGATCATGTCTACCACCCAGCCATAGCTGAGCAGAGGTGGCATCATGCTGCTAGGGCCTATTTGCTCTATCTTTTGGGCTGCACATTGTTCGCAGACAAGTCAGGAAGCAAGGTTAAGCTTGGCTACCTAGGTATGCTTCTTGATTTGAACAATGTTGGAGACTACTGCTGGGGGGCAATGGCCCTTGCCCATATGTATGATCAGCTGAAGGATGCTTCAAGAAAGAAGACGAAGAAGATGGCTGGTCATATGGCTCTACTACAGGTATAAAACTTACTTTTTTTTTTATAAGTTTGCTTTAGGTTTACTTTCAGATTTATAATCAACCAATGATATGTTCATTACAGGGTTGGATTTTTGAGCACTTCCAGAGTGCCAATTTTACATCTTGGGTGGTGCACCCAGAATATGTTGAGAGTATGCCACGGGCGAAGAAATGGCTGTGTAGGGATGGCCCCGGGGCCATCAAGTCACACACCATCAGACTGTGCCTTGACCGGCTACACCATGAGGAGGTCACCTGGGACCCCTACACAGGCCATAGGCAGGAGAGACCCTTTGAGAAGCTGGGCAGGTTCAGAGGGTTCATCCGGAGTGCTGGCTGTATGGTGAGCCATTTGCCGGATAGAGTGGTCAGACAGTTTGGCCAGGTACAGCACATCCCGGAGGAGCCCAGACCTGCAAATCGGGCCGTCTGTACTCTCACGGAGTGTGATGAGAGGTGGACACAGTTCCAGGACCACTTGGTGGCGCGGGGGCCTCCCTGTGTGCCGTACTCCTCAAACACGGTGCCGGGCTACTTTCCATGGTTTTCTAGGGTCTCACATCCCTTTGCCTTCCCTGAAAATTATGTAGAGCTTGTGGATGAGCCGGATGTCAGTGTGGTACGTGTTTTTTATGTTAATTACAGTAATAAGTTTCTTCTACTTATTTAAATAATGTTATGTTATTTGTTTGACAGATGCTGCCAGAGCTCCTGGATATGGTGGATGAGATGGATGGGACCATCAATGATAATGTCCCAGAGCCAACCAGGAGCGTCTTTCAGCGCATCAAGAGGTTGCTCAACCCCTTCCGTAGGATTAGGAGGAGGATCGTCAATGTGTATCAGAGGAGGGGGCGCAACACCCAGTAGGGGGGGATATTTGTATAATTTAACTGTTTGGAACTTTTGTATAATTTAACTACTTTTGATATTATTAAGTATTTTTGTGATGTCATCTACTTAATTTGGCGCAAATTTATTGCCTTTTTATTACAAACCATAACCATACATGAAATACGAAAGACATGAAATACGAAAGACATAAAACCAACATAAGCAAACAACTAACTAAGAAACTAGTGTTTCGGTCGTCCCTGTTCCAGAAGATAAATGATCTCTTCTGGAGTGCGTATTGTGTCCACGTACAACTCTAAGACTTGTCGCCCCATCGGAAGTGTAGCATGATATTCCATCATGGTCCCAACGTCGTCATCGTTGCGGATCTCCATAACTGTAAAATAGCCAGTCCCGTAATCAAGCCGGTTGTACTTTCAGTTGGGCGAAGGTGATGTCCTTACTCATCCTGCAGAATACATGGTTAGAACAACGAAACACAACACCATGTTCGTCGGTGGTGACAGTCCCATGGTGATGAAGGGCAGTTAGGAATTTGGTGGATGAGTACTGGGTTGAGCACAATTGCCATTCCATTTCAGCTTGGTTGTAGCTGTCAAGAGGGAGAGTAGGTTTTGGTGAAGAAGCAGATTAGGGTTTGGTGAAGAAGGTCTGAGGATGTGAACCCCCTTTTATAATAGGCATGGTGAAATGTCAGCCGTTGATTTCATTTTTAGATCACAAATCTGAGCCGTTTAAATTCTATCCGTTCAGACACATTTTCCAAAGGGATTGACATCCACTCCTTTATCTGACACACATTTGACTGATTGTAAGCCGTTGATCAAAACTGTCGGTGGAATCTGAGACGTCCAATATCTGTCGCTCTGCAACACTGGTTCGAATAGCCTCATGCGAACATGTTCGCATGACCACATTCGAACCTGTTCGCATGACCCCATTCGAACAGGTGAAAAACACCCAAGAGGGTGTGTCCCCATATTTAACACACGCGAATGGCCTCGTGCGAACCTGTTCGAAGGCCCGTGTTCGAACAGGTGAAAATTCATGAAAAAAAAGAGGTTTGGCCTGGCCTTTTGGTCATTTCACACCCTTATGGGGTGTGTTTCGAGTAGGAGGGGGTGTGGGAAAAGCAAACGCCTAACTTTTATTTTGTGAAAGTTGGGTGGGGTTTTTTTTTTTTACCCCCATCATCTCCCCAGCTACCCCCCCACATAAAAGTGAAACCCGAAAATACCCCTGCCCAATTTTCAATTCGCTCGGATTTACCTCCATTTGAGGTAAATCCGCTTTGTTATTTTTAAAGTCGGATTTACCTCATATGGGGGTGCCCAATAGGTAAATCCGATTTCAAAAATAACAAAGCGGATTTACCTTAGCTGGAGGTAAATCCTCTTTGTTATTTTGGAAATCGGATTTACCTAGTGGGTACATAAATCCGATTTCCCTAAAAAAAGAGAAAATCGGATTTATCCCACCTAAGGTAAATCCGATTTCCCTAAAAAAAAGAAAATCGGATTTATCCCACCTAAGGTAAATCCGATTTTGTTATTAAAAAAAATTGTTTTTTATTTAATTTTTTAAAAAAGGTTATAAAATACTACTAAAAATCCGTTAAACAGCCAAAACTAATCCAAAAATTATGAAAACACCACTAAAAATCTAATAAAACCAAAATAAAATTATGCAAATTTTTTCAGATTTTTTGGAGATTATGAAAAATTAAAAAAATTAATAACAAATAGTAAACGATGGAATTTGGGATTTTGAGATACCCAGTCCTGAAAGAAGTTCCTTCTTGAGGAGTATTGATCCTTGATATTTTTCGGATTTAAAGAATGTGGTTTCATTACAATTTGAGTAGGTTACCCGAAAACTGATTTTTTAGCCTAAATTTTTAGCCTAAACTGATTTAAAGAATGTACTTTTAACTGATTTATTTATTTATTAATTAGGTTAACAAAGCGGATTTACCCCCACATAAGGTAAATCCGCTTTGGTTATTTTTAAAAGCGGATTTACCTTATATGATGGGGTAGATCCGCTTTTAAAAATAACAAATCGGATTTACCCCCACTTAAGGTAAATCCGATTTGTTATTTTTAAAAGCGGATCTACCCATCTTAAATAAATCCGATTTAAATTTTTAAAAATTTTTAGTGGAAATCGGATTTACTTAAATCCGATTTCCAAAAAAAAAATGAAATCAGGATACGTTCGGGATTTTTAAATTTTGTTAAGGGCAATTGCGTCTTTTCGCAGGGTCGGTGGGGGTAGCTAGGGAGATGATGGGGGTAAAAAAAAAATCCCAAGTTGGGTTCATGCATGTTAGGTGCTTGTCTTTGTTCTTCCATAGCAACATGTTGTGATTTGTATTATTATATACCTTGAGACACTATATGTGTTGTTAGATAGATGACGAACCAATAAGTAACGTAACCTTAGGGGGTAAATCAGGAACAAAACTTAGAGCAAATATGAACTTTTGTCTGGAATATCACTTAATTTGCTTTAATTTGTGTGGGAAGATGCAAAATGGAATAAGAGAGGAGAAAGATGTCTGAAAGGAACCATGTGAGTTTAACAACCAGGACTAAATTAAATTTCTCATTTTTTTACTACTAAGTTACTATCGGGTGCACTTACCATGAAACCACATTAGACCAATGTTGTTTGAGTTTCCTTTGGTGTAGATATCATATAGTTTGGACTTTACCCTTCAAATTTGATATACCTCTTGATTCAAAAATCTCTTTTGCACAATTTCTCAAACCATATTGATGTGTTTGTAAGCATACATCTACAACTACTTCTCTTGATTATGTTTTCCTCCCTCCGTCCCATATTATATGTCCTTTTGGGTCATTTCACACATATTAAGAAAAGTAGTTAATTTTGTATGGGAAATAGAAATTGTGAGTTAGTTTACCAAATTAACCTTATTAATGATGACATTGGAAATATAAATTAGTAGAGTTATGAAAGAGATATTATTAAATAATGAAGGGTATGGTAGGAAAGAAATGTTAATGTTTCATTGGGATTCTAAAAAGTCATGTATTATGGAACAAATTTTTTTGGCTAGAAAGTCATATACTATGGGACAGAGGGAGTACCTTTTTATTGAATACAATCGTTGTGGTCGTACTCGTACAATTGATCCATGTTGGGTCTGTTATCCATACGATGCTCGAGTCGCATTGACATATGCATATATGTATCAAATATGATATGATGAGTGGACACCCACCTCTTGAACACCACAAGGTAGAAAGAAATAGAGCGGAGAAATGATAGATGTGATGTGTGAGTGGTACGCAATAGTTAATGTTACCGCCCACAGCATTTTAGTATGAGTAATGTTATTCAGTTAAAGTTTTCGAGCCAAAAATAGCCAAAAACCACATTACAATAGCAATTAACCAAATTTTTTAAGTCATTAACCAACGTACTTTTTCACTATTTTCTAGGCTATTGACTAAAAACTGTGAAAAAATAGGTTGTTTAGTGGCTTAAAAAACTTGGTTAATTGGTGTTGTAATGTGGTTTTTGTCTATTTTTAGCTGGAAAACTTTGGCCGAATAAGATTACTCGATAGTATATATGGTTGGAAAAAAAATGTATGAAAACATAACAATACTCATCAAGGCCCATTGTTTCTGCTTTTGTGGTCTTACCCTTTTGACATATATAAAACTAATGAGCATTATTGTGAGTACCGAAGCTAATAAGCTATCATATTTCCATCATATTCATGTAAATTCAAATTATTGATTAGTGTGACACAGTAGATGTACTTATATTTACCAAAAGGAAGAAGTTAAAATTTTTTATCATTTGAGTCACTTCGGTGGGTAGCGCCTACACAATAATTGTACATAACTCCTGCTCAGACAATTATTCCATGTGAGAGTAAAAATTGTCAAATATTTCAATAGACATTATATAGAATTATGAATGATGAGATTGTTAAATAGTTTGCCATGATAGATTTGTGAGATCCATTTAATCTTGCTCGTGCTCATAAGCAATGGAATGAAACTCGCGTGGCTTAAATTTAAGAACAAAGGAACAAAAGGGGGCTCTTCCATGTTGAAAAGAGCAAATATAATGGATGTATTGTCATGATGCTTTCATAATTTTGTGCGTGGAATAATAGAATTGCAACGTTAATGATGGAGATTGAAGGCCATCTGCACTTAGCTTCCTATAAATATGATATATATATATATATATTAGATATGAACCAACAAGAGTTTGTCCAAGTGGTAACTGGACTTAGATCCCACCCTAAGGTCTCGGGTTCGAATCTTGGGTGTGGCAAAAACTCTGTTGGGAGGGGAACCACACCGACCGGCAAAGCCGAAAATTCGTGGCCAGCCAGGTTCCCCGGCGTAGATTAGTCACCGACAAAGCCGGTGGAAACTACACACCAATTACATGGTAACAAAAAAAAAAGATATGAAAAATGTTAGCAATACTCTTTTTTGCACATGCTCTTCAACACTCACTCTCTGATTGACTAAAATTCAAGTGATTCCACTAAACTAATGGGTCTCGTTTCCAAAGTGGTGAGATCCACATGAATTTTAACCAATTATAAAGTGAGTGTTCGAGAGAGTTTGCAAAAGAGAGTGTTGCTAGCATTTCTAAACTCCAACTAAAATGCATCATCGATATTTATCTATATTTTGTAATATCATGAATTGTGATGTAACTAGGTATGCAATTCAAACCGTGATTTAAAAATTGAGCAAAAATTTTCAAAAAATAAAAGAGTGCCCAACTCTTTAATTGCTGTCTTTTTTATTAGTTAATCTTGAGAGAAAAATGGAACAACCATCGAGGAAATTTGCAAGGATTACGAGGATAAAAAAAGACCATATCATAAATATAAAAGGGTTGTTGTGGAGAGGACACTTTGTGTATTATTTGTGGTGAGTGGGGTTGTTAAAAAAACAAATGATGTTAACCTGAATAAAATGAAGAGAGTAGTTATTATGGTGAATATGGTGAAAGACGTGATAGATGGAACCAAATATGAAGTTGAGGGTGTTGTTGTTGTTGTTAATGACGTTTAGTTGTGTTTGGGTTTGGGCCTGGACATGGATCAGAGATGGAGTTAAGTTGTTTGGCCCATTAATTGAATAATAGGAGGGGGTGAAAGTAGAAGAATAGGAGAAAGGGAATGTAGAACTAGAAAGAAGGAGATGGGGTTGTGGAGAGAGTTTTGAATGGAGTATTGATAGAATTGGTGATGGGGTTTTGCTGAACTAGAAAGAAGATGGGGTTGTCTTTCAAGGAGTGTGGGAGATGGGGTTCTGTAGAAAGAAGATGTAGAGTCCCAGAAAGGTAGCTCAGTTGGCGAGGTAAAAGACATGAAGGAGTTACAAAATCGCAAAAAGAAAGTCCAGAGTTCAAATCTTGAAAACTAACATCCCCCCAACAACTAATTAATAACCACCAGGAAGAAGGAGATGAGGTTGTCTTTGAATGAGTGTAGGAGCACCTATATATATATATATATATATATATATATATATAATTGAGTGAGAAGCTTGTGGTCTAACATCCATCGATTACCTTGTCAAAAATAACACATCCATCGATAATTGAGGTAAAAGATATTATTGGTGTGATAAGAATTACAAACTAATAATATAAAAGAAACACAATAGTACGTACCGAATTATTCCTTAATTGGACTTTTATTTTAAAAATTTACCTTAATTGGACTTTTTTCTTTAATGTGTCACATGTTGTACAAATTATACCTATCACTACAAGAATAAGTGCTGTTTCCTGCCATTTTTTCCGATGAACTCTAGTCCGTCGCAATTTCCGACGGATTTCCGACCAAAATGTCGTCGCAAATGTTCAGATATATATATGGTTTGTGCTCCTTGGACTTGAGATTGCAGCTTATTCTTCAGTGGTTGACCGAGATACTAGTGCTTATCTGCTGTTTCGTTAAGAGGAAGGAATTCTCAGTGGATATTTCCGCCAAGTTGGGGAGCAGCTTCTCTCTGGCCCCCTTTGTTATTGTGGTGGTGAGCATTTTGCTTACATTCTTGGTCTATATTATGTGGTCATAACTGATATTCTTATGCATGCTGAACTTTTTTTTATAGGCAGTCTGCACCATTCTGGCTATGATTGCCACCTTACCCCTTGTTCAGCTTTTCTTCTTTCACATTCTTCTCATTAAAAAGGTAAGCTTGGCAGCTGTTCAGTACTAGAAAATGTACTTCCCCCTCTTCATTTCATTTGTCAATAAATGCGTGATGCATCTTACACAATCATTCATATAAGAAGGAGCTTATTTAGTTATTCTCTCTATTATATATTTGCCATAAAAAGTAAAATGATATTGAGAGGCACATAGGAGATAATATGATGGTTGTATAAAAATGAGTTCTCATTTCGTTTTAAAACAATTATGAAGTTAGTGCTAAATATTGTGGTTATTGTGGAATAACTCAGGGAATCAACACATATGATTACATCATAGCTTTGAGGGAGCAAGAGCTAGAGCAGCAAGGAGTTGGAGGTCAACAGAGTCCCCAATGATTACATTCTTGTGGTTCTTGTTGATGGCAACCTTAATCATGGTCCCTTACAATTATATTTTAACAAATCTGGTTTCACTGTAACAGGGCACTGCAGATGCTGTGAGGCAATATTTATGGCTTTTCGAGGAGCACAACGTTTTGGAATACTTAGTTTTGGCTGGTGACCATTTGTATCGAATGGATTATGAGAAATTTATACAAGCACACAGAGAAACTGATGCTGATATCACTGTTGCTGCATTGCCAATGGATGAAAAGCGTGCCACTGCCTTCGGTCTAATGAAGATTGATGAAGAGGGGCGTATAATTGAATTTTCTGAGAAGCCACAAGGAGAACAATTGAAAGCCATGAAAGTGAGCCCATATAATAACCCCTTTTTTTTGTTATTTGTACTTTAGTATATAACTGGTTAAGAAGTTTTGCTATCACTTTTCTGTATTAGGTCGATATATACTACCATTTTGGGTCTCGATGATGAGAGAGCAAAGGAATTGCCGTATATTGCTAGCATGGGTATATATGTTGTCAGCAAACACGTGATGTTAGATCTGCTCCGCGACAAGTTTCCTGGTGCAAATGACTTCGGGAGTGAAATTATTCCGGGTGCAACTAACCTTGGATTGAGAGTATGCACTCCTTCTATATGTTTAATATTAAGATTAAGAAACCAATCTTGTTATTGCTTGTCATTTGTTGGAGATCCCAACAAATTGATGTGTATTATAGTTTTGCCAGCAAAATTTTTCAGGTTTCGCAAGCATCCAGATCACTGATGTGTTGTTTGTGATTATGTGCAGGTGCAAGCTTACTTATACGATGGATACTGAGAAGACATCGGTACGATTGAGGCTTTCTATAATGCAAATTTGGGAATCACCAAAAAGCCAGTGCCAGATTTTAGGTGAATTAGTAAAGGCTGTTTTGTTTATTCATCCTACTGTCAACTGTATTTTAATGATAGCAGATTCTTCGGAGTGTTTCATGTTTGTGGCAACATTGATTGCAGTTTCTACGATCGTTCATCTCCAATCTACACCCAACCTCGATACTTGCCTCCATCTAAGATGCTCGATGCTGATATCACCGATAGTGTTATTGGTGAAGGATGTGTAATTAAGGTAAGCTTTTTCAGAACTTTCACATCCCTCTGATCTGTTTCAGTTGGCTGTTGCACATATTTTTCCCTTATCCATCACTATGGGCATGAGGTAAATTCGTAAATTTTTTTGGCAAAAATGTCAAAGAATGAGATTACTTATTTTATTGAAAAATAACTTATTTTCAATATTTTTTCATAGAACTGCAAAATTCACCATTCTGTGGTTGGATTACGATCTTGCATATCAGAAGGTGCAATTATTGAGGACACATTGTTGATGGGGGCAGATTATTATGAGGTAATATTGCTAAATAGCTAGTGCATATTATTTTAATTGGTACTGGGGGCAAATTTCATCTGATTGTAACTTTGCCATAAATAAAAATTAAGTTAACAGGTATTGAATTTAGCTTGACTAACAGTACTAACTGTAGCATTTATCTTCTGATTGTTGTGCTGTAGACGGATGCTGATAAGAGGTTTTTGGCTGCTAAAGGCAGTGTTCCAATTGGCATTGGCAAGAATTCTCATATCAAAAGGGCAATTAACAGTGACAATGTGCAAGAAGCTGCAAGGGAAACTGATGGTACATCATCTGTCATGATTTGTTATACAGCTCTCTGTAAATACAATAATCTTCTTCAAGATAGTTTTATGTTTTTTATCATCCTTGTGAAAATTGGATGGGTTTCATCAGGTTTTGTTTGTGCTTCTTTCTAAACATATTTGTAACAATTTGAGTATTGTTGGGGACAAGTTTTTTTAGCAATTGAGCTTTTAGTTAATAGTTCATTGTGGTTGAAAAAAGTTTGCATAAAGGATTTTGATTTTATGATAATTACTAGTGTATAAGAGAAGGAATTGCAATAGAAGTTTGGTTTAGTGAGGGTATAAGGACGACCGTTGGATTTAATTTTTTTTTAATTTTTTTAAAAAATTTCCGACGGATTTGCGACGAAAAGGTGTCAGAGTTTGCGACGAATTTGCCACGGATATTTGCGACGGATTTCCGACGACTTTGCGACGGAGACATTTGCGACGAAAAAATCCGTCGGAAATCATTTGCGACGGCTTTTTGTCCGTCGGAAAGTTCGTCGGAAACGTCAATTTGCGACGAAAATCGCTGCATTTGCGACGAAAAACGCCGTCGGAAATCGTCGATTTTCTTGTAGTGTATTAACTTTTTCTTTTAATTAATTAAATAATTGCTCTATGTGAATTTGAATTACTAAAATTGCTCTTTGTTTAGGTGATTCAAAGGAGCAAGACAAAATGTATTATGAAAAGCATTATCGTATCTGATAGTGAATTGTCAGTTATATTTTGTTTATGCTGCTATTATGTGTTTGCGGTGCAGTTTGGTTCGGTTTTGAGCCTAAAAACTATCTGAACTGCAAGATAAAAGTACACGTGATTTGATTTGATTCGATTGGCTTCTTAACGAAAATCCGAGCCAATGGATTGGTTTGGTTAGTTCAGTTTTTACGTGACAAAACATAATTTAAAATAGAGTTAAAATTAACTAATTTAATCCTAAATCTAAATATTACTACTTTTTATCTAAGCAAAAGAAATTTTACTAGAACCACCTAAGGGCGTATATTTTAAATAAACAGGAGAATTAGCTTCTTAATCAATATGTTATAAAAATGCTAATCATTAATTATTGTCCAAAATAATTACAAGATATAAAATCTCAGTTATATTAGAAATTGAAGTATAAGTTTATAACATGAGGTCATATTTATTTGTTGATAAATATTTTTAAACAACTATTGATAACTTTGCATAACTGAAAGAAATATTTAAAACTTAGATTAAATACTAAAACACGGCATAAAGGATTAGTATAATATATAGGATTATGAATGATGAGATTGTTAGATAGTTTGCCATGATAGATTTGTGAGACCCATTTAATCTTGCTCGTGCTCATAAGTAATGGAATGAAACCCGCGTGGTTTAAATTTAAGAACAAAGGAACAAAAGGGTGCTCTTCCATGTTGAAAACAGCAAATATAATGGATGTATTGCCATGATGCCTTCATAGTTTGGTGCGTGGAATAATGGAATTGCAAGGTTGATGGAGATTGAAGGCCATCTAAGAAACCCTCCAATCTCTTTCTTTGATGGGTTGATTGTGTCCAATTGGCTTCCAATAAATAGGAGATGTATATTTGTTGAGAATTCAAGTGTGAGTGATTAGTCTCACATCGGCTAAAATGAGGTAAATGAATGGATTATAGGATAGATGACCCATATATCTGATGCCTTAAGGTTTTGGATGGGGATGTGTCGTCTAAGTCTCTTGGTGGTCCTCCTGGACTCCCCAACAATAGCTAAACCGCAATTAGAATGCATCATCAATATTTATCCCTAGATTTTGTAACATCAAAAATTGTGACGTAACTAGGTATGCGATTTCGACCGTGAATTAAAAATTGAGTAAAAATTTTCAAAAAATAAAAGAGTGCCCAACTCTTTAATTGTTGTCTTTTTTATTACTTAATCTTGAGAGAAAAGGGGAACAACCATCGAGGAAATTTGCAAGGATTACGAGGATGAAAAAAAGACCATAACATAAATATAAAAGGGTTGTCGTGGAGTGTATTATTTGTGGTGAGTGGGGTTATTAAAAAAACAAATGATGTTCTATCATAGTACATACTATGAATAAGATATACTTTAATATGAATAAAATGATGAGAGTAGTTATGGTGAAAGACGTGATAGATAGATGAAACCAAATATGAAACTTAGAAAGTTGACCCCATGCATTGTGGAGCTATCTATGTAAAGCACTTTTGAAGTGGGGGGAGAAAAAGAGAGGGAGGCTTGAGAATCATTGGTGGGAGTAATCACCATACCATGTTGTTGCCTTATTTATGGTTCTTCTTAGTTCTTATACTGAAAAAAATCCAAAACTGCATAAATAAAAGGTATAATTATTGAAATCGCGTATTTATTAAAACACTTAAACACCCTCCTTTTTTTGAAAATTTTGTTTGCAAACAACATAAATTATCCAAAGTTAGGATTTGTAGGTTTTGCTTTAAAAAGTGATCTTTACTCTTGAATTTATTATTCAAGTCTTTTTTACGTGAAGGTAAAGCATTTAACATTCAATTCGCTTTCATTCAAAATCAAATTTTTCCATTGCATACACCAAATATATAAAGTTAACTTTTTTTTAGACAGAGTAACAAGTGTCACCTGAAACTCATACACACAATTGTGAGGTCATGGATTCGAACCCGAGTGATGATATCCGGCCTAACAATTTTGATATTTGCAGGTTTAGGATTAAGTGTAGATTAACAAATAGTGATATCAATAGTTACTCCGAAAATAGAATAAAATAAAATAGAAAGGTATCTTCTGCTATAAAAAAAAAGGCCAGGACCTCATTTTCCTCCTGACTTCTCTGTGCCCCAACTCTCTGTCCTCTACTTCCATAACCAAACATCAATGTCCAACATCTATCTCTCTCCATGTTTACTCTTCTACTTTTTATTCCTTTTCAGTTAAACTTGTTAATAGTATAAAAATATTTAAATTCTCACCTTTGATAACCCAAGGACAGAGCAGTTAGTTTTTGTCTTCTCATAATCAATCATAGATAGCAAGAAAAGCAACAGAGATGTCTCCAATTCCAAAGCAGTTATTATTAGGGTGATTTTCAGAAGCAAGCCACTTTCACTTGATCTTGAAATTTGAGAAGGTATGCAAACTGTGTAGTAGTTATCATTTACTGCCATCTTTCTACTTAACTATACTATCTAAGTAATTTTGCCTTGTTTCTTCTGCCACATCCAAATTCTGCTTCTCTTGCCAATGTTTCTAAGTAATTTTTTACTCTATAGCTTATCCCAAGTAAGTCTTTCTTTGTCATAGAACTGTATTTATTCTTACAGAATGAAAATCTACTAGATATGTTGATGAAAATAAAACAAGAATCTGTATGCAATTATTTGTTTTGGATATGCTGATGTTGCTAGTTCTTTATGTTAATATTTTTTTTCTCTGTCTCTGTGCACTTAAAAATGTTGTTCAATCTCTACTAAATCGGTTGGTTCTTAGAAATGTATAATCAGAAATTATCTGCATAAGAGATTCCATATTGATTTCAGATCAGATGGTAGGATTACTAATTAGAATAAAAAATGAAAGGAATTTGATTTACTGGACCATTGATGATACTAAAGCCATGGTAAAATGTGAAAACATTATATATTAGTTAGCTAGTAGTTCATGAACTTGATGGCATGCTTCCTTGCTAAAGATTAAACATAGCAAGCATATGTCAATTTTCAAGTAACTGAAATCATAAAATATGGTACATGAATCTGAATCTGACAGGACTAATTTGCTTTCATAAATAAAACATTGACACACGAATTTCTTCTTTTGATGATTGCTAAATTATATGACTAGATGCTAGCTAATCTTTTTTTTTTGTTACCGTATTATTGGTGCGCAGGATAAAACAAATCTTTCACTGGAAGCTCTAAAACAGATCTTACTCTGCGTGGTTGATTCTTGCACCTATTTTGTAAATTCGAAGCATGAAACCAAACATTGATCTTGAAGTGGAGGCAAGTGCAGAATATGAATCTGAGGTTACCAGCCATGTTGCTTCCAATATATCTAATCAAGAAACCTCAATTTCAAATCCAATAAAAATTTATCCAAATTCAGATGACATGTCTCTTGAATTAACTCTCAATTTCAAAAGTAATGAGTTAGGTACAAAGGAATCAATAGGATTCTCATTCTCAAGCACTTCTGAAAGTAGCAATGAACCTCCTTCTCAAACTACAGCAGCAACAACCGTTCCAAGAGTTTTCTCTTGCAATTACTGTCACAGAAAGTTTTTCAGCTCTCAAGCTCTTGGTGGACACCAAAATGCACACAAGAGAGAAAGAACACTAGCAAAAAGAGCTATGAGAATGGGACTTTTTTCTGAGAGGTATGCTAATCTAGCATCTCTTCCTTTGCATGGTTCTTTCAGTTCCATGGGAATAAAAGCACACTCCTCACTGCACCATAGTTTTTCACAAACAATGAGACCTTTTGAGGTGAAAAACAATGCAACATTTGAACAAGGATATGCTGGAGTTCCAATGTTTTTGGAAGATGATGAGTCAGATTTGTTGTGGCCTGGTAGTTTTCGCCAGGTCACTGAAAGAGGTGATAGTAATCAGAATTTTATGCTCACTGGAAGTTCAGATTTGAGTTTTGTTGAGGTGAATCCATGTTTAGAGACAGAAAATCCAACACCAGATTTGACATTGAAACTTTGATGGAGGTTACTTGGTATAGAATTGTCTGTGTTAGTGCTGTTATATTCTTGTACTGTAAGACATGCATGCAAAGGGTCATGATTGCTAGATTGATAACTAGTACATATGTTGAATTTCCTTTTACTTTCATCTTTGGTTTTCTCTTACTAGTAGTAGTCCTTGATTTAGTATTTTGTGCCGTATGTTTCTCTTACTGTACCGTTGTCATGTGGGTCTTTCAACCACTACTAAAAATTCACTGTTTAGTGACCAATTTTAGCTCCTTATTTAAAGACTGAAATTTCAAATTGATCCCTAAGTCAATCACTAAAAAGATTGAGCGACTTCGTAAAACCGACCGCTAAATATCGATTGCTAACTATTTTAGCGACGACTTCGCTAAACATGATGTTGAAACTAGGGCCTCTTCATTTTTTCTTTGTATGGACTACATTGATGTAATTTAGATACTTGAGAAACTATTTTGATGGAGTGTATTTAAGAAACACATATATCATAGAGAAAGTGGCTAGTTTGGCATTTAGCGATGAATTTTATCTGAAGAACAAATTTGGTGGATGAAAATGAAAATAACCTTTAAACACTGTTTAATTGATTTTCATTAATTAGAAAATAGTTTAAGAACTAAATTCCCAGATTACTAGAAACATTGCTGTTTGGGTTGAACCATGGCTAAATGAAGAGGGTATGGATCCTTTGACTTTCTCATTCCTATCTTGAAGTGAACCATGGCTAAAGAAGGACACTTGTAAAAGACGAAGCGCCACGCAACAATAGGACTCATACGTGGGTCAAATCACGTGCTCTTTCCTCAGTGACGTGTCAAGGCACCATAAATAAATAAACAATAATAAAATAATGAGTCACGAATAAAACGAGGGACGAAGCCAGAGCTGTAGCTATCATTTTCTGCTTTGAAGCATTCTACACTCCAGTTTAGTTTCAGTTCGATCTTGAAACGAAACGCAAGATGGCGGAGAAGCAAAACGGAGAAGCAGAGACTTTCAAACACAAGAAGAATAATAATAATAAGAAGGCAAATGATAACTTATACGACGTCGTTCAGCGTCTCATTTCCGAACCCGCTCAAACTGCAATTCGGATCAAGAACTCCATTACCCCTCTCATCCCTGAAGCTTCTAGAAACTACGCTCGTCGCATTCTTCTCTGGTCCCGCCAAGGCTCTCCCCTCCGCCCTCTCCTTCTAATTTCTGTTAGTCACTCTCTCTCTCTCTCTCACCTCTTTCTATATTTCAATTTCAAATCTATTTTTGAACATTCACGAGCGTAGTACTTTTCATGATGCATTCTACATTGCCTTGAGTTCGTACATTTATTCTGTTAGTTGTTTACTGATACTTCTAATGAATGCAAAGTTGTCCGAAGATTCAACTAAAGATATTAAAACTAGTTCCTCAAACTTATGCATAAGATCGTGGAATTAATAACGTTCTTAATTATGTAATCAGTATTAAATCAAATTCAAAGAAGGATTTTAGAGACTAAATTGATTGATTAATCCATAAAATACACATTTAGGAATTAATTTAATT
The DNA here is from genome assembly GCA_039519185.1 of Astragalus membranaceus. Classification (NCBI taxonomy): domain Eukaryota; kingdom Viridiplantae; phylum Streptophyta; class Magnoliopsida; order Fabales; family Fabaceae; genus Astragalus; species Astragalus membranaceus. The sequence continues at coordinate 154,801,165 of CM076849.1, read as the reverse complement.
TACAAAATACACATATAGTGCACCGTAGATATAGACCTCTAGCGCCTACACTTACGGTTGAAGATATGTGTTGGAACATTGGTGTGAATTTAAAAATTTTACAAAGTCCCACATTGCTTGGACTAAGCACTTGAACGGGCACGCACTCTAACTGACCACCACACACGCGCCGCCGTCCGACCGGCCGGGCTTGGGCTGTGAGGTGTAAAGTATTTTTATAAACTTATATTTTATTTTTTTTGGAACGTGCTTGTCCAGATTCATTGAACCGACCAGATACGACGAACGCTATCTGATAGAGCTGTTGCGGATTGCGCTCCAAGCTAGCTCGAAATTCGCGCAACAACTTGCGCATGAAGGCTCAAGCCTATAAAAAGGCTCTTCCCTCACTTGACGAAAACCGATCGAAAAAACTCAAACTCTCCTCCGAAAATTCTCTTCTCTCTAAAATTCGTGAGTGGCCTACGAGCCATATTCTTCTTCTTCTTTTTTCTGAGAGTGGCCTACGAGCCATATTCCCGAGTGGTTATAAACCATATTGAGAGGTGTATATCTCGAGCGATTACTGACTGTGCAGTCATAATTGTAACTGGGCTGTTTTATCCTGGGGGCGTCGTGGTTGATAGTCTGCTTGCACCATCGAGCAGTGCCACGAAACGTCTTAAAGAGAGCGACCTAGTCCGCGACTCATCCCAGTAATTTCTTCGGTATAATTTCGAAAACACTGAAACAACAGGCACCAATACCGACACTTCAATTGCTTTTATTTTTCAAAACAAATGCGTGTCTATATCGCGTCCGTGTCGGTATCTGTGTCAATGCTTCATCGATATAGACTCTCGAAATCATATAGTGTACACAATCACTGAAGATGACAATGTTGTTAAGGATTCTAAGTTCAGAAGTATAATCTAAGGAAGAAATAGAAGACTCAATTTTAGATCTAAGAGAGTTTGTTTTCATGTGTATTGGTTTATGTCTCCCGTGGTTTTGTATCTTTTACCATTTAAGGATTAATATGCCTAATATTCTCTTTTTGAAAAGAGTAAAATAGTTTTTTTTTCTTAAATTGTGTTTCACATGCTAGAATGGTCATTATTGAGAGCATGGAATGGAAACTTGTTTTGTTTTCATTCTTTTGTCCTTTGGAAATTTCAGCTGGTATGCTTTGAGTGGTAATTTTGAAATCATAATAATAATATCATAATAATTTCTGTACCAATTCAAGAGAAAAATGCCTCTTCTTGACAGTTACTTACAATGTAACATCAATATTGAATGTTTATGGTTTTGTTTTTTGAATATTGCTGCAGGTTGGGACAATTGTTCTTGTTGCTTTGTCGGGACTTCTTGCCTTTATGCTTTTCGTTCTAGTTGCAACTATAAATGCCATTGTGGTCTCGCTTCTCATTTCTTTGGCAGTAGCCGGAGGATTCTTGGCTCTTTTCTTTGCTTTCTTGACAACTATATATATTGGAGCACTGACAGCAGCCATATTTGCTATTTCCACGGTTACGTTTTGGGCAGTTGTGGCTATTGTGATAACTACTGGTAACTATTCTTTTCTCTTTTGATTGCCAGATACCGTTTCTCAGATTAATCTTGTTTGCTATTGAATTAATGTTTTGATTCTGATATGTTGTGTTGATTTGAATTAAGCTTTAGACAGATATGTTTCTAACAAGATGTCCCAATAAATAGGACTCTGCTAAAACTCTGAATTTCAATCAAACAGCTTCCTTTTGGTGAAATAGGAAGACTAACATTCTTTCAGATCAATGATTGTTCTTGCTTTTTGTCCTACCCTGTATAGAAAGATATTTGAATCTTCTTGGTTACTGTATGCATTTACATGATATAGTGAACATTTGCATTTTTGCATGTAACTGTACTACTTGCCATACCTTCTTGACAATGACATCAGAACTCCTTAATGGACATAGGAAATGCCATATATTTGAAGACAAACGAGCCACTCAAAATAGTCGCAGCAGACCAAAATTGCTTGACCAACAGGGGGTTGGATCTAGTGAAAGGGGTTAGTAGTTCTCCACAATGTGGCAAATCACAGTTTGTACCTATTGGGAGTTCAGGATGCACTGAGAATAACAATAAGCTAATGACTAGGACCACCAAGAGACATATCTCCACCTAAAACTTTAAGGCATGGGGTATATGGGTCACCTATCTACTTGTACTTAAATTACAACAATCTCCCCTTTAGATGTGAGTCTTCCGCATTTCTATACTTGCACAGCCATTACCAACCAACGACATGCCACCTAATTTTCTAGCATTGGAAAAACTTTTGATGCAAGGGATCCAATACACCCAGATGCAAGCACATTTAGTGTCTGATTGCACCTCAACCAGGATTGCCGCTGGAGATACTTGTGAGAAACCATCAAAAAAAGGACCAAAATTGCATGAAGGACTCATCCTTTCGATCTCAAATCAACAAAATTATTGATTAGTTTTATGTAGATGCTAGCCACTGCAGAGATTCTGTGGCAACTCTGACTATAACATGGCAATAGATTTTTTCCTTTCCTCACTAGAATCTAATGCAATGCTCTAAGTTTTCAGTTTTCTGGGATGGATTTTTATATAAAGTTGGTCTTTTATTTTCTCCTTTTTCTGCGGACTAACACTAATACTGCCTGGACATGAAAATAATGCGAGCCAGGATGGATTGGATTCTTTTATGCTGTATGGTTGGTAACTACAAAGAGTCTCGGATTTGCAAAACACTCATTGAGCGCGAGTGGCTCTGCAATTTCAACTTACTCTGCTGCTTGGGGTAACCGTAACCTTGTGCACAAAGCTTCCGATTAAGTGCTCATCGCAAGAATTATGCGCAATTTACATGTGCATATTTTGAAATAGCACAGGCTTCTTCTGTTGACTGGAATAATCCCATATCTCACTCATGGTTTGGTTTCGATGGCTATTGTTATGTTTTGTATTTATGAGCTAAGTGCAGTGTTGATAAAAAAGCTGGTTGTATGTATTGTGTTTCGGTTAAGTTAGAAAAAACAGTGGCTTTTCTTTGTTAGCTTACGTTATTATCTGGTATTGTGCAACTTACAGCATATTTGGAATGGCATTACTGTGGTTAATAATGTAATTTGGAATGAGTTGCAGTTGCTGTACTGGTATGAACAAGGGTATATAAGTGATATTTGTGTAGCTAGTAGCTAATCATCGAATAACAGAATACTTAAAAACATCGGGTATTTAGTTGAAATCAAAGTGCAGGATCCTATTAATATAACATAAAAGTGATTACAAACTTTTTTTTTAAGCATGAATTTATTGCTTACCATATATATGCCATTTTTGTCATCCAATTTTTATGGGTGTACGTTGGAAATTGATCTCAAATGGTACAGAGTTCACAAATTAAACTCTGCCAAAATGATTAGGATAATGTTTCTGACTATCATAGTCATAGCTCTGATTTTTCATTTTGTATTTAATACAATGGGACCTATTAAGACCAAACCCAACTGTTTCACAACTGGAAGCTTCTACCTCTACGAGTTTGGATCCTCTACATGCCTCCTTACACCGGAGCATGCTGCAGACTTTAACCAATCCTGCAACAACCTCAAAACAATTGCCCTAACATTTGCTTCTTAATTCAGCCAACTCTTTAACATGATTTAGACAACATTTTCTCTTCAATAAAATAGAGATGCTCTGACGCACAAAACAAAGACAAGAATAATTACCCATGGAACCTTTTCTCTTCTCTTAAATGTCCACTAAGCTACTTAACTAACCCTTACATCATATGTTTCAGTACCATAAAAAGTAGACATTTTTTCCTCTAAGTAAAATTAGAACATGATTTACCATGATGTGACACAAGTGGTAGATACTTAGGTCCCTTAACCATTTGGTCATGAGTTCGATTCCTGGCCGGTGTGTATAGAAAAACATTTGTTGGGAGAGGTCAACCCCTTAGATGGATCTCAAATACCTCGAAGGATTAGTCTCCATGGTTGCCGTGGAAGATACCTTGGTTTACAAAAAAAATTAGAACATGATTTATAACCATCATCACATGTATTAAACAAATTACCCATCAGCCACCAACAACATAAGACATTGTTAGAAAAATCTCCAATGAATCATCCCTTAAACATTTCATTTTTACTTTATTAAGTGGTCTCCACATACTGCATATTTTTTAACAACACATAATTTATTTTGCTCCAATAGTTAGTTCAGTTTGAGTTTCTTAAGTAGTCTGTCTTTCCATACTGCATTATTTTTAACAACACATAGTTTATTTTGCTGCAATATTTAATTCCTTAAGCGAGTCTGTTAGTACCCCTCAAATGTTCATTGTCCATTTGAATGTTGGTTGAGCAAGAACTAATTTTTAATTGATAAACCTCCTTTGGACAATATTCATCACCTAATTTTAAGGACTTAATATATCTTTTAGTGTTGCTAACACAGAAGGATGCATGTGTAAAGTTAAAATGGGTCATTTTAATTCCTAATTGCTACCTGTTAATTATGATCCGTATTTTGAACTATTATGGTCTCTAATTCAATCTATTTCAACCTTCAAATCCTAAACACCGCTAACCTTCAAATCCTAAACACCGCTAATGGTGTTGTAAGTCTCGATTTTGTACGTAAAATCAGCTCATTGTTTCACCTTCAATCTAAATTCTATAATCTTTAGCGAATCGTTGAAGATAGTTCATGTTAGATTGCTTCACTTTCACGACAAAGAACAATGAACGCCTTTTAGCTTTTAATAATGGCAATTTTCGGTGCATTTTTTAGTTAGTTTTCCTATATTTTTCTATTCATAGACCATTTTGATTTTTGAGTCATTTACAATGGATACCAGAGTTTTTGTCCGAAACCTAAATGGGTATTTACTCTTCAAAAAAAGGGGAAAAAGAAGAAAAAAAAGTATTACTTTTACCCACAATTCTTCCTACAATGTCTTATATTATTGATTATTGATAATGTAACAACATCATGAATTAAGCCTTGAGTCTCTATAAAATCACATCTAGATTAAAATCACATAAACACAAGTAGAACCACTTCAATTCTCTATCATTTCCATTCCATTAAAACAAGAAGAATAAAAAAGAAGCAAAATCTAAATAAAAAAGAAGAAAAAGAAATGAATGACTTACAAAGCGAAACCCTTCAAGTATTCAGGGTCACGCTTAGCCCTATCCTGGAACTTCTTAAACCAACGATCCAATATATCCATTGGAACAATCAATTTCGATCCATCAACACCACAAAAAGATTGCATAAAATTGAACAAATTCTCTCCCACTTTCATCGCCATACGTTCAATCCGCTTCTCACCGGCAACATCAAGCGACGGCAGCGTCGCCAAATCCTCCACCGACACGCCAATCTTCGCAGACAACGGCTGCGAATCCGCCGTCAACTGCGGCTGAATAGAAGCACTTCCTGGCTCCGGCCACAGCAACGACAGCACCGCGGAGGGACGAGCAATTGTGATGGCGCCGCAGAAGACGAACGGCGATCCTGGTGACTGGACGTAGACGGCAAGCGCTTTATCCGGCGGGAGCGTGAAGTTGTTGAGAAGGAAGATGCAGACTTCGGTAACTTGATCGTACGCCTCACCTGCGCATGTTAGTGGTAACTGGTAAGCGATGCTGTTTAAAGAAATTGAAAATGGACAATGCTAATGTGCGCGAGGGTGGAAGCATACTTACCGACGAAAGTGTTCATGTCAAGGATCCAATGGAAGGTGTCGATTTGAGCGAAGGTTGAGATATCCATTGGGAAACTTCGATTTGGGAAAACCACTCCGAACATTTTTGATTTTTTTTATTCTTCTTTGTTTGTGTTTTTGCTGATACAATTCTGGGATGCGAAATGGTGAAAACACTTGTTTAATTGTTTAAAGAGATGGAAACACTGAGGGAAAGAAACTAGAACATTCTGGATATATTTGAGGATAGATACGTCTTTTCAGTTTTTGTATAAGAAGAAAGTAGATTCGATTCTAGTTCTTCGCCAAGGAATCATCACATTTACTTTTTTTTTTGACAACACATTTACTAGTTCGTTGAGAACTGAAAATAGGTCGGGTTAACCTAGGTTTTATTTAATTTGATTTTTTTTATTACACTTTATTTAATTTGATTATTAACGTTAATTAATTAATTAAAATAATTGTTTTTTAGAGAAAAGTAATTGTTTATTGGTTTTTTATTGTTTCAAACAATAACATAAATTTTAACGAACAGTTGGTCTGGTGGCTAAATCTATCCTGAGATAGGGAGGGTCGATCCGGTGCTCTCGAGTTCGATTCACGTAATGATAGACAAAGTCAGTGTTGTCAGTGGTGATTAGTCTTTCGTTCAAAGAGTTGCTACACTCCATGGGTAGCCTATCAATGATCCGAACTAAGAAAACAATAACATAAATCTATTGTATTTCTCATATCTTCTCTCTTCCTTCACTCTCCATACCTATTTTTCTCTCCACAATTTGCCTTCTAAATAAAACACACTATACTATAGGTCTATTTTTAAAGGACTCGCATATTCTTTTTGAAGGCATGACAAGTTCAAAAAGCTTGTTAATAAAACCCAAATCGTCCTATTGTAAAAAAAAACCAAGAAATATGACCCATTTTGAATAAATTTTGAATTTCCAAATTTGTCAAAAAGCTTTAGTTAGGTCGCTAAACCAAACTATCAAAATAAATTTTGAATTTCCAAATTTATCAACATATATAACCCATTTTTATTTGCATTTTATTTCATAAATATGAGATATTTGAATATTTTTTCTTCCTCTTTGTCTAGGCTCTGTTTGGTAAAAATTAGCGGATAGCGGATAAGCTAGCGGATAGCCAATGAGTTAGCGGATAAGCTAGCTGATAGCAAATGATGTGTATGGTAAAATTTACGGTTAAAATAGCTGATAAATGTAAATGACATAAAAGGATATTTAATTAATGATTAAATTATCTAATGATGACAAAATTTTAGTGACGAAAGAGAAGGGTAAAAATGTCAAAAAAGTGAAACGCTATCCGCTATCTGCAAGCGTTTGAAAAAACGCTAAACGCTACCCGAAAAACGCTAGTGCTTACTGTTTACCGTGATTTTTGGTAAACACCGCTAGTTACACGTGTGTGTTGCTTGCGAGATCAACTAGAAACATCTCAGAACCTTTGTGAATTAAAGTTTTATTAAATTTATTGATGTTTATGATGATAACTGTTTTAATGGAGTAAAACAATGAAGAAACGCATGTGTTTAAGAAGAGATGCAGAAATGTAGTGAAGTGCAGGAAAGTGCAGGAAATGTAGATAAAGAAAAGAAGATTGAAAACAGTAAAATGCAGGAATTCGTAAAGGAAAGCAAATAAACTGCAGAAATCTTTAAAGGAATGATAAATACATTGCTGAATTTAAAGGTTGGTACGCAGATTCATACATTGAAATTCCTTTGACTCTGTTTTCTCTGATGCGGAAGTAAGAGTTTTGCGGAAGTTTATGTAGAAATGAATTGTGCGACCTCTCTCTCTACAAGAAAACTCCTATTTATAATAAAAGAAAAACAATAACCGCTTAGCGGTTTTTCTAAAAACAGCTGCTATTTCGACTAGATAAGATTAGACAACCGCTCCATCTTTCGACCACATCACTGCTGTCCTTTTCTACCAGCAATCTTTGATTTAACCTGTTATCTGAATGTTGTTCAACCTTCTGTCGAAACTACTAACTTCAGCTTTCCAATTTCCGCTAAGTTATTTGTTATGCTGATTCTCCCTGTACACAGCTTCTTGTTGTCGAAATATCAAGCCTTCTTCCTGAATGCAACTAGTCAAACCTTGTTGACATGTAAATGCCCGTACTTTCGACAACAACACTGTCCTGTCTTTGACTAAACTCTTTAACGTCTTTCTCGTCAAAAACTTTGTCTTTGAACTCTCAGTTTCAATAAGCTTTAGGCATAGTCGAAATTACTCTTCACAATACATTTCTCAATGTCGAATATCAACATTTATTCTTTAAAACAACAAGTCAACATTATTGACTGCATTTAATTGAGCCTATCGAAAATGCAGGCTAACAAATTGCCCCCCAAAAAGACCTTTTCGACTGAATTCTTGAATGAAGATAAAAAAATGACTTTTTTTGAAATTTCTTCCGACTATCCCATGAAATCTTATGTTATCATTTCATATCTTTTCTCAGAATATGAAGGGACATCTCTGAGCAAGAATACAACTTGCTGGCATCTTCTTCTAACGAGAGTGCGCCACGTATGCGAAGCAAACTGTTGAGATTTTTCACAATCCCACGTTTCCCACTAAAGCCACGATTAGCAAAATATTTATTTATTTATTTTTTAAAACGTGGTAAGAACGGCTATAAAAAGAAACTGCGCCCTTTCACTTCTCTTTTTCAGAATCTTCATCTTCTTCCCTTATCTCTGCAAATAGCTTCTGCGAATATCCCCTTTTTTCTCTTCTTCACCAAATACAACACCTTACACACTACAAACTCACCGTTGCAAACTCCATTTCTCTATTATCTTTTCCTGACCTTTAAACTCATAACTATGGCGTCATCTTCCAACATTGCTTCTAATACTGTAACTTCTGGGAAGCAAATCCTCGTGACTGAACCAGTTCTTAGCGAGGAGGAGGCTAAAATCTACCAATCTCAGGTACTAATCCCTTCTCCTGCACCTCTAAAACATGCATACTTAGGACCTCTACCTCTTCATGGTGATGATTCAGCCAAAATCAAGGAGATTTTTCCTAGTTATCACCGGTATAGCCCTAAGATCTTCAATGAGGGGCCATACTTGATGGATTTTATGAGTAACCCAAATAGGGTTTTTCGGTCTTCACCACCGGTCGAAAGAAATACGCCTTATATCGACTGGCTTAACAAGGTAGAGTCGAAGATGGGAGAGAACTGGAAAAAACAGAGCATTTTCGACTTGATCCAGTTGTCAAGATATGGGCCTAAATATCAAAGCCCAATGCTCATTGCGGCTCTCCATTTCTGGGAGTTAACCACTAACAGTCTTCATTTGAAATGTGGTATGCTCACTCCCACTCTACTAGATGTGGCTGCCATTACTGGCCTGAAACCATTGGGGGAGGTCTTCAACCCTTCCACTACTGGTAATCAACATGAATTCGACTTCAAGCGTGCCACTTTTAAAGGGTACATTGAAGATCATCATATCACCAATACTGAAGATGTCTCCGATGAAGAGCATATCGCTTTTCTTACTTTTTGGCTATCTTTTTATATTTTCTGTTCTTCGTCGCTCCAAGTGGCGAAAATGTATATCCCACTGGCCACTCAGTTGCACGAGCATCGAAATATCAATCTTGGCAGTCTCATTTTGGGATCTCTTTACGACAGTCTACGGCAAGGGGTCCTTGATTTGAAAACACTTCGACCAGAAGAGAAATATCTAATTTCTGGACCAATTTGGCTATTTCAGTTGTGGCTTCTTGCCACTTTTGAGTCGAAACTTCAGATGTATATCCCCGACGAATATGCTGACATAATCGAAAATAGGGGCGTCGAGGGTGTGAGACTTGCACTTCTAAAACCCATAGAAATAGCAGTATCTACCCAAGATCTGTTTTCTCAATCATTCAACTTACTCCTGAATTGCATAGATTTCACTCCTTCGATGGCACCTTTTGCCAAGAGAACCTATAGGCCAGAGTGGTTCAGAAAAGAATTTCCTTCGACTACTCTTGTTGAAGAAGAAGATATTAACCAAGTTTGGGAGGCCTTTTTGACTCCCAAGTTTTTATCAGCCAGAGTATCTCCTGGGAAATCTGCAACATTATTTGGTGTCTATCCTTATCATCCTAGCCTGGTTGCGAGACAATTTGGGTTATGTCAGCTTCGACCTAGTCCTTTCTTCAGGTCTAAAAAAGAAATGGTGCTCCCAGGGAATGAGGAAGAATGGAAGGAGTATCTTAACTGGTTTCCCCCAGGCTCTTTTACTCTTGACCCCATTCCTTTTGAACCACGATTTTCTTGCACCAAAGAGTTTTTTAGATGGTGGAAAGAATATTTCACTAGGAAAAATCTATGGGTATCGAAGATGTCACCCTTCTGTCGAATCTAATTTCTGCTTTTCCCTCTTCGCAGAAAAAGAAGATCAAGTCGAAAGGTACGCATATTCAAGAGATTCAGGCATTCCAAATTTTTTTTGAAATTGTATACGACCCAACCAAACTTAGTCGAACTGTTTCTCAAGCTGCAAGAGTTTTAAAAGATAAATATATCGAAAGAATTCCGACAATGGTTTTTCCACCTTTTGTAACTGATAAGTATTCTTTTGCTTTAACACAAAACAAACTCAAATTTCCGCCTTTGCCAACTTGTAACTTGGCTTTGGCATTTCGACCACCACTCCCACCATGGTTTATCTGTGGTTCGATTGGGGCACTGTACAATTTTCTTTCGAATAAAACAGCTGAGAAAATAGTTCCGACTAAGTATACCTTAGACACATTTGAAGGTCATCTTCATTTGGATATTCGACATGTTCAAATCAAATCCAATATCAGAGAAGGTGATATATCAATCTCTTAGAAAAATTCATTTTCCCTTTTGTGTATATTTTGTATTGATACTTGTTTATCGAATACTTGCAGCTGTCGCTATTACTTCAGATTCGACAGATGAAGTCAAAGTACCAAAGGCGAAGAAGAAGATAATTGAAGCTTCATCGCAGAAAGACATATCCCTCCCAATAGAGAAAAAAGTAAATATTTATACATTTTCTCTTTGCATCATCATGTCCTTTGACTGATTAGCTCTCTATTTTGCAGAGTCAAAAAAGAACAAGCAGCTCCCTAACTTCTAATCCAAAGAAGGCAAAGAAGGCTAAACTACTAGTTACTAGTGACTCAGAGGTCGAAACTCTCAAATTCTTGCCTATTTATGTTTACTTTCTTTTTCTGCTTATGCTTACGTGAGCGTTGCATTTTCAGCCTGAGGAGGAACCACTAACTAGGTCTAAACCTACTAAGGTTCAAGCTCCTGAAGTAGAGAGAGAAAAACAAAAAACTCTCGAGATGCCTCTAAAATTGTTTCTCAGCAAGCTTCTGTCGAAAGACAGCAAAAAGAAGAAAAAGCTCCAAAAAGGCTTATCAAGAAAATCAAGAGTGCACACTCTTTAGTTGAGAACATCAGAGCCAAGGTGATTGATTGAAGGCTATATCTTTTCTGAAAATCCGAAAATTTTATTTATGTTATAATACTCACTTTGCTTCATTTTTTAGGGAATTGAAGCTGTTAATCCTGAAGTCCCAACAAAACAGGCTACGCCTACCTCCACTCACTCCCCTTCAAAAATAAATGTTTCTGGAGAAGGTGTAGAAGAAAAAGATTTGAATCAACATACACCTGTTGTCGAAGATACACTGTTGGTCAAAACGACTCTTCTTGCTGAAACTGCAAAGGAAATTCCTGATCATGGCCCAGAGCATGCTGCTATGGACGTTGATGAAAGCCCTAATGCTGGCCAAAGTGGAGCTGAGATCAGCATATCTTCTTCTCCAAACATGGAAGAACAAGAGTACAATGAGGAGGAGAGTGAAGACGACGGTAACAATGAAGGGAAAAGTGAATCCCTTGAGGCAGCCAATCCTCCACGCTCCGTGCCTTCGACACATGACACCACTCTGAGCCCTCAAGAACAAGAACTTTTGGATCTAAAACGTAAAGATCCACTTGAGGCTTTCAAGCGAATGGTGAGTGGTTTATCCTCAACAGAAAGTAAACCAAGTGTTTCGACTGCCTCTGTTGGCGATTCCTCTGGAGGTCCTAAAGAAGACCTGATTCGAGAACTTCAAGCAACCCTCTTTGAGATAGATCTGTTCAATGCTATCGAAGCAGATCATATGCTCTATTACAAACTCAAATCTTTGCTCAACAAACTTAATAACTCTGGCTCCAGTGACTCTCTTTTATGCTTTATTGTCGAATTTGAGCCTTTACTAGAGCAGATTTCCAGAGATATACAGAAAAAGAAGAACACTGTTGTGAACAAAGAGCGCGAGCTTGAGCTTCTGATAGAGGAAAGTGTCGCTGTCAAAGCCTCAGAAAACAAGATTTCGGCCCTGGAAATTCAAGTAGCAACTAATTCCAAGGAAATAGATGACTGTGATGCGAACATTTCGACATACCAGGCTCAAATCAAGGAGTTGCAGTCGAAGATTGAAGCGGAAGAAAAGAAGAAAATTTCTGTTCAACAGAGGTCTTCAATTTCTGTAGAGAATGCACTTCGATCTGAGGCAACCTTGGCTATCGAACACTTGGAGAGGGTTCAGAAACATGATGAAGCAGTTAAGAGGCTAACTGAGGAAGAATCCCTCTTAAATACTAAAATGAGGCATGCCAGAGCAGCCTTTGAGAGGCTTAAAGCTTCTTTTGTAATTTAATTTTCCATCCGTTTTCTGACAGAATTTTGCTCAATCTGTATTTTGACAATATTCTTTGGCATGAGTGCCATGTTTATATTCTCTCATTCTCTTAATTTTGCGTTATTTTAATTTCTTGCAACACTGGCTTATATCTTTTTAAGTACTTGCCATTTATACGCAAAATTCGATTATCAGCGCTTAACTCTTCGACTTCATAAGCACCGTTTGAGAAAACTCGTAAAATTTTAAATGGCCCTTCCCAATTTGGCGACCATTTACCTAAGGCTCTATCTTTTTTGTCCATAGGTAGGATAACTTTCCACACAAAGTCCCCAATGACAAAAGTTTTTGATCTAACCTTTTTGTTATAGGCTTTAGCTACTCTTTCTTTCTGCCTTGTAAGGATATCTAATGCAAATAACCTTTATTCGTCCAAATCAACCAATTCGTCTAAAATCATGTCCCAATAATGATCTGATGGGATCTCAAATTGCCTTTGAATTCTGGTTGACTGTAGATATATTTCGACAGGTAGTACGGCATCATGCCCAAAGGTGAGTTTAAATGGAGTAGTATTAATTGATTCTCTAGGAGAATTTCGACAAGCCCATAATGCTTGATCAAGAGTTTTGTGCCAATTTTTAGGCTTTTGCCCAATATGTTTTTTAATTAAATTAATGATAATTTTATTGGCTGCTTCGACTTGACCATTTGCTTGAGCATAATATGGTGTCGAACTTAATAACTTAAATCCATTTTCAGAGGCAAAATTCACTACTTTTCGACCAGTAAAAACTGAGCCTTGATCTGTGGTAATGGTTTCTGGTATCCCAAACCTATATAAAATATGGTTTTGAATGAAGTCCATTACTGCCTCTTGGTCTACCTTAGCTAAGGGAATAGCTTCGACCCATTTAGTGAAGTAGTCAATACCCACTAATATATAACGGTGGCCTCTCGACGACGTTGGTTTAATTTCACCAATTATGTCTAAGGCCCAACCTCTAAACGGCCAAGGATTTACTATTGAATGTAATTCGCTTGCAGGTACGTGTTGTATTCCTGCGTGTTTTTGACATTCTTGGCATCCTTTAGCAAAATCTATGCAATCTTTTAGCATAGTTGGCCAATATACTCCTTGTCGAAACAAGAGCCATTTCATTTTGTGGCCTACTTGGTGAGACCCACAAGCTCCACCATGAGTATTGGATGTTGCTAAGTACGCCTCATTTTCACTAAGGCATTTAAGCAAAACCCCTTCAGGAGTTTTCTTGAACAACTCGTTTCCAATAATTACGTAGCTTAATGCCCTATACTTGGTTTTTCGATTTGTTGTTCCTGTTGGGTTTTCCAAGTATTCGACAATTGGTTTTCGCCAATCATCATTCGACATATTGTCAATGGCAAAAAATTCGCCATTTTCACTTGGAGGAAATAATAATTCTGACTTGTCTGCCCCCCCAAGTTTTGGCATTGACAATTCATCTTCAGAACAATCCGTCGAAATTAATTTCTCCTTGATCTCTATTAATTCACTAAGTTTTGTTGGAGAAACTCTATAACCTGAAGCAATTTGTGCTAAGTCATTTGCTTCGTGATTTTCAATTCGAGGTATATGCTCAATGTTCACATAATCGAAGCGTTTCAACAAAGCATTGGCAGTGACGAAGTATATGATTAAATTTTCTTTAATGCATTTGTACTCCTTAGTTAATTGCTTCACCACTAATTCAGAGTCACCTCTAATTTCGACGGACTTTGCCCCCAGCTCTAGCAAAACTTCTAAACCTGTTATTAAGGCTTCATACTCAGCCTCATTATTAGAGCAAAGTTCTTTAATTTTAAATTTATATTTCGTTGGTATTTTTGTTGGCGAAATAATTAATATTCCAATTCCAGAACCATTTTTATGGCTTGACCCATCGAACTATAGTGTCCAAGGTCGAATATTCATATGATTAATTGTTACTTCGACCAATGAATGGTCAACAATAAAGTCTGCAACAATTTTCCCTTTGATAGCTTTCAAAGGTTGATACGTTAATGAATATTCAGAAAGAGCTAAAGCCCATTTACCAATTCGACTGTGCAATATAGGTTTCGACAGCATATGTTTAATAATATCAAAATGAGAATAAACATACACATAAATTGGTTTTATATATTGCTTTAATTTAGTACAAGAGAAATACAAACAAAGGCACAATTTCTCCGTTGGATGATATCTAGTTTCAGCATCATTTAAAACTCTACTAAGGTAATATATGGCTCTTTCGACACCATTATCATCCTCTTGTGCCAACATGCTACCTATTGTTAGCTCTGATGCTGCTATATACAATTTCATCACCTTATTTCTGATAGGTGGTAACAAAATAGGTGGTTTAACTAGATAAGCTTTAATCTCGTCGAAGGCCTTTTGGTGTTCTGGATCCCATTTGAACACGTCTTCTTTCTTCAGTCGAAGCAATGGCGAGAAAACTTGAGTTTTGCCACTTAGGTTTGAGATGAACCTTCTTAGGAAATTGATCTTTCCTAATAATGACTGGAGCTCTTTTTTGGTCGAAGGAGCCTTCGTTTCCATGATTGCTTTCGTCTTGTTTTGATTTATTTCAATGCCTTTTTTGTGGACCACAAATCCCAAGAAGTCACCGGCACGTACACAGAAGGCACATTTTATTGGATTCATTTTCAATCCATATTTTCTCATTCTTTCGAATGACTGTCGAAGATGGTCTATATGACCATTTTCTGTCGAAGATTTAACAACAATATCATCTATGTATACTTGCATAAAATTTTCAATAAAATCATGAAACATAGAATTCATTGCTCTTTGGTATGTTGCACCAGCATTTTTTAAACCAAAAGGCATTACTACCCATTCATAAACACCTAAAGCTCCTGGGCATCGAAATACTGTTTTCGACACATCTTCTTCGGCAATAAAAATTTGATTGTACCCTGAGTATCCATCTAACATACTGAGGTATTCAAATCCCGCTGCCGAATCAATTAGCATTTCTGCACAGGCATAGGGTATTGATCTTTGGGTGTAGCATTATTTAGATCTCTAAAATCTATACAGACTCTTAATGTTCCGTTTTTCTTAATAACAGGAACAATGTTAGCTAACCAATCAACATACCTGGCAGTTCTGATGAAGTTGCTTTTGAGTAGTCTTTCGATTTCCTCTTTTATCTTCGACAGAATCTGCGATGCAAATCTTCTTGGTGTTTGCTTCACTGGTTTTCTATCTGGTCGAATGGGCAGCTTCAATTCAACCACTTCTCGACGCAGTCCAGGCATTTCATTATAGTCCCAGGCGAAGCAATCCTTGTATTCTTTTAAAAGCTCAATGGTTCGATCTCTCAATCCTCTGTCAATTTTGGCACTGATGAATGTTGGCCTTTTTGTGAAGCCATCTCCCAAATCAACTTCCTCTAAAGGATCTTAAGCCTGAATCCTCTTGGTCGAACCCATTGGGTCTTTTTCAAAACCTAAAGGCTCGTCATCATAGACGCAGTCAAGCCTTTGGCCTTCGACCATATTATCTTCCAGGTTAACTTCATTGTTAACTTCAGTGGTTTGATTAACCATCATTGGTTCTTTTGTGGTTTGTTTAACCATCATTTGTTCTATTTTGGCTTCTAACGCCGCATTTTGTTTATTTTCGGCCACATAGGCCGTAATTCTATCCCATATGTTGGGTGTAGACATCATCAACATCTATGGACCGTCCCATCCTGTAGGCTTACAGAAGCCTCTTGGACGAGTTGATTCTTCAATCACTTCCCTCTCCCAAATAAAGCCGTGAGTAGGGTGTAGATCAAGTGAAGCATATATATTGTCTTGAGGGACATATGCTGTGTCAGAGGGAGTACATGGCGCTATGTTCGCCAATTGTTTGTCAAAAGTATGTTTGGTGATATGGTCGACTTCAGCTAAGAAGTAGCTTTGGTCCCCTTCCACGTTTTCGACAAGGCCATCCTCTCTCCAGATGGAAATCCTCTGATGGAGTGTTGAAGGGACTGCCCCAACTCCGTGGATCCATTCTCGACCAAGCAACAAATTGAAATTGGCCTTGGAAGGAATAACCATAAACATGGTTAATCTCTTGACACTTCCCACCACCAATTCCACCTCTATGGCTCCCAAAGAGTAGCCAGATTTTCCCTCATAATTTGTGAGAACAATGTTGTGTGGCCTCATATCGGTATTTGATTTACCGATTTTTGCCAACATGTGTTGAGGCATTAAATTCACCGCAGCTCCTCCGTCGACGAGAACCTTATTAACACCTACATTATTAACTTTGGCCTGAATAAACAAAGGCTTTAAATGGTACTTCATGCCTCCATTTGGGTGTTCAAACACTGCGCTTTGTTCTTCCATGCAGCCATTGTTGAGTACATAGTAGCAAATTGGCTTATGCTTAGCCATATCTTGGTCGAAATCTTGCTCGACTTCGTTGACTTCCGATATCACATCGAACTCAATAGAAAGTATTGAGGCGACACATATGACGTCGAAATCAGGCTCTGAGTCAGAAAAGTCAGATCCCATCTCTTCGTCATCCAGGTTAAGGCCTTCTGGGTTGAGGCCTTCTTTGACAACCGTAAGAGGAGGAAAAATCCTCTCAGTAGCAGGCTTCCATTGCACTTCGACAGGCGAGGCTAGTTGCTTTCCTTTGTTGGTGGCTGGATTTCCACTTCTTTCAGCAGCAATAAATTTCATCTGGCGTTGATGTCTCCGCCATTGAGTTTTGGTCATGGGATTTTTCCCTTTGTAATTTTTATTATAGACATATTTGCTTGAATCATATGTCTTATTCTGGGTCATGGCACTCGAGCTTCCCTGCGCCATCTTTAAAGAATACCTTGCATCATTTCCTCCTGAATGCACCCATCTTTTGACAGGTGATTTTGTGGGTGGCACAAATGTTTTCGCCCCCTTATGAGTTGGAGGTGTCACTTTGAAGGGGATGCCTCTTTGATTAAAACTGAATTTTGGCCTATTATCAACCCACGCATTCTTTCTCTTCTATTGATGAGTAGAATGTTCAAGGCTTTTTGCAGCCTCCTTATCAAATAGCGAACTGCATCTATAGGGCACAACATTACTTCAGTATTGTTGATTTTGCATCTATTGAGGAAATCAATCAATTCCTCTTCAGCTTTTGGATACACCACCTGCATATGATCTTCATGTTGGTCTTTAGTGACCATTTTGACCATTGTTTCAGCCCTTTCAGCACTTTTCGACATACTGGTGTTTCCAGCAGTGTCTTGACTAGCTTCGACAACGAGAATATCAATTTCAGTATAATTTGTTTCTGCAGTTGGTAAAGGATTGCTGTCGATTTGCATTAAAGGTTTTGACTTATCATCAAACTTGAGTCTCCCTTCATTTAATGCTTTCTGAACCAAGTCCCTGAAAAGAACACATCGAGAAGTGTTATGGCCTAGAAAATTATGATATTTTCAATATCCTCTTTTCTTTTGTTGTTCTAATGGTGGTATTTTTAGGCCTTTAGGCACTAAAATCTGGCCATCAGAAACCAACAAATCAAATATTTGGTCACACTTTGTGACGTCGAAGGTATATGTTTTTGCAATATATTTATCATTTTTTGGTTCGACAGGATTTTTCCCATCAAAAGGCCTCAACAATTTACAAGTATATGGAGGTCCGGGCTTTAATTCTGCCATATTAACCTCTTCTTCGACTTCTTCATATGATATGTCAAAGTCTTGGTCACTATCGTTAGTATTAACATAAGCAACCTTTTCCTTTTTACTAAATCGATTAGTTCTCGCCTTCTCATCTCTAAGCCTTTCGACTTGTCGAACTCTGTCAGCCAATTGAGCCATGTCTCTCAGGTGTAAAGTGTCTAACTTTTTCCTAATAGAATAATCTAGGCCACCAGCAGCCATTTCGACTAACTCATGCTCGGGTATCTGAGTAAAACATCTAGCTTTGAGAAGTCTAAATCTATTGAGATAATCATCAATAGATTCTGGCATTTTGCGTCGAACACTTGCCAATTCTTTAAGGCTAATCTTACATTGGCCCATGTAGAATTGTTCATGAAACGCTTTTTCCAATTGATTCCAATTAAACATGGAATGTGGGGGTAATGTAGTGAACCATGTGAATGCATTTTTTGTTAAAGAATTTGGGAAATATTTCATTCTTAAATTCTCATTTTGCGCTATGTCACCAGCCTCAGTCAGATATCGCGCAATATGTTCGACAGTGGATTCGCTGGTTTCTCCAGCAAATTTTGTGAACTTAGGGATTTTCCATCCCCTAGGCAAATCTGTTTGTATCACATATTCCGACAAGGGAGATACAAAATTAGGTCTATGCAAGCCTAAGTTAAGACCGTTTTGGGCTAAAATTGTTTCGACAAGATTTGCCAAATTATTTTGATTACCAAAGTTGTTTTGCTGAACATGTCTTATTACTTCGTCAGCATCTTGGTTTCTATTAACTAATACCATTTCAGGCACAGGTTCTTCGATAGCCATTCTTTGTCTTTGATCGACAGGAATTGTATAGTGGGGCCTTTCGACAGGTAATTCTACAGGCCTAACATTTTGGACTTGGGGAATTCGCTGGTTGTGCGCTGGTGGAGTGCCAAAGAAATCAGCAATTCAACCCATTTGTGTAGCTAACATTTGGTAACTGTCATTTGTGTTCTGAATTAATGGGTTAAACACTGTACCAATTTGTTGTGTTAGCATATTAACCATATCGTGATTACTATTATCCATCTGTTGCCTTAATGCCAACAAAGACGAGGTAGTTATCGAAGGCTGTACGTGGATTTCGACTATAAATATTTTCTGGGGAGTTATTTATAGGTGAAAAACTTGAGGCTAAGTTTTCTGCATACGTAGATGCATTTGTTTGAAGCCCTGCCATCATGGCTGTTGGCATGCCATATGGGTAATTTCGACCATTCATGAAATTGAATGGCATATTCCCCATCATGGAGTTTGCCATAAAGGGCATAGTTGGATTTAAGTTAGATGATACAGGGACCATATTCGACAAAGGGTTAATAGTAGGAGTAGTTGTTGCAGTTACACCCATAATTGTCGGAGAAGGAATTGGAGCGGTTACTCCTGGAGCGGTTACTCCTATAATGGTTGGAGAAGATGCAGGAGCAGTTACTCCTGGGGCAGATACAGGAGCGGTTACTCCTGACATATTTGCAGCGTTTGTATTGTTAACTGACGCTTGAGAATGAGCGTTTGATGTAGAAGCATCATTCATATTTGAGCGTGGCATTTCAATATTACGCCTACTACTTCTTAAATGCATGCAAAGTGTAAATTACTGGTTTTATGTTTGATAAAAAACCAGAATTATTTAGTAAAACTTTTAATAATTAGCACAAAGGTCCCACCGGGCGTGCCAATTTGTTTACCGTGATTTTTGGTAAACACCGCTAGTTACACGTGTGTGTTGCTTGCGAGATCAACTAGAAACATCTCAGAACCTTTGTGAATTAAAGTTTTATTAAAATTATTGATGTTTATGATGATAACTGTTTTAATGGAGTAAAACAATGAAGAAACGCATGTGTTTAAGAAGAGATGCAGAAATGTAGTGAAGTGCAGGAAAGTGCAGGAAATGTAGATAAAGAAAAGAAAATTGAAAACAGTAAAATGCAGGAATTCGTAAAGGAAAGCAAATAAACTGCAGAAATCTTTAAAGGAATGATAAATACATTGCTGAATTTAAAGGTTGGTACGCAGATTCATACATTGAAATTCCTTTGACTCTGTTTTCTCTGATGCGAAAGTTTATGTAGAAATGAATTGTGCGACCTCTCTCTCTACAAGAAAACTCCTATTTATAATAAAAGAAAAACAATAACCGCTTAGCGGTTTTTCTAAAAACAACTGCTATTTTGACTAGATAAGATTAGACAACCGCTCCATCTTTCGACCACATCACTGTTGTCCTTTTCTACCAGCAATCTTTGATTTAACCTGTTATCTGAATGTTGTTCAACCTTCTGTCGAAACTACTAACTTCAGCTTTCCAATTTCCGCTAAGTTATTTGTTATGCTGATTCTCCCTGTACACAGCTTCTTGTTGTCGAAATATCAAGCCTTCTTCCTGAATGCAACTAGTCAAACCTTGTTGACATGTAAATGCCCGTACTTTCGACAACAACACTGTCCTGTCTTCGACTAAACTCTTTAACGTCTTTCTCGTCAAAAACTTTGTCTTTGAACTCTCAGTTTCAATAAGCTTTAGGCATAGTCGAAATTACTCTTCACAATACCTTTCTCAATGTCGAATATCAACATTTCTTCTTTAAAACAACAAGTCAACATTATTGACTGCATTTAATTGAGCCTATCGAAAATGCAGGCTAACACTTACCAAACACACTTACTCTTCACCCACTAGTTTCATCCGCTATCTGCTAGCAGATGGGACGCGCTAAACTGGGCCCTAATGTCGACCAAAATTAATAGCACCAACAAGCAAAACACACAAATCATTGAATGAAACGAGCCATCTAGCTAGGGGTTCTTGATCATCAGATCTCATATTAGAAAAATGTCGAATTCTAGCTTTTTGCTTAGTTATTTGGTTATGTTATTGAGGCCAGATAGAAACAAGCCATCTAGCTAGGGGTTCTTGATTATCGCGTTTTTTAGTAGCTTATATCATTTTTTGAAACGCTACTTGAAGTAGCGTTGAGCTTATAGCTTATAGCATTTTATTTTTCACTCATTTTTATCTTTGCTACTTTAATTGAAGAATGATGGATGTAATTGGGTTTTTGTCTGAGTTGCGCACCAATATGATACCGCCCTACACTTTCAGAGATCAAAGTGGCGGTTTACCCATGGATTAAATGTCTAATTTTATTACATGAATAACAGAAGCTAAAAATGTCCATTTGTGTGAGAAATTATTTTTGTTTTAATGAAAATCATTTTAAGTATTTTTTTTTGGTATACCCATTTTAAGTAAATTTAATAAATACTCGTGAATATTCGTGGTACCAGTGAATATACATTACCCAAAAAAACTCGTACGTGTGAATACTCACGCGAGTGTGGAGCGAGTACAAAGGCATTTCCACCCAAACGGGTCAGGTAACAGGTGACTAGTACTCTAGTCCGCCCCGGCCCAATTGACATCCCACAAGGTCTATTTTACAATTTCATAAACCTTTAATAAGAGGGTCAAACTTCTTAAGGACTTAAAAAGCAATAAAGTTGACATCGCAAATATCTAATACTATCGAATTACCACTAAATTTGGTGTCTCCTTCATAGTTCATACACCGGGATACTTTACCCTAAACAAACACTCTTGGCCGTTTTCTTCTCTTCCTTCATTTTCAACCTCTCTTCCCTCTCCTTACACTTCCACACTTTCTCTTCATTCGTCGCCTCATCACCACAACCATAACAACAAACATGTCATGTGCAGATAAATTCCCTGTAAGTTCTTCTTCTTTATCTTCTTCTTCTTCTTCTTCAAAGTTTTTCGCCAACAACTTCACGAAACCTCTCTGGAGTTCATTTCCACCCTTTAACACAAGATGGGTATGTCCCCCTCTTACTTGTTTACATTCAAAGACTCCACCTTTACCTACCAATTTCTCTTCCATCGGTAAAAAGAAAAAGAAAAAAAACAACAAAGACGACATTGCTTTGACTTCAATTCTAAAGTCATTAGACTTGGCTAATGATATTGAAGATGCCCTTGATTCATTTGGTGATAGTCTAAGTCCAAAAGCAATTACCATGATTCTCAAGAAACAGAGGAATTGGGAACGTGTTGTTAGGGTTTTTAAGTGGTTTAAATCTCAGGAAAGTTATGTTCACAATGTAATTCATTATAATGTTGTGCTTAGGGCATTGGGTAGAGCTCAACAATGGGATCAATTAAGGCTTTGTTGGATAGAAATGGCGAAAAACGATGTTTTGCCTACAAATAATACTTATTGTATGCTTGTTGATGTTTATGGTAAAGCTGGTCTTGCTAAAGAGTCTCTTTTGTGGATTAAGCATATGAGAATGAGGGGCTTTTTCCCTGATGAAGTTACTATGAGTACTGTTGTTAGGGTTTTGAAGGAGTTGGGTGAGTTTGATAGGGCTGATAGATTTTACAAGAATTGGTCTTCTGGTAGGGTTGATTTGGATGATCTTGATTTGGATTCTTTAACTTTGGATTCTAGTAGTTTCAAGCAATTTCTTTCCACTGAGCTTTTTAAGACTGGTGGAGGAATTCCTGCTTCGAATGATATGTCTTCATTGAATGTTCCACCGAAACCTCAGCTCTCTACCACTTACAATACCTTGATAGATATGTATGGCAAGGCCGGGCGGTTAAAAGATGCTGCTGATGTCTTTGCTGATATGATGAAATCTGGGGTGGCGGTGGATGCGTGTACTTATAATACTATGATCTTTATTTGTGGAAGTCATGGTAATTTGTTGGAAGCTGAAGCTTTGCTTGTTAAAATGGAAGAGAAGCGTATATCCCCTAATACGAGAACTTTTAATACTTTTGTGTCTTTGTATGCCAATGCGGGCAATATTGATGCTGCTATTGCTTGTTATAGAGGGATAAGAGAGGCTGGACTTTTCCCTGATGCTGTAACTTACAGATCTCTTCTTGGTGCATTATGCGCGAATAATATGGTTCAGGCTGTGGAAACTGTGATTGATGAAATGGAGAAAGCTTCTGTTTCTGTTGGTGAGCATTCTCTTCCTGGTATTGTCAAGATGTATATTAACCAAGGGGGTGTAGATAAAGCAAATGACTTACTTCAGAAGTTTCTAATGAATCGGGAACCCTCATCGATCATATGCGCTGCAATTATTGACGCTTTTGCTGAAAAGGGACTTTGGTCTGAAGCGGAGAACATTTTTTATAGGCAAAAGGACATGTCAGGATGGAAGAGGGACGTTGTAGAGTACAATGTCATGATCAAAGCATTTGGAAAAGCAAACCTTTATGACAAAGCTCTTTCTCTCTTCAAAGAAATGAGGAGTCAAGGTGTTTGGGCTAATGATAGTACTTACAATTCTATTATTCAAATGTTATCTGGTGCTGATTTAGGGGACCAAGCAACGGACCTCATATTTGAAATGCAGGAAATGGGGTTTAAGCCACATTGTCAAACTTTTTCTGCTGTTATTGGATGCTATGCCCGTCTTGGTCAGCTTTCTGATGCCGTTGCCATGTACCAGGAAATGCTTAAAGCTGGAGTAAAACCAAATGAGGTGGTGTATGGATCTATAATAAATGGATTTGCAGAACACGGTAGTCTTAACGAGGCACTTGAATACTTTCAATTGATGGAAGAATCTGGAATAGAAGCAAATTTAGTTGTGTTGTCAACTTTACTAAAGTCTTATTGTAAGGTTGGCAACTTGGAAGGAGTAAAAGCCATCTATGAAAAGATGAAGAACATGGAAGGTGGTCTTGATTTAGTCGCGTGTAATAGTATGATTACCGCCTTTGCAGATCTCGGCTTGGTATCTGAAGCCAAGCTAGCTTTTGAAAATTTGAAAGAAATGGGCAGAGCAAATAGTATCACATACGGAACAATGATGTATGTTTATAAAGACGTGGGCCTGATGGACGAGGCGATCAAGTTAGCAGAGGAGATGAAACTTTCAGGTTTATTAACAGATTGTGTTTCATATAACAAGGTACTGGTTTGTTATGCTGCTAATAGGCAGTTTCACGAGTGCGGTGAATTACTACACGACATGGTATCTAAGAAGATCTTGCCAAATGACGGAACTTTTAAAGTGTTACTCACCATATTAAAGAAGGGAGGGTTCCCTATTGAAGCAGTGGACCAGTTAGAGATTTCTTACCAAGAGGGTAAACCTTATGCTTCACAAGCAACATTAACTGCATTGTATTCTTTACTTGGTATGCATACCTTGGCACTTGAATCTGCTAAATCATTCTTACAATCTAAGGTTGAGATTGGTCTTGATTCTTCTGCGTATAATGTTGCAATCTATGCATATGCTTCAGCTGGAGATGTTGAGAAGGCCTTAAATATATACATGAAAATGCGTGATAAGCGTGTGGAGCCAGACATTGTTACGTATATTTATCTGGTTGGCTGTTATGGAAAAGCTGGAATGGTTGAAGGTGTGAAACAGATACATAGTCGATTAGAATATGGAGATATTGAGCAAAGTGAGTCCTTGTTTAAGGCTATTGTAGATGCCTATAAACTTTGCAATAGGAGAGTTAGTCCAGAAATGAAACTCACATTCAAGTCATCAGAAGATTCTGAAATTGAAAGTGAAACTGAATATGACAATGAAAGTGAAGGTAAGTATGAATTTGGAAGTGAAGCTGAATATGACTATAATTCTGATGGAGATTTTTGAGGTTTATAAAATTCTGAGTTGTTTTATATTAGTGGGAGGTAAGATCTTACATGTATACTGTAGAATTGTAGGTAGGGTCTCTTTACATTAACACTGTATATATTGTGGTAGCATTTAATTAAATCTAGGGTGAGCTTGATTGGCAAAAATATAAGAAAATTGGATACATGATCATTTGTTCCATGTTTGATTTAAATAATAGTCGATTTTGCACAAACAGGGGACTAAAATGAGATGAAACTTTTTGATGGACCAAAAACAAGAATTTCACATTTTAGGGGACTAAAAGTAAAAATATGATTTAAGTACACGATCATTTGTTTTAAGTCTGTAAAAAAATGTTTTAAGACAGTTTATTTAAAATTATTGATAGATTGCCTTTTGTTAGTTGTTTGCTGTTAATTTGTTAGTAAATGGTTTATGAGGTAAGGTCTATAATAGCAATTAAGGCAAAATTACTAGGTAGTTGAACTTGAAAAGTAACTAACTCATTCTTGGAGAGTTTAGGATCTCACGAATCATTCTCAAGAATATGTTTTGTCTTTGTGTCTCCATTGATTGAGACTCATCTATGAAGCAGTGTGGTCTTTCTTTTTCTTTTGTGTAAATTTCCCTATACCCTTCTCAAATTACCAGTTGATCCTATCAGACTAAATGAATATTAAGGGGATGATAGTTGTGGGTTATTATTGTTAGGTTTAGTAACATTTACCTTTTATGTTTTACTATTTTTCCTGAGCAATGGATGGTGATTGCAGTAATGAAGAAGATGTTTTTATCCCCAAGTAGAGGTAAATGACACCTTCAAGATTATGAAGAGTTGTTTAATTACAAGCATGGTTAGACAAATAATGTAATAGAGATGCTTTGGCCTCATGATTAATAAGCCTATCATTTTATCCTATTAAAACATTGAAACCAAAGTAATTGATAGGTTTTAGACCTTGAAATTTTTATTAAAACAAAACCCTTTGAATGTTTTTGGCTTAGTGATTTCTCTTATGAACTAATTGAATTAATTATTTATCTGAAATTAATCCATATGTTGGAAACTCTACAAGTTTTGATAAATAATCATTTTTTCTCATAAAGCATTCATCTTATAACAGCAAGTGTCTTGATAGATATTCATTTTGTTTGGTCAAAAGAGTTGTATTGGTGTAGGGGAAATAGGTGAGAGAAAAGTATCAAATTTCTTTTGTTTGATTTGAAGAGAAATGAGAGGGAGAGAAAGAGAGAAGGAGAGTCGTTTAATATTTGTCAATTTCCTTATATACCCTTGCTTTTAGTTATTAAAATTAGTTTGATAGATTAGTCATGATTTTTTTTATCTATTCATAAATATTCAACACCTCTCTTCTCTATTTCTCTTATTTTTCTCTTTTTCCGAACAACACCCTAATCTACTCTATTTATTACCTCTTTCTCTCTTCCCTTACTCTCACTTATTTCTCTCTTCACAACTTCGCTTTTAAACCAAATACACCCTTAACCTTTTTCCTAACAACCATAGACTTATGTGTCATTGCTCTTTTTCCTTTTCACCACCTAGCAAATTTTTACCATTAAACAATAGCCTTAAATAACCATAGCAAATTTTTACCACTAAACA
The DNA here is from genome assembly GCA_039519185.1 of Astragalus membranaceus. Taxonomy (NCBI): domain Eukaryota; kingdom Viridiplantae; phylum Streptophyta; class Magnoliopsida; order Fabales; family Fabaceae; genus Astragalus; species Astragalus membranaceus. Next base: position 154,774,699 of record CM076849.1, on the reverse strand, counting down.
ATAGCCTCAAATAACCATAGGCATTGTTGTGTTGACTATTGAGCTCTAAATTCCATCAAAATATGAGACTATTTCCCATCTCCGTTATTGATGAACTTCTTGATTAGCTAAATGGTGCTTCCCACTTTTCAAAGATTGACGTGCTGTTCAAGTATCAACAAATTTGATTGGATGAAGAGGACATTCATACGATTTGTTTCTAGTGATGCCTTTTGGCCTCACCAATGTTCCCTCCACGTTTCAAGCTACCATGAATAATCCCTTATGGCCTTATTTGTGAAAAAAATTTGCTCAAACTTTTTTTTTTATGATGTCATGATTTATATCCCTATTTGGATTGACTATTTGTTACATGTTGAGCAGGTTTTACTACTATTATTGATTCAAAAAATTGTGCTAAATGTAACACGTTTTTTCGAATGTACAAAAAATGGTGTCATATCTAAGTCTCCAACTAACGATTGCACAATTTAGACAAGAAACTCTGCAGATAAAATGTTTTTTTCTCTATTCAAACCCTTTCGAAGTAGTTACTCAAGAGGGTATTTGTAGAAAATTTGATTTCGTTATGAAATCTGTCACATCCACATAAAATGGATTTATATCATCAACTAAATTCATAATTTCATCGATATCCCCATCCCGAAGTTCGCACCATAACAATTAAAACAACCAAACACACAAACATACAACCTTATACCCATCCAAAACTTAGTGAGAGTAAAACCCTTACCTTAGGGTTTTGTTTTCCTTAAAGTCTCCCCTTTGTCTCTTCTCCTTCAGTCCTTTAACTTCACAAACTAATTATCCCAACAACCTTCATTATACAACCCGTTATCATTTTCAAATATCAAACAAAGTATCTAGTATTCCACTACATCTTTGCATCAACTTTGCTGATTTTATTAAAACTGTGATTTCCATCCGTTTTCTGACAGAATTTTGCTCAATCTGTATTTTGACAATATTCTTTGGCATGAGTGCCATGTTTATATTCTCTCATTCTCTTAATTTTGCGTTATTTTAATTTCTTGCAACACTGGCTTATATCTTTTTAAGTACTTGCCATTTATACGCAAAATTCGATTATCAGCGCTTAACTCTTCGACTTCATAAGCACCGTTTGAGAAAACTCGTAAAATTTTAAATGGCCCTTCCCAATTTGGCGACCATTTACCTAAGGCTCTATCTTTTTTGTCCATAGGTAGGATAACTTTCCACACAAAGTCCCCAATGACAAAAGTTTTTGATCTAACCTTTTTGTTATAGGCTTTAGCTACTCTTTCTTTCTGCCTTGTAAGGATATCTAATGCAAATAACCTTTATTCGTCCAAATCAACCAATTCGTCTAAAATCATGTCCCAATAATGATCTGATGGGATCTCAAATTGCCTTTGAATTCTGGTTGACTGTAGATATATTTCGACAGGTAGTACGGCATCATGCCCAAAGGTGAGTTTAAATGGAGTAGTATTAATTGATTCTCTAGGAGAATTTCGACAAGCCCATAATGCTTGATCAAGAGTTTTGTGCCAATTTTTAGGCTTTTGCCCAATATGTTTTTTAATTAAATTAATGATAATTTTATTGGCTGCTTCGACTTGACCATTTGCTTGAGCATAATATGGTGTCGAACTTAATAACTTAAATCCATTTTCAGAGGCAAAATTCACTACTTTTCGACCAGTAAAAACTGAGCCTTGATCTGTGGTAATGGTTTCTGGTATCCCAAACCTATATAAAATATGGTTTTGAATGAAGTCCATTACTGCCTCTTGGTCTACCTTAGCTAAGGGAATAGCTTCGACCCATTTAGTGAAGTAGTCAATACCCACTAATATATAACGGTGGCCTCTCGACGACGTTGGTTTAATTTCACCAATTATGTCTAAGGCCCAACCTCTAAACGGCCAAGGATTTACTATTGAATGTAATTCGCTTGCAGGTACGTGTTGTATTCCTGCGTGTTTTTGACATTCTTGGCATCCTTTAGCAAAATCTATGCAATCTTTTAGCATAGTTGGCCAATATACTCCTTGTCGAAACAAGAGCCATTTCATTTTGTGGCCTACTTGGTGAGACCCACAAGCTCCACCATGAGTATTGGATGTTGCTAAGTACGCCTCATTTTCACTAAGGCATTTAAGCAAAACCCCTTCAGGAGTTTTCTTGAACAACTCGTTTCCAATAATTACGTAGCTTAATGCCCTATACTTGGTTTTTCGATTTGTTGTTCCTGTTGGGTTTTCCAAGTATTCGACAATTGGTTTTCGCCAATCATCATTCGACATATTGTCAATGGCAAAAAATTCGCCATTTTCACTTGGAGGAAATAATAATTCTGACTTGTCTGCCCCCCCAAGTTTTGGCATTGACAATTCATCTTCAGAACAATCCGTCGAAATTAATTTCTCCTTGATCTCTATTAATTCACTAAGTTTTGTTGGAGAAACTCTATAACCTGAAGCAATTTGTGCTAAGTCATTTGCTTCGTGATTTTCAATTCGAGGTATATGCTCAATGTTCACATAATCGAAGCGTTTCAACAAAGCATTGGCAGTGACGAAGTATATGATTAAATTTTCTTTAATGCATTTGTACTCCTTAGTTAATTGCTTCACCACTAATTCAGAGTCACCTCTAATTTCGACGGACTTTGCCCCCAGCTCTAGCAAAACTTCTAAACCTGTTATTAAGGCTTCATACTCAGCCTCATTATTAGAGCAAAGTTCTTTAATTTTAAATTTATATTTCGTTGGTATTTTTGTTGGCGAAATAATTAATATTCCAATTCCAGAACCATTTTTATGGCTTGACCCATCGAACTATAGTGTCCAAGGTCGAATATTCATATGATTAATTGTTACTTCGACCAATGAATGGTCAACAATAAAGTCTGCAACAATTTTCCCTTTGATAGCTTTCAAAGGTTGATACGTTAATGAATATTCAGAAAGAGCTAAAGCCCATTTACCAATTCGACTGTGCAATATAGGTTTCGACAGCATATGTTTAATAATATCAAAATGAGAATAAACATACACATAAATTGGTTTTATATATTGCTTTAATTTAGTACAAGAGAAATACAAACAAAGGCACAATTTCTCCGTTGGATGATATCTAGTTTCAGCATCATTTAAAACTCTACTAAGGTAATATATGGCTCTTTCGACACCATTATCATCCTCTTGTGCCAACATGCTACCTATTGTTAGCTCTGATGCTGCTATATACAATTTCATCACCTTATTTCTGATAGGTGGTAACAAAATAGGTGGTTTAACTAGATAAGCTTTAATCTCGTCGAAGGCCTTTTGGTGTTCTGGATCCCATTTGAACACGTCTTCTTTCTTCAGTCGAAGCAATGGCGAGAAAACTTGAGTTTTGCCACTTAGGTTTGAGATGAACCTTCTTAGGAAATTGATCTTTCCTAATAATGACTGGAGCTCTTTTTTGGTCGAAGGAGCCTTCGTTTCCATGATTGCTTTCGTCTTGTTTTGATTTATTTCAATGCCTTTTTTGTGGACCACAAATCCCAAGAAGTCACCGGCACGTACACAGAAGGCACGTTTTATTGGATTCATTTTCAATCCATATTTTCTCATTCTTTCGAATGACTGTCGAAGATGGTCTATATGACCATTTTCTGTCGAAGATTTAACAACAATATCATCTATGTATACTTGCATAAAATTTTCAATAAAATCATGAAACATAGAATTCATTGCTCTTTGGTATGTTGCACCAGCATTTTTTAAACCAAAAGGCATTACTACCCATTCATAAACACCTAAAGCTCCTGGGCATCGAAATACTGTTTTCGACACATCTTCTTCGGCAATAAAAATTTGATTGTACCCTGAGTATCCATCTAACATACTGAGGTATTCAAATCCCGCTGCCGAATCAATTAGCATTTCTGCCACAGGCATAGGGTATTGATCTTTGGGTGTAGCATTATTTAGATCTCTAAAATCTATACAGACTCTTAATGTTCCGTTTTTCTTAATAACAGGAACAATGTTAGCTAACCAATCAACATACCTGGCAGTTCTGATGAAGTTGCTTTTGAGTAGTCTTTCGATTTCCTCTTTTATCTTCGACAGAATCTGCGATGCAAATCTTCTTGGTGTTTGCTTCACTGGTTTTCTATCTGGTCGAATGGGCAGCTTCAATTCAACCACTTCTCGACGCAGTCCAGGCATTTCATTATAGTCCCAGGCGAAGCAATCCTTGTATTCTTTTAAAAGCTCAATGGTTCGATCTCTCAATCCTCTGTCAATTTTGGCACTGATGAATGTTGGCCTTTTTGTGAAGCCATCTCCCAAATCAACTTCCTCTAAAGGATCTTAAGCCTGAATCCTCTTGGTCGAACCCATTGGGTCTTTTTCAAAACCTAAAGGCTCGTCATCATAGACGCAGTCAAGCCTTTGGCCTTCGACCATATTATCTTCCAGGTTAACTTCATTGTTAACTTCAGTGGTTTGATTAACCATCATTGGTTCTTTTGTGGTTTGTTTAACCATCATTTGTTCTATTTTGGCTTCTAACGCCGCATTTTGTTTATTTTCGGCCACATAGGCCGTAATTCTATCCCATATGTTGGGTGTAGACATCATCAACATCTATGGACCGTCCCATCCTGTAGGCTTACAGAAGCCTCTTGGACGAGTTGATTCTTCAATCACTTCCCTCTCCCAAATAAAGCCGTGAGTAGGGTGTAGATCAAGTGAAGCATATATATTGTCCTGAGGGACATATGCTGTATCAGAGGGAGTACATGGCGCTATGTTCGCCAATTGTTTGTCAAAAGTATGTTTGGTGATATGGTCGACTTCAGCTAAGAAGTAGCTTTGGTCCCCTTCCACGTTTTCGACAAGGCCATCCTCTCTCCAGATGGAAATCCTCTGATGGAGTGTTGAAGGGACTGCCCCAACTCCGTGGATCCATTCTCGACCAAGCAACAAATTGAAATTGGCCTTGGAAGGAATAACCATAAACATGGTTAATCTCTTGACACTTCCCACCACCAATTCCACCTCTATGGCTCCCAAAGAGTAGCCAGATTTTCCCTCATAATTTGTGAGAACAATGTTGTGTGGCCTCATATCGGTATTTGATTTACCGATTTTTGCCAACATGTGTTGAGGCATTAAATTCACCGCAGCTCCTCCGTCGACGAGAACCTTATTAACACCTACATTATTAACTTTGGCCTGAATAAACAAAGGCTTTAAATGGTACTTCATGCCTCCATTTGGGTGTTCAAACACTGCGCTTTGTTCTTCCATGCAGCCATTGTTGAGTACATAGTAGCAAATTGGCTTATGCTTAGCCATATCTTGGTCGAAATCTTGCTCGACTTCGTTGACTTCCGATATCACATCGAACTCAATAGAAAGTATTGAGGCGACACATATGACGTCGAAATCAGGCTCTGAGTCAGAAAAGTCAGATCCCATCTCTTCGTCATCCAGGTTAAGGCCTTCTGGGTTGAGGCCTTCTTTGACAACCGTAAGAGGAGGAAAAATCCTCTCAGTAGCAGGCTTCCATTGCACTTCGACAGGCGAGGCTAGTTGCTTTCCTTTGTTGGTGGCTGGATTTCCACTTCTTTCAGCAGCAATAAATTTCATCTGGCGTTGATGTCTCCGCCATTGAGTTTTGGTCATGGGATTTTTCCCTTTGTAATTTTTATTATAGACATATTTGCTTGAATCATATGTCTTATTCTGGGTCATGGCACTCGAGCTTCCCTGCGCCATCTTTAAAGAATACCTTGCATCATTTCCTCCTGAATGCACCCATCTTTTGACAGGTGATTTTGTGGGTGGCACAAATGTTTTCGCCCCCTTATGAGTTGGAGGTGTCACTTTGAAGGGGATGCCTCTTTGATTAAAACTGAATTTTGGCCTATTATCAACCCACGCATTCTTTCTCTTCTGTTGATGAGTAGAATGTTCAAGGCTTTTTGCAGCCTCCTTATCAAATAGCGAACTGCATCTATAGGGCACAACATTACTTCAGTATTGTTGATTTTGCATCTATTGAGGAAATCAATCAATTCCTCTTCAGCTTTTGGATACACCACCTGCATATGATCTTCATGTTGGTCTTTAGTGACCATTTTGACCATTGTTTCAGCCCTTTCAGCACTTTTCGACATACTGGTGTTTCCAGCAGTGTCTTGACTAGCTTCGACAACGAGAATATCAATTTCAGTATAATTTGTTTCTGCAGTTGGTAAAGGATTGCTGTCGATTTGCATTAAAGGTTTTGACTTATCATCAAACTTGAGTCTCCCTTCATTTAATGCTTTCTGAACCAAGTCCCTGAAAAGAACACATCGAGAAGTGTTATGGCCTAGAAAATTATGATATTTTCAATATCCTCTTTTCTTTTGTTGTTCTAATGGTGGTATTTTTAGGCCTTTAGGCACTAAAATCTGGCCATCAGAAACCAACAAATCAAATATTTGGTCACACTTTGTGACGTCGAAGGTATATGTTTTTGCAATATATTTATCATTTTTTGGTTCGACAGGATTTTTCCCATCAAAAGGCCTCAACAATTTACAAGTATATGGAGGTCCGGGCTTTAATTCTGCCATATTAACCTCTTCTTCGACTTCTTCATATGATATGTCAAAGTCTTGGTCACTATCGTTAGTATTAACATAAGCAACCTTTTCCTTTTTACTAAATCGATTAGTTCTCGCCTTCTCATCTCTAAGCCTTTCGACTTGTCGAACTCTGTCAGCCAATTGAGCCATGTCTCTCAGGTGTAAAGTGTCTAACTTTTTCCTAATAGAATAATCTAGGCCACCAGCAGCCATTTCGACTAACTCATGCTCGGGTATCTGAGTAAAACATCTAGCTTTGAGAAGTCTAAATCTATTGAGATAATCATCAATAGATTCTGGCATTTTGCGTCGAACACTTGCCAATTCTTTAAGGCTAATCTTACATTGGCCCATGTAGAATTGTTCATGAAACGCTTTTTCCAATTGATTCCAATTAAACATGGAATGTGGGGGTAATGTAGTGAACCATGTGAATGCATTTTTTGTTAAAGAATTTGGGAAATATTTCATTCTTAAATTCTCATTTTGCGCTATGTCACCAGCCTCAGTCAGATATCGCGCAATATGTTCGACAGTGGATTCGCTGGTTTCTCCAGCAAATTTTGTGAACTTAGGGATTTTCCATCCCCTAGGCAAATCTGTTTGTATCACATATTCCGACAGGGGAGATACAAAATTAGGTCTATGCAAGCCTAAGTTAAGACCGTTTTGGGCTAAAATTGTTTCGACAAGATTTGCCAAATTATTTTGATTACCAAAGTTGTTTTGCTGAACATGTCTTATTACTTCGTCAGCATCTTGGTTTCTATTAACTAATACCATTTCAGGCACAGGTTCTTCGATAGCCATTCTTTGTCTTTGATCGACAGGAATTGTATAGTGGGGCCTTTCGACAGGTAATTCTACAGGCCTAACATTTTGGACTTGGGGAATTCGCTGGTTGTGCGCTGGTGGAGTGCCAAAGAAATCAGCAATTCAACCCATTTGTGTAGCTAACATTTGGTAACTGTCATTTGTGTTCTGAATTAATGGGTTAAACACTGTACCAATTTGTTGTGTTAGCATATTAACCATATCGTGATTACTATTATCCATCTGTTGCCTTAATGCCAACAAAGACGAGGTAGTTATCGAAGGCTGTACGTGGATTTCGACTATAAATATTTTCTGGGGAGTTATTTATAGGTGAAAAACTTGAGGCTAAGTTTTCTGCATACGTAGATGCATTTGTTTGAAGCCCTGCCATCATGGCTGTTGGCATGCCATATGGGTAATTTCGACCATTCATGAAATTGAATGGCATATTCCCCATCATGGAGTTTGCCATAAAGGGCATAGTTGGATTTAAGTTAGATGATACAGGGACCATATTCGACAAAGGGTTAATAGTAGGAGTAGTTGTTGCAGTTACACCCATAATTGTCGGAGAAGGAATTGGAGCGGTTACTCCTGGAGCGGTTACTCCTATAATGGTTGGAGAAGATGCAGGAGCAGTTACTCCTGGGGCAGATACAGGAGCGGTTACTCCTGACATATTTGCAGCGTTTGTATTGTTAACTGACGCTTGAGAATGAGCGTTTGATGTAGAAGCATCATTCATATTTGAGCGTGGCATTTCAATATTACGCCTACTACTTCTTAAATGCATGCAAAGTGTAAATTACTGGTTTTATGTTTGATAAAAAACCAGAATTATTTAGTAAAACTTTTAATAATTAGCACAAAGGTCCCACCGGGAGTGCCAATTTGTTTACCGTGATTTTTGGTAAACACCGCTAGTTACACGTGTGTGTTGCTTGCGAGATCAACTAGAAACATCTCAACCTTTGTGAATTAAAGTTTTATTAAAATTATTGATGTTTATGATGATAACTGTTTTAATGGAGTAAAACAATGAAGAAACGCATGTGTTTAAGAAGAGATGCAGAAATGTAGTGAAGTGCAGGAAAGTGCGGGAAATGTAGATAAAGAAAAGAAAATTGAAAACAGTAAAATGCAGGAATTCGTAAAGGAAAGCAAATAAACTGCAGAAATCTTTAAAGGAATGATAAATACATTGCTGAATTTAAAGGTTGGTACGCAGATTCATACATTGAAATTCCTTTGACTCTGTTTCTCTGATGCGAAAGTTTATGTAGAAATGAATTGTGCGACCTCTCTCTCTACAAGAAAACTCCTATTTATAATAAAAGAAAAACAATAACCGCTTAGCGGTTTTTCTAAAAACAACTGCTATTTTGACTAGATAAGATTAGACAACCGCTCCATCTTTCGACCACATCACTGCTGTCCTTTTCTACCAGCAATCTTTGATTTAACCTGTTATCTGAATGTTGTTCAACCTTCTGTCGAAACTACTAACTTCAGCTTTCCAATTTCCGCTAAGTTATTTGTTATGCTGATTCTCCCTGTACACAGCTTCTTGTTGTCGAAATATCAAGCCTTCTTCCTGAATGCAACTAGTCAAACCTTGTTGACATGTAAATGCCCGTACTTTCGACAACAACATTGTCCTGTCTTCGACTAAACTCTTTAACGTCTTTCTCGTCAAAAACTTTGTCTTTGAACTCTCAGTTTCAATAAGCTTTAGGCATAGTCGAAATTACTCTTCACAATACCTTTCTCAATGTCGAATATCAACATTTCTTCTTTAAAACAACAAGTCAACATTATTGACTGCATTTAATTGAGCCTATCGAAAATGCAGGCTAACACTTACCAAACACACTTACTCTTCACCCACTAGTTTCATCCGCTATCTGCTAGCAGATGGGACGCGCTAAACTGAGCCCTAATGTCGACCAAAATTAATAGCACCAACAAGCAAAACACACAAATCATTGAATGAAACGAGCCATCTAGCTAGGGGTTCTTGATCATCAGATCTCATATTAGAAAAATGTCGAATTCTAGCTTTTTGCTTAGTTATTTGGTTATGTTATTGAGGCCAGATAGAAACAAGCCATCTAGCTAGGGGTTCTTGATTATCGCGTTTTTTAGTAGCTTATATCATTTTTTGAAACGCTACTTGAAGTAGCGTTGAGCTTATAGCTTATAGCGTTTTATTTTTCACTCATTTTTATCTTTGCTACTTTAATTGAAGAATGATGGATGTAATTGGGTTTTTGTCTGAGTTGCGCACCAATATGATACCGCCCTACACTTTCAGAGATCAAAGTGGCGGTTTACCCATGGATTAAATGTCTAATTTTATTACATGAATAACAGAAGCTAAAAATGTCCATTTGTGTGAGAAATTATTTTTGTTTTAATGAAAATCATTTTAAGTAATTTTTTTTTTGGTATACCCATTTTAAGTAAATTTAATAAATACTCGTGAATATTCGTGGTACCAGTGAATATACATTACCCAAAAAAACTCGTACGTGTGAATACTCACGCGAGTGTGGAGCGAGTACAAAGGCATTTCCACCCAAACGGGTCAGGTAACAGGTGACTAGTACTCTAGTCCGCCCCGGCCCAATTGACATCCCACAAGGTCTATTTTACAATTTCATAAACCTTTAATAAGAGGGTCAAACTTCTTAAGGACTTAAAAAGCAATAAAGTTGACATCGCAAATATCTAATACTATCGAATTACCACTAAATTTGGTGTCTCCTTCATAGTTCATACACCGGGATACTTTACCCTAAACAAACACTCTTGGCCGTTTTCTTCTCTTCCTTCATTTTCAACCTCTCTTCCCTCTCCTTACACTTCCACACTTTCTCTTCATTCGTCGCCTCATCACCACAACCATAACAACAAACATGTCATGTGCAGATAAATTCCCTGTAAGTTCTTCTTCTTTATCTTCTTCTTCTTCTTCTTCAAAGTTTTTCGCCAACAACTTCACGAAACCTCTCTGGAGTTCATTTCCACCCTTTAACACAAGATGGGTATGTCCCCCTCTTACTTGTTTACATTCAAAGACTCCACCTTTACCTACCAATTTCTCTTCCATCGGTAAAAAGAAAAAGAAAAAAAACAACAAAGACGACATTGCTTTGACTTCAATTCTAAAGTCATTAGACTTAGCTAATGATATTGAAGATGCCCTTGATTCATTTGGTGATAGTCTAAGTCCAAAAGCAATTACCATGATTCTCAAGAAACAGAGGAATTGGGAACGTGTTGTTAGGGTTTTTAAGTGGTTTAAATCTCAGGAAAGTTATGTTCACAATGTAATTCATTATAATGTTGTGCTTAGGGCATTGGGTAGAGCTCAACAATGGGATCAATTAAGGCTTTGTTGGATAGAAATGGCGAAAAACGATGTTTTGCCTACAAATAATACTTATTGTATGCTTGTTGATGTTTATGGTAAAGCTGGTCTTGCTAAAGAGTCTCTTTTGTGGATTAAGCATATGAGAATGAGGGGCTTTTTCCCTGATGAAGTTACTATGAGTACTGTTGTTAGGGTTTTGAAGGAGTTGGGTGAGTTTGATAGGGCTGATAGATTTTACAAGAATTGGTCTTCTGGTAGGGTTGATTTGGATGATCTTGATTTGGATTCTTTAACTTTGGATTCTAGTAGTTTCAAGCAATTTCTTTCCACTGAGCTTTTTAAGACTGGTGGAGGAATTCCTGCTTCGAATGATATGTCTTCATTGAATGTTCCACCGAAACCTCAGCTCTCTACCACTTACAATACCTTGATAGATATGTATGGCAAGGCCGGGGCGGTTAAAAGATGCTGCTGATGTCTTTGCTGATATGATGAAATCTGGGGTGGCGGTGGATGCGTGTACTTATAATACTATGATCTTTATTTGTGGAAGTCATGGTAATTTGTTGGAAGCTGAAGCTTTGCTTGTTAAAATGGAAGAGAAGCGTATATCCCCTAATACGAGAACTTTTAATACTTTTGTGTCTTTGTATGCCAATGCGGGCAATATTGATGCTGCTATTGCTTGTTATAGAGGGATAAGAGAGGCTGGACTTTTCCCTGATGCTGTAACTTACAGATCTCTTCTTGGTGCATTATGCGCGAATAATATGGTTCAGGCTGTGGAAACTGTGATTGATGAAATGGAGAAAGCTTCTGTTTCTGTTGGTGAGCATTCTCTTCCTGGTATTGTCAAGATGTATATTAACCAAGGGGGTGTAGATAAAGCAAATGACTTACTTCAGAAGTTTCTAATGAATCGGGAACCCTCATCGATCATATGCGCTGCAATTATTGACGCTTTTGCTGAAAAGGGACTTTGGTCTGAAGCGGAGAACATTTTTTATAGGCAAAAGGACATGTCAGGATGGAAGAGGGACGTTGTAGAGTACAATGTCATGATCAAAGCATTTGGAAAAGCAAACCTTTATGACAAAGCTCTTTCTCTCTTCAAAGAAATGAGGAGTCAAGGTGTTTGGGCTAATGATAGTACTTACAATTCTATTATTCAAATGTTATCTGGTGCTGATTTAGGGGACCAAGCAACGGACCTCATATTTGAAATGCAGGAAAATGGGGTTTAAGCCACATTGTCAAACTTTTTCTGCTGTTATTGGATGCTATGCCCGTCTTGGTCAGCTTTCTGATGCCGTTGCCATGTACCAGGAAATGCTTAAAGCTGGAGTAAAACCAAATGAGGTGGTGTATGGATCTATAATAAATGGATTTGCAGAACACGGTAGTCTTAACGAGGCACTTGAATACTTTCAATTGATGGAAGAATCTGGAATAGAAGCAAATTTAGTTGTGTTGTCAACTTTACTAAAGTCTTATTGTAAGGTTGGCAACTTGGAAGGAGTAAAAGCCATCTATGAAAAGATGAAGAACATGGAAGGTGGTCTTGATTTAGTCGCGTGTAATAGTATGATTACCGCCTTTGCAGATCTCGGCTTGGTATCTGAAGCCAAGCTAGCTTTTGAAAATTTGAAAGAAATGGGCAGAGCAAATAGTATCACATACGGAACAATGATGTATGTTTATAAAGACGTGGGCCTGATGGACGAGGCGATCAAGTTAGCAGAGGAGATGAAACTTTCAGGTTTATTAACAGATTGTGTTTCATATAACAAGGTACTGGTTTGTTATGCTGCTAATAGGCAGTTTCACGAGTGCGGTGAATTACTACACGACATGGTATCTAAGAAGATCTTGCCAAATGACGGAACTTTTAAAGTGTTACTCACCATATTAAAGAAGGGAGGGTTCCCTATTGAAGCAGTGGACCAGTTAGAGATTTCTTACCAAGAGGGTAAACCTTATGCTTCACAAGCAACATTAACTGCATTGTATTCTTTACTTGGTATGCATACCTTGGCACTTGAATCTGCTAAATCATTCTTACAATCTAAGGTTGAGATTGGTCTTGATTCTTCTGCGTATAATGTTGCAATCTATGCATATGCTTCAGCTGGAGATGTTGAGAAGGCCTTAAATATATACATGAAAATGCGTGATAAGCGTGTGGAGCCAGACATTGTTACGTATATTTATCTGGTTGGCTGTTATGGAAAAGCTGGAATGGTTGAAGGTGTGAAACAGATACATAGTCGATTAGAATATGGAGATATTGAGCAAAGTGAGTCCTTGTTTAAGGCTATTGTAGATGCCTATAAACTTTGCAATAGGAGAGTTAGTCCAGAAATGAAACTCACATTCAAGTCATCAGAAGATTCTGAAATTGAAAGTGAAACTGAATATGACAATGAAAGTGAAGGTAAGTATGAATTTGGAAGTGAAGCTGAATATGACTATAATTCTGATGGAGATTTTTGAGGTTTATAAAATTCTGAGTTGTTTTATATTAGTGGGAGGTAAGATCTTACATGTATACTGTAGAATTGTAGGTAGGGTCTCTTTACATTAACACTGTATATATTGTGGTAGCATTTAATTAAATCTAGGGTGAGCTTGATTGGCAAAAATATAAGAAAATTGGATACATGATCATTTGTTCCATGTTTGATTTAAATAATAGTCGATTTTGCACAAACAGGGACTAAAATGAGATGAAACTTTTTGATGGACCAAAAACAAGAATTTCACATTTTAGGGGACTAAAAGTAAAAATATGTTTTAAGTACACGATCATTTGTTTTAAGTCTGTAAAAAAATGTTTTAAGACAGTTTATTTAAAATTATTGATAGATTGCCTTTTGTTAGTTGTTTGCTGTTAATTTGTTAGTAAATGGTTTATGAGGTAAGGTCTATAATAGCAATTAAGGCAAAATTACTAGGTAGTTGAACTTGAAAAGTAACTAACTCATTCTTGGAGAGTTTAGGATCTCACGAATCATTCTCAAGAATATGTTTTGTCTTTGTGTCTCCATTGATTGAGACTCATCTATGAAGCAGTGTGGTCTTTCTTTTTCTTTTGTGTAAATTTCCCTATACCCTTCTCAAATTACCAGTTGATCCTATCAGACTAAATGAATATTAAGGGGATGATAGTTGTGGGTTATTATTGTTAGGTTTAGTAACATTTACCTTTTATGTTTTACTATTTTTCCTGAGCAATGGATGGTGATTGCAGTAATGAAGAAGATGTTTTTATCCCCAAGTAGAGGTAAATGACACCTTCAAGATTATGAAGAGTTGTTTAATTACAAGCATGGTTAGACAAATAATGTAATAGAGATGCTTTGGCCTCATGATTAATAAGCCTATCATTTTATCCTATTAAAACATTGAAACCAAAGTAATTGATAGGTTTTAGACCTTGAAATTTTTATTAAAACAAAACCCTTTGAATGTTTTTGGCTTAGTGATTTCTCTTATGAACTAATTGAATTAATTATTTATCTGAAATTAATCCATATGTTGGAAACTCTACAAGTTTTTGATAAATAATCATTTTTTCTCATAAAGCATTCATCTTATAACAGCAAGTGTCTTGATAGATATTCATTTTGTTTGGTCAAAAGAGTTGTATTGGTGTAGGGGAAATAGGTGAGAGAAAAGTATCAAATTTCTTTTGTTTGATTTGAAGAGAAATGAGAGGGAGAGAAAGAGAGAAGGAGAGTCGTTTAATATTTGTCAATTTCCTTATATACCCTTGCTTTTAGTTATTAAAATTAGTTTGATAGATTAGTCATGATTTTTTTTATCTATTCATAAATATTCAACACCTCTCTTCTCTATTTCTCTTATTTTTCTCTTTTTCCGAACAACACCCTAATCTACTCTATTTATTACCTCTTTCTCTCTTCCCTTACTCTCACTTATTTCTCTCTTCACAACTTCGCTTTTAAACCAAATACACCCTTAACCTTTTTCCTAACAACCATAGACTTATGTGTCATTGCTCTTTTTCCTTTTCACCACCTAGCAAATTTTTACCATTAAACAATAGCCTTAAATAACCATAGCAAATTTTTACCACTAAACAATAGCCTCAAATAACCATAGGCATTGTTGTGTTGACTATTGAGCTCTAAATTCCATCAAAATATGAGACTATTTCCCATCTCCGTTATTGATGAACTTCTTGATTAGCTAAATGGTGCTTCCCACTTTTCAAAGATTGACGTGCTGTTCAAGTATCAACAAATTTGATTGGATGAAGAGGACATTCATACGATTTGTTTCTAGTGATGCCTTTTGGCCTCACCAATGTTCCCTCCACGTTTCAAGCTACCATGAATAATCCCTTATGGCCTTATTTGTGAAAAAAATTTGCTCAAACTTTTTTTTTTATGATGTCATGATTTATATCCCTATTTGGATTGACTATTTGTTACATGTTGAGCAGGTTTTACTACTATTATTGATTCAAAAAATTGTGCTAAATGTAACACGTTTTTTCGAATGTACAAAAAATGGTGTCATATCTAAGTCTCCAACTAACGATTGCACAATTTAGACAAGAAACTCTGCAGATAAAATGTTTTTTTCTCTATTCAAACCCTTTCGAAGTAGTTACTCAAGAGGGTATTTGTAGAAAATTTGATTTCGTTATGAAATCTGTCACATCCACATAAAATGGATTTATATCATCAACTAAATTCATAATTTCATCGATATCCCCATCCCGAAGTTCGCACCATAACAATTAAAACAACCAAACACACAAACATACAACCTTATACCCATCCAAAACTTAGTGAGAGTAAAACCCTTACCTTAGGGTTTTGTTTTCCTTAAAGTCTCCCCTTTGTCTCTTCTCCTTCAGTCCTTTAACTTCACAAACTAATTATCCCAACAACCTTCATTATACAACCCGTTATCATTTTCAAATATCAAACAAAGTATCTAGTATTCCACTACATCTTTGCATCAACTTTGCTGATTTTATTAAAACTGTGATTTCCATCCGTTTTCTGACAGAATTTTGCTCAATCTGTATTTTGACAATATTCTTTGGCATGAGTGCCATGTTTATATTCTCTCATTCTCTTAATTTTGCGTTATTTTAATTTCTTGCAACACTGGCTTATATCTTTTTAAGTACTTGCCATTTATACGCAAAATTCGATTATCAGCGCTTAACTCTTCGACTTCATAAGCACCGTTTGAGAAAACTCGTAAAATTTTAAATGGCCCTTCCCAATTTGGCGACCATTTACCTAAGGCTCTATCTTTTTTGTCCATAGGTAGGATAACTTTCCACACAAAGTCCCCAATGACAAAAGTTTTTGATCTAACCTTTTTGTTATAGGCTTTAGCTACTCTTTCTTTCTGCCTTGTAAGGATATCTAATGCAAATAACCTTTATTCGTCCAAATCAACCAATTCGTCTAAAATCATGTCCCAATAATGATCTGATGGGATCTCAAATTGCCTTTGAATTCTGGTTGACTGTAGATATATTTCGACAGGTAGTACGGCATCATGCCCAAAGGTGAGTTTAAATGGAGTAGTATTAATTGATTCTCTAGGAGAATTTCGACAAGCCCATAATGCTTGATCAAGAGTTTTGTGCCAATTTTTAGGCTTTTGCCCAATATGTTTTTTAATTAAATTAATGATAATTTTATTGGCTGCTTCGACTTGACCATTTGCTTGAGCATAATATGGTGTCGAACTTAATAACTTAAATCCATTTTCAGAGGCAAAATTCACTACTTTTCGACCAGTAAAAACTGAGCCTTGATCTGTGGTAATGGTTTCTGGTATCCCAAACCTATATAAAATATGGTTTTGAATGAAGTCCATTACTGCCTCTTGGTCTACCTTAGCTAAGGGAATAGCTTCGACCCATTTAGTGAAGTAGTCAATACCCACTAATATATAACGGTGGCCTCTCGACGACGTTGGTTTAATTTCACCAATTATGTCTAAGGCCCAACCTCTAAACGGCCAAGGATTTACTATTGAATGTAATTCGCTTGCAGGTACGTGTTGTATTCCTGCGTGTTTTTGACATTCTTGGCATCCTTTAGCAAAATCTATGCAATCTTTTAGCATAGTTGGCCAATATACTCCTTGTCGAAACAAGAGCCATTTCATTTTGTGGCCTACTTGGTGAGACCCACAAGCTCCACCATGAGTATTGGATGTTGCTAAGTACGCCTCATTTTCACTAAGGCATTTAAGCAAAACCCCTTCAGGAGTTTTCTTGAACAACTCGTTTCCAATAATTACGTAGCTTAATGCCCTATACTTGGTTTTTCGATTTGTTGTTCCTGTTGGGTTTTCCAAGTATTCGACAATTGGTTTTCGCCAATCATCATTCGACATATTGTCAATGGCAAAAAATTCGCCATTTTCACTTGGAGGAAATAATAATTCTGACTTGTCTGCCCCCCCAAGTTTTGGCATTGACAATTCATCTTCAGAACAATCCGTCGAAATTAATTTCTCCTTGATCTCTATTAATTCACTAAGTTTTGTTGGAGAAACTCTATAACCTGAAGCAATTTGTGCTAAGTCATTTGCTTCGTGATTTTCAATTCGAGGTATATGCTCAATGTTCACATAATCGAAGCGTTTCAACAAAGCATTGGCAGTGACGAAGTATATGATTAAATTTTCTTTAATGCATTTGTACTCCTTAGTTAATTGCTTCACCACTAATTCAGAGTCACCTCTAATTTCGACGGACTTTGCCCCCAGCTCTAGCAAAACTTCTAAACCTGTTATTAAGGCTTCATACTCAGCCTCATTATTAGAGCAAAGTTCTTTAATTTTAAATTTATATTTCGTTGGTATTTTTGTTGGCGAAATAATTAATATTCCAATTCCAGAACCATTTTTATGGCTTGACCCATCGAACTATAGTGTCCAAGGTCGAATATTCATATGATTAATTGTTACTTCGACCAATGAATGGTCAACAATAAAGTCTGCAACAATTTTCCCTTTGATAGCTTTCAAAGGTTGATACGTTAATGAATATTCAGAAAGAGCTAAAGCCCATTTACCAATTCGACTGTGCAATATAGGTTTCGACAGCATATGTTTAATAATATCAAAATGAGAATAAACATACACATAAATTGGTTTTATATATTGCTTTAATTTAGTACAAGAGAAATACAAACAAAGGCACAATTTCTCCGTTGGATGATATCTAGTTTCAGCATCATTTAAAACTCTACTAAGGTAATATATGGCTCTTTCGACACCATTATCATCCTCTTGTGCCAACATGCTACCTATTGTTAGCTCTGATGCTGCTATATACAATTTCATCACCTTATTTCTGATAGGTGGTAACAAAATAGGTGGTTTAACTAGATAAGCTTTAATCTCGTCGAAGGCCTTTTGGTGTTCTGGATCCCATTTGAACACGTCTTCTTTCTTCAGTCGAAGCAATGGCGAGAAAACTTGAGTTTTGCCACTTAGGTTTGAGATGAACCTTCTTAGGAAATTGATCTTTCCTAATAATGACTGGAGCTCTTTTTTGGTCGAAGGAGCCTTCGTTTCCATGATTGCTTTCGTCTTGTTTTGATTTATTTCAATGCCTTTTTTGTGGACCACAAATCCCAAGAAGTCACCGGCACGTACACAGAAGGCACGTTTTATTGGATTCATTTTCAATCCATATTTTCTCATTCTTTCGAATGACTGTCGAAGATGGTCTATATGACCATTTTCTGTCGAAGATTTAACAACAATATCATCTATGTATACTTGCATAAAATTTTCAATAAAATCATGAAACATAGAATTCATTGCTCTTTGGTATGTTGCACCAGCATTTTTTAAACCAAAAGGCATTACTACCCATTCATAAACACCTAAAGCTCCTGGGCATCGAAATACTGTTTTCGACACATCTTCTTCGGCAATAAAAATTTGATTGTACCCTGAGTATCCATCTAACATACTGAGGTATTCAAATCCCGCTGCCGAATCAATTAGCATTTCTGCCACAGGCATAGGGTATTGATCTTTGGGTGTAGCATTATTTAGATCTCTAAAATCTATACAGACTCTTAATGTTCCGTTTTTCTTAATAACAGGAACAATGTTAGCTAACCAATCAACATACCTGGCAGTTCTGATGAAGTTGCTTTTGAGTAGTCTTTCGATTTCCTCTTTTATCTTCGACAGAATCTGCGATGCAAATCTTCTTGGTGTTTGCTTCACTGGTTTTCTATCTGGTCGAATGGGCAGCTTCAATTCAACCACTTCTCGACGCAGTCCAGGCATTTCATTATAGTCCCAGGCGAAGCAATCCTTGTATTCTTTTAAAAGCTCAATGGTTCGATCTCTCAATCCTCTGTCAATTTTGGCACTGATGAATGTTGGCCTTTTTGTGAAGCCATCTCCCAAATCAACTTCCTCTAAAGGATCTTAAGCCTGAATCCTCTTGGTCGAACCCATTGGGTCTTTTTCAAAACCTAAAGGCTCGTCATCATAGACGCAGTCAAGCCTTTGGCCTTCGACCATATTATCTTCCAGGTTAACTTCATTGTTAACTTCAGTGGTTTGATTAACCATCATTGGTTCTTTTGTGGTTTGTTTAACCATCATTTGTTCTATTTTGGCTTCTAACGCCGCATTTTGTTTATTTTCGGCCACATAGGCCGTAATTCTATCCCATATGTTGGGTGTAGACATCATCAACATCTATGGACCGTCCCATCCTGTAGGCTTACAGAAGCCTCTTGGACGAGTTGATTCTTCAATCACTTCCCTCTCCCAAATAAAGCCGTGAGTAGGGTGTAGATCAAGTGAAGCATATATATTGTCCTGAGGGACATATGCTGTGTCAGAGGGAGTACATGGCGCTATGTTCGCCAATTGTTTGTCAAAAGTATGTTTGGTGATATGGTCGACTTCAGCTAAGAAGTAGCTTTGGTCCCCTTCCACGTTTTCGACAAGGCCATCCTCTCTCCAGATGGAAATCCTCTGATGGAGTGTTGAAGGGACTGCCCCAACTCCGTGGATCCATTCTCGACCAAGCAACAAATTGAAATTGGCCTTGGAAGGAATAACCATAAACATGGTTAATCTCTTGACACTTCCCACCACCAATTCCACCTCTATGGCTCCCAAAGAGTAGCCAGATTTTCCCTCATAATTTGTGAGAACAATGTTGTGTGGCCTCATATCGGTATTTGATTTACCGATTTTTGCCAACATGTGTTGAGGCATTAAATTCACCGCAGCTCCTCCGTCGACGAGAACCTTATTAACACCTACATTATTAACTTTGGCCTGAATAAACAAAGGCTTTAAATGGTACTTCATGCCTCCATTTGGGTGTTCAAACACTGCGCTTTGTTCTTCCATGCAGCCATTGTTGAGTACATAGTAGCAAATTGGCTTATGCTTAGCCATATCTTGGTCGAAATCTTGCTCGACTTCGTTGACTTCCGATATCACATCGAACTCAATAGAAAGTATTGAGGCGACACATATGACGTCGAAATCAGGCTCTGAGTCAGAAAAGTCAGATCCCATCTCTTCGTCATCCAGGTTAAGGCCTTCTGGGTTGAGGCCTTCTTTGACAACCGTAAGAGGAGGAAAAATCCTCTCAGTAGCAGGCTTCCATTGCACTTCGACAGGCGAGGCTAGTTGCTTTCCTTTGTTGGTGGCTGGATTTCCACTTCTTTCAGCAGCAATAAATTTCATCTGGCGTTGATGTCTCCGCCATTGAGTTTTGGTCATGGGATTTTTCCCTTTGTAATTTTTATTATAGACATATTTGCTTGAATCATATGTCTTATTCTGGGTCATGGCACTCGAGCTTCCCTGCGCCATCTTTAAAGAATACCTTGCATCATTTCCTCCTGAATGCACCCATCTTTTGACAGGTGATTTTGTGGGTGGCACAAATGTTTTCGCCCCCTTATGAGTTGGAGGTGTCACTTTGAAGGGGATGCCTCTTTGATTAAAACTGAATTTTGGCCTATTATCAACCCACGCATTCTTTCTCTTCTGTTGATGAGTAGAATGTTCAAGGCTTTTTGCAGCCTCCTTATCAAATAGCGAACTGCATCTATAGGGCACAACATTACTTCAGTATTGTTGATTTTGCATCTATTGAGGAAATCAATCAATTCCTCTTCAGCTTTTGGATACACCACCTGCATATGATCTTCATGTTGGTCTTTAGTGACCATTTTGACCATTGTTTCAGCCCTTTCAGCACTTTTCGACATACTGGTGTTTCCAGCAGTGTCTTGACTAGCTTCGACAACGAGAATATCAATTTCAGTATAATTTGTTTCTGCAGTTGGTAAAGGATTGCTGTCGATTTGCATTAAAGGTTTTGACTTATCATCAAACTTGAGTCTCCCTTCATTTAATGCTTTCTGAACCAAGTCCCTGAAAAGAACACATCGAGAAGTGTTATGGCCTAGAAAATTATGATATTTTCAATATCCTCTTTTCTTTTGTTGTTCTAATGGTGGTATTTTTAGGCCTTTAGGCACTAAAATCTGGCCATCAGAAACCAACAAATCAAATATTTGGTCACACTTTGTGACGTCGAAGGTATATGTTTTTGCAATATATTTATCATTTTTTGGTTCGACAGGATTTTTCCCATCAAAAGGCCTCAACAATTTACAAGTATATGGAGGTCCGGGCTTTAATTCTGCCATATTAACCTCTTCTTCGACTTCTTCATATGATATGTCAAAGTCTTGGTCACTATCGTTAGTATTAACATAAGCAACCTTTTCCTTTTTACTAAATCGATTAGTTCTCGCCTTCTCATCTCTAAGCCTTTCGACTTGTCGAACTCTGTCAGCCAATTGAGCCATGTCTCTCAGGTGTAAAGTGTCTAACTTTTTCCTAATAGAATAATCTAGGCCACCAGCAGCCATTTCGACTAACTCATGCTCGGGTATCTGAGTAAAACATCTAGCTTTGAGAAGTCTAAATCTATTGAGATAATCATCAATAGATTCTGGCATTTTGCGTCGAACACTTGCCAATTCTTTAAGGCTAATCTTACATTGGCCCATGTAGAATTGTTCATGAAACGCTTTTTCCAATTGATTCCAATTAAACATGGAATGTGGGGGTAATGTAGTGAACCATGTGAATGCATTTTTTGTTAAAGAATTTGGGAAATATTTCATTCTTAAATTCTCATTTTGCGCTATGTCACCAGCCTCAGTCAGATATCGCGCAATATGTTCGACAGTGGATTCGCTGGTTTCTCCAGCAAATTTTGTGAACTTAGGGATTTTCCATCCCCTAGGCAAATCTGTTTGTATCACATATTCCGACAGGGGAGATACAAAATTAGGTCTATGCAAGCCTAAGTTAAGACCGTTTTGGGCTAAAATTGTTTCGACAAGATTTGCCAAATTATTTTGATTACCAAAGTTGTTTTGCTGAACATGTCTTATTACTTCGTCAGCATCTTGGTTTCTATTAACTAATACCATTTCAGGCACAGGTTCTTCGATAGCCATTCTTTGTCTTTGATCGACAGGAATTGTATAGTGGGGCCTTTCGACAGGTAATTCTACAGGCCTACATTTTGGACTTGGGAATTCGCTGGTTGTGCGCTGGTGGAGTGCCAAAGAAATCAGCAATTCAACCCATTTGTGTAGCTAACATTTGGTAACTGTCATTTGTGTTCTGAATTAATGGGTTAAACACTGTACCAATTTGTTGTGTTAGCATATTAACCATATCGTGATTACTATTATCCATCTGTTGCCTTAATGCCAACAAAGACGAGGTAGTTATCGAAGGCTGTACGTGGATTTCGACTATAAATATTTTCTGGGGAGTTATTTATAGGTGAAAAACTTGAGGCTAAGTTTTCTGCATACGTAGATGCATTTGTTTGAAGCCCTGCCATCATGGCTGTTGGCATGCCATATGGGTAATTTCGACCATTCATGAAATTGAATGGCATATTCCCCATCATGGAGTTTGCCATAAAGGGCATAGTTGGATTTAAGTTAGATGATACAGGGACCATATTCGACAAAGGGTTAATAGTAGGAGTAGTTGTTGCAGTTACACCCATAATTGTCGGAGAAGGAATTGGAGCGGTTACTCCTGGAGCGGTTACTCCTATAATGGTTGGAGAAGATGCAGGAGCAGTTACTCCTGGGGCAGATACAGGAGCGGTTACTCCTGACATATTTGCAGCGTTTGTATTGTTAACTGACGCTTGAGAATGAGCGTTTGATGTAGAAGCATCATTCATATTTGAGCGTGGCATTTCAATATTACGCCTACTACTTCTTAAATGCATGCAAAGTGTAAATTACTGGTTTTATGTTTGATAAAAAACCAGAATTATTTAGTAAAACTTTTAATAATTAGCACAAAGGTCCCACCGGGCGTGCCAATTTGTTTACCGTGATTTTTGGTAAACACCGCTAGTTACACGTGTGTGTTGCTTGCGAGATCAACTAGAAACATCTCAAACCTTTGTGAATTAAAGTTTTATTAAAATTATTGATGTTTATGATGATAACTGTTTTAATGGAGTAAAACAATGAAGAAACGCATGTGTTTAAGAAGAGATGCAGAAATGTAGTGAAGTGCAGGAAAGTGCAGGAAATGTAGATAAAGAAAAGAAAATTGAAAACAGTAAAATGCAGGAATTCGTAAAGGAAAGCAAATAAACTGCAGAAATCTTTAAAGGAATGATAAATACATTGCTGAATTTAAAGGTTGGTACGCAGATTCATACATTGAAATTCCTTTGACTCTGTTTTCTCTGATGCGAAAGTTTATGTAGAAATGAATTGTGCGACCTCTCTCTCTACAAGAAAACTCCTATTTATAATAAAAGAAAAACAATAACCGCTTAGCGGTTTTTCTAAAAACAACTGCTATTTTGACTAGATAAGATTAGACAACCGCTCCATCTTTCGACCACATCACTGTTGTCCTTTTCTACCAGCAATCTTTGATTTAACCTGTTATCTGAATGTTGTTCAACCTTCTGTCGAAACTACTAACTTCAGCTTTCCAATTTCCGCTAAGTTATTTGTTATGCTGATTCTCCCTGTACACAGCTTCTTGTTGTCGAAATATCAAGCCTTCTTCCTGAATGCAACTAGTCAAACCTTGTTGACATGTAAATGCCCGTACTTTCGACAACAACACTGTCCTGTCTTCGACTAAACTCTTTAACGTCTTTCTCGTCAAAAACTTTGTCTTTGAACTCTCAGTTTCAATAAGCTTTAGGCATAGTCGAAATTACTCTTCACAATACCTTTCTCAATGTCGAATATCAACATTTCTTCTTTAAAACAACAAGTCAACATTATTGACTGCATTTAATTGAGCCTATCGAAAATGCAGGCTAACACTTACCAAACACACTTACTCTTCACCCACTAGTTTCATCCGCTATCTGCTAGCAGATGGGACGCGCTAAACTGAGCCCTAATGTCGACCAAAATTAATAGCACCAACAAGCAAAACACACAAATCATTGAATGAAACGAGCCATCTAGCTAGGGGTTCTTGATCATCAGATCTCATATTAGAAAAATGTCGAATTCTAGCTTTTTGCTTAGTTATTTGGTTATGTTATTGAGGCCAGATAGAAACAAGCCATCTAGCTAGGGGTTCTTGATTATCGCGTTTTTTAGTAGCTTATATCATTTTTTGAAACGCTACTTGAAGTAGCGTTGAGCTTATAGCTTATAGCATTTTATTTTTCACTCATTTTTATCTTTGCTACTTTAATTGAAGAATGATGGATGTAATTGGGTTTTTGTCTGAGTTGCGCACCAATATGATACCGCCCTACACTTTCAGAGATCAAAGTGGCGGTTTACCCATGGATTAAATGTCTAATTTTATTACATGAATAACAGAAGCTAAAAATGTCCATTTGTGTGAGAAATTATTTTTGTTTTAATGAAAATCATTTTAAGTATTTTTTTTTGGTATACCCATTTTAAGTAAATTTAATAAATACTCGTGAATATTCGTGGTACCAGTGAATATACATTACCCAAAAAAACTCGTACGTGTGAATACTCACGCGAGTGTGGAGCGAGTACAAAGGCATTTCCACCCAAACGGGTCAGGTAACAGGTGACTAGTACTCTAGTCCGCCCCGGCCCAATTGACATCCCACAAGGTCTATTTTACAATTTCATAAACCTTTAATAAGAGGGTCAAACTTCTTAAGGACTTAAAAAGCAATAAAGTTGACATCGCAAATATCTAATACTATCGAATTACCACTAAATTTGGTGTCTCCTTCATAGTTCATACACCGGGATACTTTACCCTAAACAAACACTCTTGGCCGTTTTCTTCTCTTCCTTCATTTTCAACCTCTCTTCCCTCTCCTTACACTTCCACACTTTCTCTTCATTCGTCGCCTCATCACCACAACCATAACAACAAACATGTCATGTGCAGATAAATTCCCTGTAAGTTCTTCTTCTTTATCTTCTTCTTCTTCTTCTTCAAAGTTTTTCGCCAACAACTTCACGAAACCTCTCTGGAGTTCATTTCCACCCTTTAACACAAGATGGGTATGTCCCCCTCTTACTTGTTTACATTCAAAGACTCCACCTTTACCTACCAATTTCTCTTCCATCGGTAAAAAGAAAAAGAAAAAAAACAACAAAGACGACATTGCTTTGACTTCAATTCTAAAGTCATTAGACTTGGCTAATGATATTGAAGATGCCCTTGATTCATTTGGTGATAGTCTAAGTCCAAAAGCAATTACCATGATTCTCAAGAAACAGAGGAATTGGGAACGTGTTGTTAGGGTTTTTAAGTGGTTTAAATCTCAGGAAAGTTATGTTCACAATGTAATTCATTATAATGTTGTGCTTAGGGCATTGGGTAGAGCTCAACAATGGGATCAATTAAGGCTTTGTTGGATAGAAATGGCGAAAAACGATGTTTTGCCTACAAATAATACTTATTGTATGCTTGTTGATGTTTATGGTAAAGCTGGTCTTGCTAAAGAGTCTCTTTTGTGGATTAAGCATATGAGAATGAGGGGCTTTTTCCCTGATGAAGTTACTATGAGTACTGTTGTTAGGGTTTTGAAGGAGTTGGGTGAGTTTGATAGGGCTGATAGATTTTACAAGAATTGGTCTTCTGGTAGGGTTGATTTGGATGATCTTGATTTGGATTCTTTAACTTTGGATTCTAGTAGTTTCAAGCAATTTCTTTCCACTGAGCTTTTTAAGACTGGTGGAGGAATTCCTGCTTCGAATGATATGTCTTCATTGAATGTTCCACCGAAACCTCAGCTCTCTACCACTTACAATACCTTGATAGATATGTATGGCAAGGCCGGGCGGTTAAAAGATGCTGCTGATGTCTTTGCTGATATGATGAAATCTGGGGTGGCGGTGGATGCGTGTACTTATAATACTATGATCTTTATTTGTGGAAGTCATGGTAATTTGTTGGAAGCTGAAGCTTTGCTTGTTAAAATGGAAGAGAAGCGTATATCCCCTAATACGAGAACTTTTAATACTTTTGTGTCTTTGTATGCCAATGCGGGCAATATTGATGCTGCTATTGCTTGTTATAGAGGGATAAGAGAGGCTGGACTTTTCCCTGATGCTGTAACTTACAGATCTCTTCTTGGTGCATTATGCGCGAATAATATGGTTCAGGCTGTGGAAACTGTGATTGATGAAATGGAGAAAGCTTCTGTTTCTGTTGGTGAGCATTCTCTTCCTGGTATTGTCAAGATGTATATTAACCAAGGGGGTGTAGATAAAGCAAATGACTTACTTCAGAAGTTTCTAATGAATCGGGAACCCTCATCGATCATATGCGCTGCAATTATTGACGCTTTTGCTGAAAAGGGACTTTGGTCTGAAGCGGAGAACATTTTTTATAGGCAAAAGGACATGTCAGGATGGAAGAGGGACGTTGTAGAGTACAATGTCATGATCAAAGCATTTGGAAAAGCAAACCTTTATGACAAAGCTCTTTCTCTCTTCAAAGAAATGAGGAGTCAAGGTGTTTGGGCTAATGATAGTACTTACAATTCTATTATTCAAATGTTATCTGGTGCTGATTTAGGGGACCAAGCAACGGACCTCATATTTGAAATGCAGGAAATGGGGTTTAAGCCACATTGTCAAACTTTTTCTGCTGTTATTGGATGCTATGCCCGTCTTGGTCAGCTTTCTGATGCCGTTGCCATGTACCAGGAAATGCTTAAAGCTGGAGTAAAACCAAATGAGGTGGTGTATGGATCTATAATAAATGGATTTGCAGAACACGGTAGTCTTAACGAGGCACTTGAATACTTTCAATTGATGGAAGAATCTGGAATAGAAGCAAATTTAGTTGTGTTGTCAACTTTACTAAAGTCTTATTGTAAGGTTGGCAACTTGGAAGGAGTAAAAGCCATCTATGAAAAGATGAAGAACATGGAAGGTGGTCTTGATTTAGTCGCGTGTAATAGTATGATTACCGCCTTTGCAGATCTCGGCTTGGTATCTGAAGCCAAGCTAGCTTTTGAAAATTTGAAAGAAATGGGCAGAGCAAATAGTATCACATACGGAACAATGATGTATGTTTATAAAGACGTGGGCCTGATGGACGAGGCGATCAAGTTAGCAGAGGAGATGAAACTTTCAGGTTTATTAACAGATTGTGTTTCATATAACAAGGTACTGGTTTGTTATGCTGCTAATAGGCAGTTTCACGAGTGCGGTGAATTACTACACGACATGGTATCTAAGAAGATCTTGCCAAATGACGGAACTTTTAAAGTGTTACTCACCATATTAAAGAAGGGAGGGTTCCCTATTGAAGCAGTGGACCAGTTAGAGATTTCTTACCAAGAGGGTAAACCTTATGCTTCACAAGCAACATTAACTGCATTGTATTCTTTACTTGGTATGCATACCTTGGCACTTGAATCTGCTAAATCATTCTTACAATCTAAGGTTGAGATTGGTCTTGATTCTTCTGCGTATAATGTTGCAATCTATGCATATGCTTCAGCTGGAGATGTTGAGAAGGCCTTAAATATATACATGAAAATGCGTGATAAGCGTGTGGAGCCAGACATTGTTACGTATATTTATCTGGTTGGCTGTTATGGAAAAGCTGGAATGGTTGAAGGTGTGAAACAGATACATAGTCGATTAGAATATGGAGATATTGAGCAAAGTGAGTCCTTGTTTAAGGCTATTGTAGATGCCTATAAACTTTGCAATAGGAGAGTTAGTCCAGAAATGAAACTCACATTCAAGTCATCAGAAGATTCTGAAATTGAAAGTGAAACTGAATATGACAATGAAAGTGAAGGTAAGTATGAATTTGGAAGTGAAGCTGAATATGACTATAATTCTGATGGAGATTTTTGAGGTTTATAAAATTCTGAGTTGTTTTATATTAGTGGGAGGTAAGATCTTACATGTATACTGTAGAATTGTAGGTAGGGTCTCTTTACATTAACACTGTATATATTGTGGTAGCATTTAATTAAATCTAGGGTGAGCTTGATTGGCAAAAATATAAGAAAATTGGATACATGATCATTTGTTCCATGTTTGATTTAAATAATAGTCGATTTTGCACAAACAGGGGACTAAAATGAGATGAAACTTTTTGATGGACCAAAAACAAGAATTTCACATTTTAGGGGACTAAAAGTAAAAATATGTTTTAAGTACACGATCATTTGTTTTAAGTCTGTAAAAAAATGTTTTAAGACAGTTTATTTAAAATTATTGATAGATTGCCTTTTGTTAGTTGTTTGCTGTTAATTTGTTAGTAAATGGTTTATGAGGTAAGGTCTATAATAGCAATTAAGGCAAAATTACTAGGTAGTTGAACTTGAAAAGTAACTAACTCATTCTTGGAGAGTTTAGGATCTCACGAATCATTCTCAAGAATATGTTTTGTCTTTGTGTCTCCATTGATTGAGACTCATCTATGAAGCAGTGTGGTCTTTCTTTTTCTTTTGTGTAAATTTCCCTATACCCTTCTCAAATTACCAGTTGATCCTATCAGACTAAATGAATATTAAGGGGATGATAGTTGTGGGTTATTATTGTTAGGTTTAGTAACATTTACCTTTTATGTTTTACTATTTTTCCTGAGCAATGGATGGTGATTGCAGTAATGAAGAAGATGTTTTTATCCCCAAGTAGAGGTAAATGACACCTTCAAGATTATGAAGAGTTGTTTAATTACAAGCATGGTTAGACAAATAATGTAATAGAGATGCTTTGGCCTCATGATTAATAAGCCTATCATTTTATCCTATTAAAACATTGAAACCAAAGTAATTGATAGGTTTTAGACCTTGAAATTTTTATTAAAACAAAACCCTTTGAATGTTTTTGGCTTAGTGATTTCTCTTATGAACTAATTGAATTAATTATTTATCTGAAATTAATCCATATGTTGGAAACTCTACAAGTTTTGATAAATAATCATTTTTTCTCATAAAGCATTCATCTTATAACAGCAAGTGTCTTGATAGATATTCATTTTGTTTGGTCAAAAGAGTTGTATTGGTGTAGGGGAAATAGGTGAGAGAAAAGTATCAAATTTCTTTTGTTTGATTTGAAGAGAAATGAGAGGGAGAGAAAGAGAGAAGGAGAGTCGTTTAATATTTGTCAATTTCCTTATATACCCTTTTGCTTTTAGTTATTAAAATTAGTTTGATAGATTAGTCATGATTTTTTTTATCTATTCATAAATATTCAACACCTCTCTTCTCTATTTCTCTTATTTTTCTCTTTTTCCGAACAACACCCTAATCTACTCTATTTATTACCTCTTTCTCTCTTCCCTTACTCTCACTTATTTCTCTCTTCACAACTTCGCTTTTAAACCAAATACACCCTTAACCTTTTTCCTAACAACCATAGACTTATGTGTCATTGCTCTTTTTCCTTTTCACCACCTAGCAAATTTTTACCATTAAACAATAGCCTTAAATAACCATAGCAAATTTTTACCACTAAACAATAGCCTCAAATAACCATAGGCATTGTTGTGTTGACTATTGAGCTCTAAATTCCATCAAAATATGAGACTATTTCCCATCTCCGTTATTGATGAACTTCTTGATTAGCTAAATGGTGCTTCCCACTTTTCAAAGATTGACGTGCTGTTCAAGTATCAACAAATTTGATTGGATGAAGAGGACATTCATACGATTTGTTTCTAGTGATGCCTTTTGGCCTCACCAATGTTCCCTCCACGTTTCAAGCTACCATGAATAATCCCTTATGGCCTTATTTGTGAAAAAAATTTGCTCAAACTTTTTTTTTTATGATGTCATGATTTATATCCCTATTTGGATTGACTATTTGTTACATGTTGAGCAGGTTTTACTACTATTATTGATTCAAAAAATTGTGCTAAATGTAACACGTTTTTTCGAATGTACAAAAAATGGTGTCATATCTAAGTCTCCAACTAACGATTGCACAATTTAGACAAGAAACTCTGCAGATAAAATGTTTTTTTCTCTATTCAAACCCTTTCGAAGTAGTTACTCAAGAGGGTATTTGTAGAAAATTTGATTTCGTTATGAAATCTGTCACATCCACATAAAATGGATTTATATCATCAACTAAATTCATAATTTCATCGATATCCCCATCCCGAAGTTCGCACCATAACAATTAAAACAACCAAACACACAAACATACAACCTTATACCCATCCAAAACTTAGTGAGAGTAAAACCCTTACCTTAGGGTTTTGTTTTCCTTAAAGTCTCCCCTTTGTCTCTTCTCCTTCAGTCCTTTAACTTCACAAACTAATTATCCCAACAACCTTCATTATACAACCCGTTATCATTTTCAAATATCAAACAAAGTATCTAGTATTCCACTACATCTTTGCATCAACTTTGCTGATTTTATTAAAACTGTGATTTCCATCCGTTTTCTGACAGAATTTTGCTCAATCTGTATTTTGACAATATTCTTTGGCATGAGTGCCATGTTTATATTCTCTCATTCTCTTAATTTTGCGTTATTTTAATTTCTTGCAACACTGGCTTATATCTTTTTAAGTACTTGCCATTTATACGCAAAATTCGATTATCAGCGCTTAACTCTTCGACTTCATAAGCACCGTTTGAGAAAACTCGTAAAATTTTAAATGGCCCTTCCCAATTTGGCGACCATTTACCTAAGGCTCTATCTTTTTTGTCCATAGGTAGGATAACTTTCCACACAAAGTCCCCAATGACAAAAGTTTTTGATCTAACCTTTTTGTTATAGGCTTTAGCTACTCTTTCTTTCTGCCTTGTAAGGATATCTAATGCAAATAACCTTTATTCGTCCAAATCAACCAATTCGTCTAAAATCATGTCCCAATAATGATCTGATGGGATCTCAAATTGCCTTTGAATTCTGGTTGACTGTAGATATATTTCGACAGGTAGTACGGCATCATGCCCAAAGGTGAGTTTAAATGGAGTAGTATTAATTGATTCTCTAGGAGAATTTCGACAAGCCCATAATGCTTGATCAAGAGTTTTGTGCCAATTTTTAGGCTTTTGCCCAATATGTTTTTTAATTAAATTAATGATAATTTTATTGGCTGCTTCGACTTGACCATTTGCTTGAGCATAATATGGTGTCGAACTTAATAACTTAAATCCATTTTCAGAGGCAAAATTCACTACTTTTCGACCAGTAAAAACTGAGCCTTGATCTGTGGTAATGGTTTCTGGTATCCCAAACCTATATAAAATATGGTTTTGAATGAAGTCCATTACTGCCTCTTGGTCTACCTTAGCTAAGGGAATAGCTTCGACCCATTTAGTGAAGTAGTCAATACCCAACTAATATATAACGGTGGCCTCTCGACGACGTTGGTTTAATTTCACCAATTATGTCTAAGGCCCAACCTCTAAACGGCCAAGGATTTACTATTGAATGTAATTCGCTTGCAGGTACGTGTTGTATTCCTGCGTGTTTTTGACATTCTTGGCATCCTTTAGCAAAATCTATGCAATCTTTTAGCATAGTTGGCCAATATACTCCTTGTCGAAACAAGAGCCATTTCATTTTGTGGCCTACTTGGTGAGACCCACAAGCTCCACCATGAGTATTGGATGTTGCTAAGTACGCCTCATTTTCACTAAGGCATTTAAGCAAAACCCCTTCAGGAGTTTTCTTGAACAACTCGTTTCCAATAATTACGTAGCTTAATGCCCTATACTTGGTTTTTCGATTTGTTGTTCCTGTTGGGTTTTCCAAGTATTCGACAATTGGTTTTCGCCAATCATCATTCGACATATTGTCAATGGCAAAAAATTCGCCATTTTCACTTGGAGGAAATAATAATTCTGACTTGTCTGCCCCCCCAAGTTTTGGCATTGACAATTCATCTTCAGAACAATCCGTCGAAATTAATTTCTCCTTGATCTCTATTAATTCACTAAGTTTTGTTGGAGAAACTCTATAACCTGAAGCAATTTGTGCTAAGTCATTTGCTTCGTGATTTTCAATTCGAGGTATATGCTCAATGTTCACATAATCGAAGCGTTTCAACAAAGCATTGGCAGTGACGAAGTATATGATTAAATTTTCTTTAATGCATTTGTACTCCTTAGTTAATTGCTTCACCACTAATTCAGAGTCACCTCTAATTTCGACGGACTTTGCCCCCAGCTCTAGCAAAACTTCTAAACCTGTTATTAAGGCTTCATACTCAGCCTCATTATTAGAGCAAAGTTCTTTAATTTTAAATTTATATTTCGTTGGTATTTTTGTTGGCGAAATAATTAATATTCCAATTCCAGAACCATTTTTATGGCTTGACCCATCGAACTATAGTGTCCAAGGTCGAATATTCATATGATTAATTGTTACTTCGACCAATGAATGGTCAACAATAAAGTCTGCAACAATTTTCCCTTTGATAGCTTTCAAAGGTTGATACGTTAATGAATATTCAGAAAGAGCTAAAGCCCATTTACCAATTCGACTGTGCAATATAGGTTTCGACAGCATATGTTTAATAATATCAAAATGAGAATAAACATACACATAAATTGGTTTTATATATTGCTTTAATTTAGTACAAGAGAAATACAAACAAAGGCACAATTTCTCCGTTGGATGATATCTAGTTTCAGCATCATTTAAAACTCTACTAAGGTAATATATGGCTCTTTCGACACCATTATCATCCTCTTGTGCCAACATGCTACCTATTGTTAGCTCTGATGCTGCTATATACAATTTCATCACCTTATTTCTGATAGGTGGTAACAAAATAGGTGGTTTAACTAGATAAGCTTTAATCTCGTCGAAGGCCTTTTGGTGTTCTGGATCCCATTTGAACACGTCTTCTTTCTTCAGTCGAAGCAATGGCGAGAAAACTTGAGTTTTGCCACTTAGGTTTGAGATGAACCTTCTTAGGAAATTGATCTTTCCTAATAATGACTGGAGCTCTTTTTTGGTCGAAGGAGCCTTCGTTTCCATGATTGCTTTCGTCTTGTTTTGATTTATTTCAATGCCTTTTTTGTGGACCACAAATCCCAAGAAGTCACCGGCACGTACACAGAAGGCACGTTTTATTGGATTCATTTTCAATCCATATTTTCTCATTCTTTCGAATGACTGTCGAAGATGGTCTATATGACCATTTTCTGTCGAAGATTTAACAACAATATCATCTATGTATACTTGCATAAAATTTTCAATAAAATCATGAAACATAGAATTCATTGCTCTTTGGTATGTTGCACCAGCATTTTTTAAACCAAAAGGCATTACTACCCATTCATAAACACCTAAAGCTCCTGGGCATCGAAATACTGTTTTCGACACATCTTCTTCGGCAATAAAAATTTGATTGTACCCTGAGTATCCATCTAACATACTGAGGTATTCAAATCCCGCTGCCGAATCAATTAGCATTTCTGCCACAGGCATAGGGTATTGATCTTTGGGTGTAGCATTATTTAGATCTCTAAAATCTATACAGACTCTTAATGTTCCGTTTTTCTTAATAACAGGAACAATGTTAGCTAACCAATCAACATACCTGGCAGTTCTGATGAAGTTGCTTTTGAGTAGTCTTTCGATTTCCTCTTTTATCTTCGACAGAATCTGCGATGCAAATCTTCTTGGTGTTTGCTTCACTGGTTTTCTATCTGGTCGAATGGGCAGCTTCAATTCAACCACTTCTCGACGCAGTCCAGGCATTTCATTATAGTCCCAGGCGAAGCAATCCTTGTATTCTTTTAAAAGCTCAATGGTTCGATCTCTCAATCCTCTGTCAATTTTGGCACTGATGAATGTTGGCCTTTTTGTGAAGCCATCTCCCAAATCAACTTCCTCTAAAGGATCTTAAGCCTGAATCCTCTTGGTCGAACCCATTGGGTCTTTTTCAAAACCTAAAGGCTCGTCATCATAGACGCAGTCAAGCCTTTGGCCTTCGACCATATTATCTTCCAGGTTAACTTCATTGTTAACTTCAGTGGTTTGATTAACCATCATTGTGGTTCCATATTTGTTGGCTTCTAACGCCGCATTTTGTTTATTTTCGGCCACATAGGCCGTAATTCTATCCCATATGTTGGGTGTAGACATCATCAACATCTATGGACCGTCCCATCCTGTAGGCTTACAGAAGCCTCTTGGACGAGTTGATTCTTCAATCACTTCCCTCTCCCAAATAAAGCCGTGAGTAGGGTGTAGATCAAGTGAAGCATATATATTGTCCTGAGGGACATATGCTGTGTCAGAGGGAGTACATGGCGCTATGTTCGCCAATTGTTTGTCAAAAGTATGTTTGGTGATATGGTCGACTTCAGCTAAGAAGTAGCTTTGGTCCCCTTCCACGTTTTCGACAAGGCCATCCTCTCTCCAGATGGAAATCCTCTGATGGAGTGTTGAAGGGACTGCCCCAACTCCGTGGATCCATTCTCGACCAAGCAACAAATTGAAATTGGCCTTGGAAGGAATAACCATAAACATGGTTAATCTCTTGACACTTCCCACCACCAATTCCACCTCTATGGCTCCCAAAGAGTAGCCAGATTTTCCCTCATAATTTGTGAGAACAATGTTGTGTGGCCTCATATCGGTATTTGATTTACCGATTTTTGCCAACATGTGTTGAGGCATTAAATTCACCGAGCTCCTCCGTCGACGAGAACCTTATTAACACCTACATTATTAACTTTGGCCTGAATAAACAAAGGCTTTAAATGGTACTTCATGCCTCCATTTGGGTGTTCAAACACTGCGCTTTGTTCTTCCATGCAGCCATTGTTGAGTACATAGTAGCAAATTGGCTTATGCTTAGCCATATCTTGGTCGAAATCTTGCTCGACTTCGTTGACTTCCGATATCACATCGAACTCAATAGAAAGTATTGAGGCGACACATATGACGTCGAAATCAGGCTCTGAGTCAGAAAAGTCAGATCCCATCTCTTCGTCATCCAGGTTAAGGCCTTCTGGGTTGAGGCCTTCTTTGACAACCGTAAGAGGAGGAAAAATCCTCTCAGTAGCAGGCTTCCATTGCACTTCGACAGGCGAGGCTAGTTGCTTTCCTTTGTTGGTGGCTGGATTTCCACTTCTTTCAGCAGCAATAAATTTCATCTGGCGTTGATGTCTCCGCCATTGAGTTTTGGTCATGGGATTTTTCCCTTTGTAATTTTTATTATAGACATATTTGCTTGAATCATATGTCTTATTCTGGGTCATGGCACTCGAGCTTCCCTGCGCCATCTTTAAAGAATACCTTGCATCATTTCCTCCTGAATGCACCCATCTTTTGACAGGTGATTTTGTGGGTGGCACAAATGTTTTCGCCCCCTTATGAGTTGGAGGTGTCACTTTGAAGGGGATGCCTCTTTGATTAAAACTGAATTTTGGCCTATTATCAACCCACGCATTCTTTCTCTTCTGTTGATGAGTAGAATGTTCAAGGCTTTTTGCAGCCTCCTTATCAAATAGCGAACTGCATCTATAGGGCACAACATTACTTCAGTATTGTTGATTTTGCATCTATTGAGGAAATCAATCAATTCCTCTTCAGCTTTTGGATACACCACCTGCATATGATCTTCATGTTGGTCTTTAGTGACCATTTTGACCATTGTTTCAGCCCTTTCAGCACTTTTCGACATACTGGTGTTTCCAGCAGTGTCTTGACTAGCTTCGACAACGAGAATATCAATTTCAGTATAATTTGTTTCTGCAGTTGGTAAAGGATTGCTGTCGATTTGCATTAAAGGTTTTGACTTATCATCAAACTTGAGTCTCCCTTCATTTAATGCTTTCTGAACCAAGTCCCTGAAAAGAACACATCGAGAAGTGTTATGGCCTAGAAAATTATGATATTTTCAATATCCTCTTTTCTTTTGTTGTTCTAATGGTGGTATTTTTAGGCCTTTAGGCACTAAAATCTGGCCATCAGAAACCAACAAATCAAATATTTGGTCACACTTTGTGACGTCGAAGGTATATGTTTTTGCAATATATTTATCATTTTTTGGTTCGACAGGATTTTTCCCATCAAAAGGCCTCAACAATTTACAAGTATATGGAGGTCCGGGCTTTAATTCTGCCATATTAACCTCTTCTTCGACTTCTTCATATGATATGTCAAAGTCTTGGTCACTATCGTTAGTATTAACATAAGCAACCTTTTCCTTTTTACTAAATCGATTAGTTCTCGCCTTCTCATCTCTAAGCCTTTCGACTTGTCGAACTCTGTCAGCCAATTGAGCCATGTCTCTCAGGTGTAAAGTGTCTAACTTTTTCCTAATAGAATAATCTAGGCCACCAGCAGCCATTTCGACTAACTCATGCTCGGGTATCTGAGTAAAACATCTAGCTTTGAGAAGTCTAAATCTATTGAGATAATCATCAATAGATTCTGGCATTTTGCGTCGAACACTTGCCAATTCTTTAAGGCTAATCTTACATTGGCCCATGTAGAATTGTTCATGAAACGCTTTTTCCAATTGATTCCAATTAAACATGGAATGTGGGGGTAATG
The DNA here is from genome assembly GCA_039519185.1 of Astragalus membranaceus. Classification (NCBI taxonomy): domain Eukaryota; kingdom Viridiplantae; phylum Streptophyta; class Magnoliopsida; order Fabales; family Fabaceae; genus Astragalus; species Astragalus membranaceus. The sequence goes on along the minus strand of CM076849.1, from coordinate 154,737,846 downwards.
TAGTGAACCATGTGAATGCATTTTTTGTTAAAGAATTTGGGAAATATTTCATTCTTAAATTCTCATTTTGCGCTATGTCACCAGCCTCAGTCAGATATCGCGCAATATGTTCGACAGTGGATTCGCTGGTTTCTCCAGCAAATTTTGTGAACTTAGGGATTTTCCATCCCCTAGGCAAATCTGTTTGTATCACATATTCCGACAGGGAGATACAAAATTAGGTCTATGCAAGCCTAAGTTAAGACCGTTTTGGGCTAAAATTGTTTCGACAAGATTTGCCAAATTATTTTGATTACCAAAGTTGTTTTGCTGAACATGTCTTATTACTTCGTCAGCATCTTGGTTTCTATTAACTAATACCATTTCAGGCACAGGTTCTTCGATAGCCATTCTTTGTCTTTGATCGACAGGAATTGTATAGTGGGGCCTTTCGACAGGTAATTCTACAGGCCTAACATTTTGGACTTGGGGAATTCGCTGGTTGTGCGCTGGTGGAGTGCCAAAGAAATCAGCAATTCAACCCATTTGTGTAGCTAACATTTGGTAACTGTCATTTGTGTTCTGAATTAATGGGTTAAACACTGTACCAATTTGTTGTGTTAGCATATTAACCATATCGTGATTACTATTATCCATCTGTTGCCTTAATGCCAACAAAGACGAGGTAGTTATCGAAGGCTGTACGTGGATTTCGACTATAAATATTTTCTGGGGAGTTATTTATAGGTGAAAAACTTGAGGCTAAGTTTTCTGCATACGTAGATGCATTTGTTTGAAGCCCTGCCATCATGGCTGTTGGCATGCCATATGGGTAATTTCGACCATTCATGAAATTGAATGGCATATTCCCCATCATGGAGTTTGCCATAAAGGGCATAGTTGGATTTAAGTTAGATGATACAGGGACCATATTCGACAAAGGGTTAATAGTAGGAGTAGTTGTTGCAGTTACACCCATAATTGTCGGAGAAGGAATTGGAGCGGTTACTCCTGGAGCGGTTACTCCTATAATGGTTGGAGAAGATGCAGGAGCAGTTACTCCTGGGGCAGATACAGGAGCGGTTACTCCTGACATATTTGCAGCGTTTGTATTGTTAACTGACGCTTGAGAATGAGCGTTTGATGTAGAAGCATCATTCATATTTGAGCGTGGCATTTCAATATTACGCCTACTACTTCTTAAATGCATGCAAAGTGTAAATTACTGGTTTTATGTTTGATAAAAAACCAGAATTATTTAGTAAAACTTTTAATAATTAGCACAAAGGTCCCACCGGGAGTGCCAATTTGTTTACCGTGATTTTTGGTAAACACCGCTAGTTACACGTGTGTGTTGCTTGCGAGATCAACTAGAAACATCTCAAACCTTTGTGAATTAAAGTTTTATTAAAATTATTGATGTTTATGATGATAACTGTTTTAATGGAGTAAAACAATGAAGAAACGCATGTGTTTAAGAAGAGATGCAGAAATGTAGTGAAGTGCAGGAAAGTGCGGAAATGTAGATAAAGAAAAGAAAATTGAAAACAGTAAAATGCAGGAATTCGTAAAGGAAAGCAAATAAACTGCAGAAATCTTTAAAGGAATGATAAATACATTGCTGAATTTAAAGGTTGGTACGCAGATTCATACATTGAAATTCCTTTGACTCTGTTTTCTCTGATGCGAAAGTTTATGTAGAAATGAATTGTGCGACCTCTCTCTCTACAAGAAAACTCCTATTTATAATAAAAGAAAAACAATAACCGCTTAGCGGTTTTTCTAAAAACAACTGCTATTTTGACTAGATAAGATTAGACAACCGCTCCATCTTTCGACCACATCACTGTTGTCCTTTTCTACCAGCAATCTTTGATTTAACCTGTTATCTGAATGTTGTTCAACCTTCTGTCGAAACTACTAACTTCAGCTTTCCAATTTCCGCTAAGTTATTTGTTATGCTGATTCTCCCTGTACACAGCTTCTTGTTGTCGAAATATCAAGCCTTCTTCCTGAATGCAACTAGTCAAACCTTGTTGACATGTAAATGCCCGTACTTTCGACAACAACATGTCCTGTCTTCGACTAAACTCTTTAACGTCTTTCTCGTCAAAAACTTTGTCTTTGAACTCTCAGTTTCAATAAGCTTTAGGCATAGTCGAAATTACTCTTCACAATACCTTTCTCAATGTCGAATATCAACATTTCTTCTTTAAAACAACAAGTCAACATTATTGACTGCATTTAATTGAGCCTATCGAAAATGCAGGCTAACACTTACCAAACACACTTACTCTTCACCCACTAGTTTCATCCGCTATCTGCTAGCAGATGGGACGCGCTAAACTGGGCCCTAATGTCGACCAAAATTAATAGCACCAACAAGCAAAACACACAAATCATTGAATGAAACGAGCCATCTAGCTAGGGGTTCTTGATCATCAGATCTCATATTAGAAAAATGTCGAATTCTAGCTTTTTGCTTAGTTATTTGGTTATGTTATTGAGGCCAGATAGAAACAAGCCATCTAGCTAGGGGTTCTTGATTATCGCGTTTTTTAGTAGCTTATATCATTTTTTGAAACGCTACTTGAAGTAGCGTTGAGCTTATAGCTTATAGCGTTTTATTTTTCACTCATTTTTATCTTTGCTACTTTAATTGAAGAATGATGGATGTAATTGGGTTTTTGTCTGAGTTGCGCACCAATATGATACCGCCCTACACTTTCAGAGATCAAAGTGGCGGTTTACCCATGGATTAAATGTCTAATTTTATTACATGAATAACAGAAGCTAAAAATGTCCATTTGTGTGAGAAATTATTTTTGTTTTAATGAAAATCATTTTAAGTAATTTTTTTTTGGTATACCCATTTTAAGTAAATTTAATAAATACTCGTGAATATTCGTGGTACCAGTGAATATACATTACCCAAAAAAACTCGTACGTGTGAATACTCACGCGAGTGTGGAGCGAGTACAAAGGCATTTCCACCCAAACGGGTCAGGTAACAGGTGACTAGTACTCTAGTCCGCCCCGGCCCAATTGACATCCCACAAGGTCTATTTTACAATTTCATAAACCTTTAATAAGAGGGTCAAACTTCTTAAGGACTTAAAAAGCAATAAAGTTGACATCGCAAATATCTAATACTATCGAATTACCACTAAATTTGGTGTCTCCTTCATAGTTCATACACCGGGATACTTTACCCTAAACAAACACTCTTGGCCGTTTTCTTCTCTTCCTTCATTTTCAACCTCTCTTCCCTCTCCTTACACTTCCACACTTTCTCTTCATTCGTCGCCTCATCACCACAACCATAACAACAAACATGTCATGTGCAGATAAATTCCCTGTAAGTTCTTCTTCTTTATCTTCTTCTTCTTCTTCTTCAAAGTTTTTCGCCAACAACTTCACGAAACCTCTCTGGAGTTCATTTCCACCCTTTAACACAAGATGGGTATGTCCCCCTCTTACTTGTTTACATTCAAAGACTCCACCTTTACCTACCAATTTCTCTTCCATCGGTAAAAAGAAAAAGAAAAAAAACAACAAAGACGACATTGCTTTGACTTCAATTCTAAAGTCATTAGACTTGGCTAATGATATTGAAGATGCCCTTGATTCATTTGGTGATAGTCTAAGTCCAAAAGCAATTACCATGATTCTCAAGAAACAGAGGAATTGGGAACGTGTTGTTAGGGTTTTTAAGTGGTTTAAATCTCAGGAAAGTTATGTTCACAATGTAATTCATTATAATGTTGTGCTTAGGGCATTGGGTAGAGCTCAACAATGGGATCAATTAAGGCTTTGTTGGATAGAAATGGCGAAAAACGATGTTTTGCCTACAAATAATACTTATTGTATGCTTGTTGATGTTTATGGTAAAGCTGGTCTTGCTAAAGAGTCTCTTTTGTGGATTAAGCATATGAGAATGAGGGGCTTTTTCCCTGATGAAGTTACTATGAGTACTGTTGTTAGGGTTTTGAAGGAGTTGGGTGAGTTTGATAGGGCTGATAGATTTTACAAGAATTGGTCTTCTGGTAGGGTTGATTTGGATGATCTTGATTTGGATTCTTTAACTTTGGATTCTAGTAGTTTCAAGCAATTTCTTTCCACTGAGCTTTTTAAGACTGGTGGAGGAATTCCTGCTTCGAATGATATGTCTTCATTGAATGTTCCACCGAAACCTCAGCTCTCTACCACTTACAATACCTTGATAGATATGTATGGCAAGGCCGGGCGGTTAAAAGATGCTGCTGATGTCTTTGCTGATATGATGAAATCTGGGGTGGCGGTGGATGCGTGTACTTATAATACTATGATCTTTATTTGTGGAAGTCATGGTAATTTGTTGGAAGCTGAAGCTTTGCTTGTTAAAATGGAAGAGAAGCGTATATCCCCTAATACGAGAACTTTTAATACTTTTGTGTCTTTGTATGCCAATGCGGGCAATATTGATGCTGCTATTGCTTGTTATAGAGGGATAAGAGAGGCTGGACTTTTCCCTGATGCTGTAACTTACAGATCTCTTCTTGGTGCATTATGCGCGAATAATATGGTTCAGGCTGTGGAAACTGTGATTGATGAAATGGAGAAAGCTTCTGTTTCTGTTGGTGAGCATTCTCTTCCTGGTATTGTCAAGATGTATATTAATCAAGGGGGTGTAGATAAAGCAAATGACTTACTTCAGAAGTTTCTAATGAATCGGGAACCCTCATCGATCATATGCGCTGCAATTATTGACGCTTTTGCTGAAAAGGGACTTTGGTCTGAAGCGGAGAACATTTTTTATAGGCAAAAGGACATGTCAGGATGGAAGAGGGACGTTGTAGAGTACAATGTCATGATCAAAGCATTTGGAAAAGCAAACCTTTATGACAAAGCTCTTTCTCTCTTCAAAGAAATGAGGAGTCAAGGTGTTTGGGCTAATGATAGTACTTACAATTCTATTATTCAAATGTTATCTGGTGCTGATTTAGGGGACCAAGCAACGGACCTCATATTTGAAATGCAGGAAATGGGGTTTAAGCCACATTGTCAAACTTTTTCTGCTGTTATTGGATGCTATGCCCGTCTTGGTCAGCTTTCTGATGCCGTTGCCATGTACCAGGAAATGCTTAAAGCTGGAGTAAAACCAAATGAGGTGGTGTATGGATCTATAATAAATGGATTTGCAGAACACGGTAGTCTTAACGAGGCACTTGAATACTTTCAATTGATGGAAGAATCTGGAATAGAAGCAAATTTAGTTGTGTTGTCAACTTTACTAAAGTCTTATTGTAAGGTTGGCAACTTGGAAGGAGTAAAAGCCATCTATGAAAAGATGAAGAACATGGAAGGTGGTCTTGATTTAGTCGCGTGTAATAGTATGATTACCGCCTTTGCAGATCTCGGCTTGGTATCTGAAGCCAAGCTAGCTTTTGAAAATTTGAAAGAAATGGGCAGAGCAAATAGTATCACATACGGAACAATGATGTATGTTTATAAAGACGTGGGCCTGATGGACGAGGCGATCAAGTTAGCAGAGGAGATGAAACTTTCAGGTTTATTAACAGATTGTGTTTCATATAACAAGGTACTGGTTTGTTATGCTGCTAATAGGCAGTTTCACGAGTGCGGTGAATTACTACACGACATGGTATCTAAGAAGATCTTGCCAAATGACGGAACTTTTAAAGTGTTACTCACCATATTAAAGAAGGGAGGGTTCCCTATTGAAGCAGTGGACCAGTTAGAGATTTCTTACCAAGAGGGTAAACCTTATGCTTCACAAGCAACATTAACTGCATTGTATTCTTTACTTGGTATGCATACCTTGGCACTTGAATCTGCTAAATCATTCTTACAATCTAAGGTTGAGATTGGTCTTGATTCTTCTGCGTATAATGTTGCAATCTATGCATATGCTTCAGCTGGAGATGTTGAGAAGGCCTTAAATATATACATGAAAATGCGTGATAAGCGTGTGGAGCCAGACATTGTTACGTATATTTATCTGGTTGGCTGTTATGGAAAAGCTGGAATGGTTGAAGGTGTGAAACAGATACATAGTCGATTAGAATATGGAGATATTGAGCAAAGTGAGTCCTTGTTTAAGGCTATTGTAGATGCCTATAAACTTTGCAATAGGAGAGTTAGTCCAGAAATGAAACTCACATTCAAGTCATCAGAAGATTCTGAAATTGAAAGTGAAACTGAATATGACAATGAAAGTGAAGGTAAGTATGAATTTGGAAGTGAAGCTGAATATGACTATAATTCTGATGGAGATTTTTGAGGTTTATAAAATTCTGAGTTGTTTTATATTAGTGGGAGGTAAGATCTTACATGTATACTGTAGAATTGTAGGTAGGGTCTCTTTACATTAACACTGTATATATTGTGGTAGCATTTAATTAAATCTAGGGTGAGCTTGATTGGCAAAAATATAAGAAAATTGGATACATGATCATTTGTTCCATGTTTGATTTAAATAATAGTCGATTTTGCACAAACAGGGGACTAAAATGAGATGAAACTTTTTGATGGACCAAAAACAAGAATTTCACATTTTAGGGGACTAAAAGTAAAAATATGTTTTAAGTACACGATCATTTGTTTTAAGTCTGTAAAAAAATGTTTTAAGACAGTTTATTTAAAATTATTGATAGATTGCCTTTTGTTAGTTGTTTGCTGTTAATTTGTTAGTAAATGGTTTATGAGGTAAGGTCTATAATAGCAATTAAGGCAAAATTACTAGGTAGTTGAACTTGAAAAGTAACTAACTCATTCTTGGAGAGTTTAGGATCTCACGAATCATTCTCAAGAATATGTTTTGTCTTTGTGTCTCCATTGATTGAGACTCATCTATGAAGCAGTGTGGTCTTTCTTTTTCTTTTGTGTAAATTTCCCTATACCCTTCTCAAATTACCAGTTGATCCTATCAGACTAAATGAATATTAAGGGGATGATAGTTGTGGGTTATTATTGTTAGGTTTAGTAACATTTACCTTTTATGTTTTACTATTTTTCCTGAGCAATGGATGGTGATTGCAGTAATGAAGAAGATGTTTTTATCCCCAAGTAGAGGTAAATGACACCTTCAAGATTATGAAGAGTTGTTTAATTACAAGCATGGTTAGACAAATAATGTAATAGAGATGCTTTGGCCTCATGATTAATAAGCCTATCATTTTATCCTATTAAAACATTGAAACCAAAGTAATTGATAGGTTTTAGACCTTGAAATTTTTATTAAAACAAAACCCTTTGAATGTTTTTGGCTTAGTGATTTCTCTTATGAACTAATTGAATTAATTATTTATCTGAAATTAATCCATATGTTGGAAACTCTACAAGTTTTGATAAATAATCATTTTTTCTCATAAAGCATTCATCTTATAACAGCAAGTGTCTTGATAGATATTCATTTTGTTTGGTCAAAAGAGTTGTATTGGTGTAGGGGAAATAGGTGAGAGAAAAGTATCAAATTTCTTTTGTTTGATTTGAAGAGAAATGAGAGGGAGAGAAAGAGAGAAGGAGAGTCGTTTAATATTTGTCAATTTCCTTATATACCCTTGCTTTTAGTTATTAAAATTAGTTTGATAGATTAGTCATGATTTTTTTTATCTATTCATAAATATTCAACACCTCTCTTCTCTATTTCTCTTATTTTTCTCTTTTTCCGAACAACACCCTAATCTACTCTATTTATTACCTCTTTCTCTCTTCCCTTACTCTCACTTATTTCTCTCTTCACAACTTCGCTTTTAAACCAAATACACCCTTAACCTTTTTCCTAACAACCATAGACTTATGTGTCATTGCTCTTTTTCCTTTTCACCACCTAGCAAATTTTTACCATTAAACAATAGCCTTAAATAACCATAGCAAATTTTTACCACTAAACAATAGCCTCAAATAACCATAGGCATTGTTGTGTTGACTATTGAGCTCTAAATTCCATCAAAATATGAGACTATTTCCCATCTCCGTTATTGATGAACTTCTTGATTAGCTAAATGGTGCTTCCCACTTTTCAAAGATTGACGTGCTGTTCAAGTATCAACAAATTTGATTGGATGAAGAGGACATTCATACGATTTGTTTCTAGTGATGCCTTTTGGCCTCACCAATGTTCCCTCCACGTTTCAAGCTACCATGAATAATCCCTTATGGCCTTATTTGTGAAAAAAATTTGCTCAAACTTTTTTTTTTATGATGTCATGATTTATATCCCTATTTGGATTGACTATTTGTTACATGTTGAGCAGGTTTTACTACTATTATTGATTCAAAAAATTGTGCTAAATGTAACACGTTTTTTCGAATGTACAAAAAATGGTGTCATATCTAAGTCTCCAACTAACGATTGCACAATTTAGACAAGAAACTCTGCAGATAAAATGTTTTTTTCTCTATTCAAACCCTTTCGAAGTAGTTACTCAAGAGGGTATTTGTAGAAAATTTGATTTCGTTATGAAATCTGTCACATCCACATAAAATGGATTTATATCATCAACTAAATTCATAATTTCATCGATATCCCCATCCCGAAGTTCGCACCATAACAATTAAAACAACCAAACACACAAACATACAACCTTATACCCATCCAAAACTTAGTGAGAGTAAAACCCTTACCTTAGGGTTTTGTTTTCCTTAAAGTCTCCCCTTTGTCTCTTCTCCTTCAGTCCTTTAACTTCACAAACTAATTATCCCAACAACCTTCATTATACAACCCGTTATCATTTTCAAATATCAAACAAAGTATCTAGTATTCCACTACATCTTTGCATCAACTTTGCTGATTTTATTAAAACTGTGATTTCCATCCGTTTTCTGACAGAATTTTGCTCAATCTGTATTTTGACAATATTCTTTGGCATGAGTGCCATGTTTATATTCTCTCATTCTCTTAATTTTGCGTTATTTTAATTTCTTGCAACACTGGCTTATATCTTTTTAAGTACTTGCCATTTATACGCAAAATTCGATTATCAGCGCTTAACTCTTCGACTTCATAAGCACCGTTTGAGAAAACTCGTAAAATTTTAAATGGCCCTTCCCAATTTGGCGACCATTTACCTAAGGCTCTATCTTTTTTGTCCATAGGTAGGATAACTTTCCACACAAAGTCCCCAATGACAAAAGTTTTTGATCTAACCTTTTTGTTATAGGCTTTAGCTACTCTTTCTTTCTGCCTTGTAAGGATATCTAATGCAAATAACCTTTATTCGTCCAAATCAACCAATTCGTCTAAAATCATGTCCCAATAATGATCTGATGGGATCTCAAATTGCCTTTGAATTCTGGTTGACTGTAGATATATTTCGACAGGTAGTACGGCATCATGCCCAAAGGTGAGTTTAAATGGAGTAGTATTAATTGATTCTCTAGGAGAATTTCGACAAGCCCATAATGCTTGATCAAGAGTTTTGTGCCAATTTTTAGGCTTTTGCCCAATATGTTTTTTAATTAAATTAATGATAATTTTATTGGCTGCTTCGACTTGACCATTTGCTTGAGCATAATATGGTGTCGAACTTAATAACTTAAATCCATTTTCAGAGGCAAAATTCACTACTTTTCGACCAGTAAAAACTGAGCCTTGATCTGTGGTAATGGTTTCTGGTATCCCAAACCTATATAAAATATGGTTTTGAATGAAGTCCATTACTGCCTCTTGGTCTACCTTAGCTAAGGGAATAGCTTCGACCCATTTAGTGAAGTAGTCAATACCCACTAATATATAACGGTGGCCTCTCGACGACGTTGGTTTAATTTCACCAATTATGTCTAAGGCCCAACCTCTAAACGGCCAAGGATTTACTATTGAATGTAATTCGCTTGCAGGTACGTGTTGTATTCCTGCGTGTTTTTGACATTCTTGGCATCCTTTAGCAAAATCTATGCAATCTTTTAGCATAGTTGGCCAATATACTCCTTGTCGAAACAAGAGCCATTTCATTTTGTGGCCTACTTGGTGAGACCCACAAGCTCCACCATGAGTATTGGATGTTGCTAAGTACGCCTCATTTTCACTAAGGCATTTAAGCAAAACCCCTTCAGGAGTTTTCTTGAACAACTCGTTTCCAATAATTACGTAGCTTAATGCCCTATACTTGGTTTTTCGATTTGTTGTTCCTGTTGGGTTTTCCAAGTATTCGACAATTGGTTTTCGCCAATCATCATTCGACATATTGTCAATGGCAAAAAATTCGCCATTTTCACTTGGAGGAAATAATAATTCTGACTTGTCTGCCCCCCCAAGTTTTGGCATTGACAATTCATCTTCAGAACAATCCGTCGAAATTAATTTCTCCTTGATCTCTATTAATTCACTAAGTTTTGTTGGAGAAACTCTATAACCTGAAGCAATTTGTGCTAAGTCATTTGCTTCGTGATTTTCAATTCGAGGTATATGCTCAATGTTCACATAATCGAAGCGTTTCAACAAAGCATTGGCAGTGACGAAGTATATGATTAAATTTTCTTTAATGCATTTGTACTCCTTAGTTAATTGCTTCACCACTAATTCAGAGTCACCTCTAATTTCGACGGACTTTGCCCCCAGCTCTAGCAAAACTTCTAAACCTGTTATTAAGGCTTCATACTCAGCCTCATTATTAGAGCAAAGTTCTTTAATTTTAAATTTATATTTCGTTGGTATTTTTGTTGGCGAAATAATTAATATTCCAATTCCAGAACCATTTTTATGGCTTGACCCATCGAACTATAGTGTCCAAGGTCGAATATTCATATGATTAATTGTTACTTCGACCAATGAATGGTCAACAATAAAGTCTGCAACAATTTTCCCTTTGATAGCTTTCAAAGGTTGATACGTTAATGAATATTCAGAAAGAGCTAAAGCCCATTTACCAATTCGACTGTGCAATATAGGTTTCGACAGCATATGTTTAATAATATCAAAATGAGAATAAACATACACATAAATTGGTTTTATATATTGCTTTAATTTAGTACAAGAGAAATACAAACAAAGGCACAATTTCTCCGTTGGATGATATCTAGTTTCAGCATCATTTAAAACTCTACTAAGGTAATATATGGCTCTTTCGACACCATTATCATCCTCTTGTGCCAACATGCTACCTATTGTTAGCTCTGATGCTGCTATATACAATTTCATCACCTTATTTCTGATAGGTGGTAACAAAATAGGTGGTTTAACTAGATAAGCTTTAATCTCGTCGAAGGCCTTTTGGTGTTCTGGATCCCATTTGAACACGTCTTCTTTCTTCAGTCGAAGCAATGGCGAGAAAACTTGAGTTTTGCCACTTAGGTTTGAGATGAACCTTCTTAGGAAATTGATCTTTCCTAATAATGACTGGAGCTCTTTTTTGGTCGAAGGAGCCTTCGTTTCCATGATTGCTTTCGTCTTGTTTTGATTTATTTCAATGCCTTTTTTGTGGACCACAAATCCCAAGAAGTCACCGGCACGTACACAGAAGGCACGTTTTATTGGATTCATTTTCAATCCATATTTTCTCATTCTTTCGAATGACTGTCGAAGATGGTCTATATGACCATTTTCTGTCGAAGATTTAACAACAATATCATCTATGTATACTTGCATAAAATTTTCAATAAAATCATGAAACATAGAATTCATTGCTCTTTGGTATGTTGCACCAGCATTTTTTAAACCAAAAGGCATTACTACCCATTCATAAACACCTAAAGCTCCTGGGCATCGAAATACTGTTTTCGACACATCTTCTTCGGCAATAAAAATTTGATTGTACCCTGAGTATCCATCTAACATACTGAGGTATTCAAATCCCGCTGCCGAATCAATTAGCATTTCTGCCACAGGCATAGGGTATTGATCTTTGGGTGTAGCATTATTTAGATCTCTAAAATCTATACAGACTCTTAATGTTCCGTTTTTCTTAATAACAGGAACAATGTTAGCTAACCAATCAACATACCTGGCAGTTCTGATGAAGTTGCTTTTGAGTAGTCTTTCGATTTCCTCTTTTATCTTCGACAGAATCTGCGATGCAAATCTTCTTGGTGTTTGCTTCACTGGTTTTCTATCTGGTCGAATGGGCAGCTTCAATTCAACCACTTCTCGACGCAGTCCAGGCATTTCATTATAGTCCCAGGCGAAGCAATCCTTGTATTCTTTTAAAAGCTCAATGGTTCGATCTCTCAATCCTCTGTCAATTTTGGCACTGATGAATGTTGGCCTTTTTGTGAAGCCATCTCCCAAATCAACTTCCTCTAAAGGATCTTAAGCCTGAATCCTCTTGGTCGAACCCATTGGGTCTTTTTCAAAACCTAAAGGCTCGTCATCATAGACGCAGTCAAGCCTTTGGCCTTCGACCATATTATCTTCCAGGTTAACTTCATTGTTAACTTCAGTGGTTTGATTAACCATCATTGGTTCTTTTGTGGTTTGTTTAACCATCATTTGTTCTATTTTGGCTTCTAACGCCGCATTTTGTTTATTTTCGGCCACATAGGCCGTAATTCTATCCCATATGTTGGGTGTAGACATCATCAACATCTATGGACCGTCCCATCCTGTAGGCTTACAGAAGCCTCTTGGACGAGTTGATTCTTCAATCACTTCCCTCTCCCAAATAAAGCCGTGAGTAGGGTGTAGATCAAGTGAAGCATATATATTGTCCTGAGGGACATATGCTGTGTCAGAGGGAGTACATGGCGCTATGTTCGCCAATTGTTTGTCAAAAGTATGTTTGGTGATATGGTCGACTTCAGCTAAGAAGTAGCTTTGGTCCCCTTCCACGTTTTCGACAAGGCCATCCTCTCTCCAGATGGAAATCCTCTGATGGAGTGTTGAAGGGACTGCCCCAACTCCGTGGATCCATTCTCGACCAAGCAACAAATTGAAATTGGCCTTGGAAGGAATAACCATAAACATGGTTAATCTCTTGACACTTCCCACCACCAATTCCACCTCTATGGCTCCCAAAGAGTAGCCAGATTTTCCCTCATAATTTGTGAGAACAATGTTGTGTGGCCTCATATCGGTATTTGATTTACCGATTTTTGCCAACATGTGTTGAGGCATTAAATTCACCGCAGCTCCTCCGTCGACGAGAACCTTATTAACACCTACATTATTAACTTTGGCCTGAATAAACAAAGGCTTTAAATGGTACTTCATGCCTCCATTTGGGTGTTCAAACACTGCGCTTTGTTCTTCCATGCAGCCATTGTTGAGTACATAGTAGCAAATTGGCTTATGCTTAGCCATATCTTGGTCGAAATCTTGCTCGACTTCGTTGACTTCCGATATCACATCGAACTCAATAGAAAGTATTGAGGCGACACATATGACGTCGAAATCAGGCTCTGAGTCAGAAAAGTCAGATCCCATCTCTTCGTCATCCAGGTTAAGGCCTTCTGGGTTGAGGCCTTCTTTGACAACCGTAAGAGGAGGAAAAATCCTCTCAGTAGCAGGCTTCCATTGCACTTCGACAGGCGAGGCTAGTTGCTTTCCTTTGTTGGTGGCTGGATTTCCACTTCTTTCAGCAGCAATAAATTTCATCTGGCGTTGATGTCTCCGCCATTGAGTTTTGGTCATGGGATTTTTCCCTTTGTAATTTTTATTATAGACATATTTGCTTGAATCATATGTCTTATTCTGGGTCATGGCACTCGAGCTTCCCTGCGCCATCTTTAAAGAATACCTTGCATCATTTCCTCCTGAATGCACCCATCTTTTGACAGGTGATTTTGTGGGTGGCACAAATGTTTTCGCCCCCTTATGAGTTGGAGGTGTCACTTTGAAGGGGATGCCTCTTTGATTAAAACTGAATTTTGGCCTATTATCAACCCACGCATTCTTTCTCTTCTGTTGATGAGTAGAATGTTCAAGGCTTTTTGCAGCCTCCTTATCAAATAGCGAACTGCATCTATAGGGCACAACATTACTTCAGTATTGTTGATTTTGCATCTATTGAGGAAATCAATCAATTCCTCTTCAGCTTTTGGATACACCACCTGCATATGATCTTCATGTTGGTCTTTAGTGACCATTTTGACCATTGTTTCAGCCCTTTCAGCACTTTTCGACATACTGGTGTTTCCAGCAGTGTCTTGACTAGCTTCGACAACGAGAATATCAATTTCAGTATAATTTGTTTCTGCAGTTGGTAAAGGATTGCTGTCGATTTGCATTAAAGGTTTTGACTTATCATCAAACTTGAGTCTCCCTTCATTTAATGCTTTCTGAACCAAGTCCCTGAAAAGAACACATCGAGAAGTGTTATGGCCTAGAAAATTATGATATTTTCAATATCCTCTTTTCTTTTGTTGTTCTAATGGTGGTATTTTTAGGCCTTTAGGCACTAAAATCTGGCCATCAGAAACCAACAAATCAAATATTTGGTCACACTTTGTGACGTCGAAGGTATATGTTTTTGCAATATATTTATCATTTTTTGGTTCGACAGGATTTTTCCCATCAAAAGGCCTCAACAATTTACAAGTATATGGAGGTCCGGGCTTTAATTCTGCCATATTAACCTCTTCTTCGACTTCTTCATATGATATGTCAAAGTCTTGGTCACTATCGTTAGTATTAACATAAGCAACCTTTTCCTTTTTACTAAATCGATTAGTTCTCGCCTTCTCATCTCTAAGCCTTTCGACTTGTCGAACTCTGTCAGCCAATTGAGCCATGTCTCTCAGGTGTAAAGTGTCTAACTTTTTCCTAATAGAATAATCTAGGCCACCAGCAGCCATTTCGACTAACTCATGCTCGGGTATCTGAGTAAAACATCTAGCTTTGAGAAGTCTAAATCTATTGAGATAATCATCAATAGATTCTGGCATTTTGCGTCGAACACTTGCCAATTCTTTAAGGCTAATCTTACATTGGCCCATGTAGAATTGTTCATGAAACGCTTTTTCCAATTGATTCCAATTAAACATGGAATGTGGGGGTAATGTAGTGAACCATGTGAATGCATTTTTTGTTAAAGAATTTGGGAAATATTTCATTCTTAAATTCTCATTTTGCGCTATGTCACCAGCCTCAGTCAGATATCGCGCAATATGTTCGACAGTGGATTCGCTGGTTTCTCCAGCAAATTTTGTGAACTTAGGGATTTTCCATCCCCTAGGCAAATCTGTTTGTATCACATATTCCGACAGGGGAGATACAAAATTAGGTCTATGCAAGCCTAAGTTAAGACCGTTTTGGGCTAAAATTGTTTCGACAAGATTTGCCAAATTATTTTGATTACCAAAGTTGTTTTGCTGAACATGTCTTATTACTTCGTCAGCATCTTGGTTTCTATTAACTAATACCATTTCAGGCACAGGTTCTTCGATAGCCATTCTTTGTCTTTGATCGACAGGAATTGTATAGTGGGGCCTTTCGACAGGTAATTCTACAGGCCTAACATTTTGGACTTGGGGAATTCGCTGGTTGTGCGCTGGTGGAGTGCCAAAGAAATCAGCAATTCAACCCATTTGTGTAGCTAACATTTGGTAACTGTCATTTGTGTTCTGAATTAATGGGTTAAACACTGTACCAATTTGTTGTGTTAGCATATTAACCATATCGTGATTACTATTATCCATCTGTTGCCTTAATGCCAACAAAGACGAGGTAGTTATCGAAGGCTGTACGTGGATTTCGACTATAAATATTTTCTGGGGAGTTATTTATAGGTGAAAAACTTGAGGCTAAGTTTTCTGCATACGTAGATGCATTTGTTTGAAGCCCTGCCATCATGGCTGTTGGCATGCCATATGGGTAATTTCGACCATTCATGAAATTGAATGGCATATTCCCCATCATGGAGTTTGCCATAAAGGGCATAGTTGGATTTAAGTTAGATGATACAGGGACCATATTCGACAAAGGGTTAATAGTAGGAGTAGTTGTTGCAGTTACACCCATAATTGTCGGAGAAGGAATTGGAGCGGTTACTCCTGGAGCGGTTACTCCTATAATGGTTGGAGAAGATGCAGGAGCAGTTACTCCTGGGGCAGATACAGGAGCGGTTACTCCTGACATATTTGCAGCGTTTGTATTGTTAACTGACGCTTGAGAATGAGCGTTTGATGTAGAAGCATCATTCATATTTGAGCGTGGCATTTCAATATTACGCCTACTACTTCTTAAATGCATGCAAAGTGTAAATTACTGGTTTTATGTTTGATAAAAAACCAGAATTATTTAGTAAAACTTTTAATAATTAGCACAAAGGTCCCACCGGGCGTGCCAATTTGTTTACCGTGATTTTTGGTAAACACCGCTAGTTACACGTGTGTGTTGCTTGCGAGATCAACTAGAAACATCTCAACCTTTGTGAATTAAAGTTTTATTAAAATTATTGATGTTTATGATGATAACTGTTTTAATGGAGTAAAACAATGAAGAAACGCATGTGTTTAAGAAGAGATGCAGAAATGTAGTGAAGTGCAGGAAAGTGGGAAATGTAGATAAAGAAAAGAAAATTGAAAACAGTAAAATGCAGGAATTCGTAAAGGAAAGCAAATAAACTGCAGAAATCTTTAAAGGAATGATAAATACATTGCTGAATTTAAAGGTTGGTACGCAGATTCATACATTGAAATTCCTTTGACTCTGTTTTCTCTGATGCGAAAGTTTATGTAGAAATGAATTGTGCGACCTCTCTCTCTACAAGAAAACTCCTATTTATAATAAAAGAAAAACAATAACCGCTTAGCGGTTTTTCTAAAAACAACTGCTATTTTGACTAGATAAGATTAGACAACCGCTCCATCTTTCGACCACATCACTGCTGTCCTTTTCTACCAGCAATCTTTGATTTAACCTGTTATCTGAATGTTGTTCAACCTTCTGTCGAAACTACTAACTTCAGCTTTCCAATTTCCGCTAAGTTATTTGTTATGCTGATTCTCCCTGTACACAGCTTCTTGTTGTCGAAATATCAAGCCTTCTTCCTGAATGCAACTAGTCAAACCTTGTTGACATGTAAATGCCCGTACTTTCGACAACAACACTGTCCTGTCTTCGACTAAACTCTTTAACGTCTTTCTCGTCAAAAACTTTGTCTTTGAACTCTCAGTTTCAATAAGCTTTAGGCATAGTCGAAATTACTCTTCACAATACCTTTCTCAATGTCGAATATCAACATTTCTTCTTTAAAACAACAAGTCAACATTATTGACTGCATTTAATTGAGCCTATCGAAAATGCAGGCTAACACTTACCAAACACACTTACTCTTCACCCACTAGTTTCATCCGCTATCTGCTAGCAGATGGGACGCGCTAAACTGAGCCCTAATGTCGACCAAAATTAATAGCACCAACAAGCAAAACACACAAATCATTGAATGAAACGAGCCATCTAGCTAGGGGTTCTTGATCATCAGATCTCATATTAGAAAAATGTCGAATTCTAGCTTTTTGCTTAGTTATTTGGTTATGTTATTGAGGCCAGATAGAAACAAGCCATCTAGCTAGGGGTTCTTGATTATCGCGTTTTTTAGTAGCTTATATCATTTTTTGAAACGCTACTTGAAGTAGCGTTGAGCTTATAGCTTATAGCGTTTTATTTTTCACTCATTTTTATCTTTGCTACTTTAATTGAAGAATGATGGATGTAATTGGGTTTTTGTCTGAGTTGCGCACCAATATGATACCGCCCTACACTTTCAGAGATCAAAGTGGCGGTTTACCCATGGATTAAATGTCTAATTTTATTACATGAATAACAGAAGCTAAAAATGTCCATTTGTGTGAGAAATTATTTTTGTTTTAATGAAAATCATTTTAAGTAATTTTTTTTTGGTATACCCATTTTAAGTAAATTTAATAAATACTCGTGAATATTCGTGGTACCAGTGAATATACATTACCCAAAAAAACTCGTACGTGTGAATACTCACGCGAGTGTGGAGCGAGTACAAAGGCATTTCCACCCAAACGGGTCAGGTAACAGGTGACTAGTACTCTAGTCCGCCCCGGCCCAATTGACATCCCACAAGGTCTATTTTACAATTTCATAAACCTTTAATAAGAGGGTCAAACTTCTTAAGGACTTAAAAAGCAATAAAGTTGACATCGCAAATATCTAATACTATCGAATTACCACTAAATTTGGTGTCTCCTTCATAGTTCATACACCGGGATACTTTACCCTAAACAAACACTCTTGGCCGTTTTCTTCTCTTCCTTCATTTTCAACCTCTCTTCCCTCTCCTTACACTTCCACACTTTCTCTTCATTCGTCGCCTCATCACCACAACCATAACAACAAACATGTCATGTGCAGATAAATTCCCTGTAAGTTCTTCTTCTTTATCTTCTTCTTCTTCTTCTTCAAAGTTTTTCGCCAACAACTTCACGAAACCTCTCTGGAGTTCATTTCCACCCTTTAACACAAGATGGGTATGTCCCCCTCTTACTTGTTTACATTCAAAGACTCCACCTTTACCTACCAATTTCTCTTCCATCGGTAAAAAGAAAAAGAAAAAAAACAACAAAGACGACATTGCTTTGACTTCAATTCTAAAGTCATTAGACTTGGCTAATGATATTGAAGATGCCCTTGATTCATTTGGTGATAGTCTAAGTCCAAAAGCAATTACCATGATTCTCAAGAAACAGAGGAATTGGGAACGTGTTGTTAGGGTTTTTAAGTGGTTTAAATCTCAGGAAAGTTATGTTCACAATGTAATTCATTATAATGTTGTGCTTAGGGCATTGGGTAGAGCTCAACAATGGGATCAATTAAGGCTTTGTTGGATAGAAATGGCGAAAAACGATGTTTTGCCTACAAATAATACTTATTGTATGCTTGTTGATGTTTATGGTAAAGCTGGTCTTGCTAAAGAGTCTCTTTTGTGGATTAAGCATATGAGAATGAGGGGCTTTTTCCCTGATGAAGTTACTATGAGTACTGTTGTTAGGGTTTTGAAGGAGTTGGGTGAGTTTGATAGGGCTGATAGATTTTACAAGAATTGGTCTTCTGGTAGGGTTGATTTGGATGATCTTGATTTGGATTCTTTAACTTTGGATTCTAGTAGTTTCAAGCAATTTCTTTCCACTGAGCTTTTTAAGACTGGTGGAGGAATTCCTGCTTCGAATGATATGTCTTCATTGAATGTTCCACCGAAACCTCAGCTCTCTACCACTTACAATACCTTGATAGATATGTATGGCAAGGCCGGGCGGTTAAAAGATGCTGCTGATGTCTTTGCTGATATGATGAAATCTGGGGTGGCGGTGGATGCGTGTACTTATAATACTATGATCTTTATTTGTGGAAGTCATGGTAATTTGTTGGAAGCTGAAGCTTTGCTTGTTAAAATGGAAGAGAAGCGTATATCCCCTAATACGAGAACTTTTAATACTTTTGTGTCTTTGTATGCCAATGCGGGCAATATTGATGCTGCTATTGCTTGTTATAGAGGGATAAGAGAGGCTGGACTTTTCCCTGATGCTGTAACTTACAGATCTCTTCTTGGTGCATTATGCGCGAATAATATGGTTCAGGCTGTGGAAACTGTGATTGATGAAATGGAGAAAGCTTCTGTTTCTGTTGGTGAGCATTCTCTTCCTGGTATTGTCAAGATGTATATTAACCAAGGGGGTGTAGATAAAGCAAATGACTTACTTCAGAAGTTTCTAATGAATCGGGAACCCTCATCGATCATATGCGCTGCAATTATTGACGCTTTTGCTGAAAAGGGACTTTGGTCTGAAGCGGGAGAACATTTTTTATAGGCAAAAGGACATGTCAGGATGGAAGAGGGACGTTGTAGAGTACAATGTCATGATCAAAGCATTTGGAAAAGCAAACCTTTATGACAAAGCTCTTTCTCTCTTCAAAGAAATGAGGAGTCAAGGTGTTTTGGGCTAATGATAGTACTTACAATTCTATTATTCAAATGTTATCTGGTGCTGATTTAGGGGACCAAGCAACGGACCTCATATTTGAAATGCAGGAAATGGGGTTTAAGCCACATTGTCAAACTTTTTCTGCTGTTATTGGATGCTATGCCCGTCTTGGTCAGCTTTCTGATGCCGTTGCCATGTACCAGGAAATGCTTAAAGCTGGAGTAAAACCAAATGAGGTGGTGTATGGATCTATAATAAATGGATTTGCAGAACACGGTAGTCTTAACGAGGCACTTGAATACTTTCAATTGATGGAAGAATCTGGAATAGAAGCAAATTTAGTTGTGTTGTCAACTTTACTAAAGTCTTATTGTAAGGTTGGCAACTTGGAAGGAGTAAAAGCCATCTATGAAAAGATGAAGAACATGGAAGGTGGTCTTGATTTAGTCGCGTGTAATAGTATGATTACCGCCTTTGCAGATCTCGGCTTGGTATCTGAAGCCAAGCTAGCTTTTGAAAATTTGAAAGAAATGGGCAGAGCAAATAGTATCACATACGGAACAATGATGTATGTTTATAAAGACGTGGGCCTGATGGACGAGGCGATCAAGTTAGCAGAGGAGATGAAACTTTCAGGTTTATTAACAGATTGTGTTTCATATAACAAGGGTACTGGTTTGTTATGCTGCTAATAGGCAGTTTCACGAGTGCGGTGAATTACTACACGACATGGTATCTAAGAAGATCTTGCCAAATGACGGAACTTTTAAAGTGTTACTCACCATATTAAAGAAGGGAGGGTTCCCTATTGAAGCAGTGGACCAGTTAGAGATTTCTTACCAAGAGGGTAAACCTTATGCTTCACAAGCAACATTAACTGCATTGTATTCTTTACTTGGTATGCATACCTTGGCACTTGAATCTGCTAAATCATTCTTACAATCTAAGGTTGAGATTGGTCTTGATTCTTCTGCGTATAATGTTGCAATCTATGCATATGCTTCAGCTGGAGATGTTGAGAAGGCCTTAAATATATACATGAAAATGCGTGATAAGCGTGTGGAGCCAGACATTGTTACGTATATTTATCTGGTTGGCTGTTATGGAAAAGCTGGAATGGTTGAAGGTGTGAAACAGATACATAGTCGATTAGAATATGGAGATATTGAGCAAAGTGAGTCCTTGTTTAAGGCTATTGTAGATGCCTATAAACTTTGCAATAGGAGAGTTAGTCCAGAAATGAAACTCACATTCAAGTCATCAGAAGATTCTGAAATTGAAAGTGAAACTGAATATGACAATGAAAGTGAAGGTAAGTATGAATTTGGAAGTGAAGCTGAATATGACTATAATTCTGATGGAGATTTTTGAGGTTTATAAAATTCTGAGTTGTTTTATATTAGTGGGAGGTAAGATCTTACATGTATACTGTAGAATTGTAGGTAGGGTCTCTTTACATTAACACTGTATATATTGTGGTAGCATTTAATTAAATCTAGGGTGAGCTTGATTGGCAAAAATATAAGAAAATTGGATACATGATCATTTGTTCCATGTTTGATTTAAATAATAGTCGATTTTGCACAAACAGGGGACTAAAATGAGATGAAACTTTTTGATGGACCAAAAACAAGAATTTCACATTTTAGGGGACTAAAAGTAAAAATATGTTTTAAGTACACGATCATTTGTTTTAAGTCTGTAAAAAAATGTTTTAAGACAGTTTATTTAAAATTATTGATAGATTGCCTTTTGTTAGTTGTTTGCTGTTAATTTGTTAGTAAATGGTTTATGAGGTAAGGTCTATAATAGCAATTAAGGCAAAATTACTAGGTAGTTGAACTTGAAAAGTAACTAACTCATTCTTGGAGAGTTTAGGATCTCACGAATCATTCTCAAGAATATGTTTTGTCTTTGTGTCTCCATTGATTGAGACTCATCTATGAAGCAGTGTGGTCTTTCTTTTTCTTTTGTGTAAATTTCCCTATACCCTTCTCAAATTACCAGTTGATCCTATCAGACTAAATGAATATTAAGGGGATGATAGTTGTGGGTTATTATTGTTAGGTTTAGTAACATTTACCTTTTATGTTTTACTATTTTTCCTGAGCAATGGATGGTGATTGCAGTAATGAAGAAGATGTTTTTATCCCCAAGTAGAGGTAAATGACACCTTCAAGATTATGAAGAGTTGTTTAATTACAAGCATGGTTAGACAAATAATGTAATAGAGATGCTTTGGCCTCATGATTAATAAGCCTATCATTTTATCCTATTAAAACATTGAAACCAAAGTAATTGATAGGTTTTAGACCTTGAAATTTTTATTAAAACAAAACCCTTTGAATGTTTTTGGCTTAGTGATTTCTCTTATGAACTAATTGAATTAATTATTTATCTGAAATTAATCCATATGTTGGAAACTCTACAAGTTTTGATAAATAATCATTTTTTCTCATAAAGCATTCATCTTATAACAGCAAGTGTCTTGATAGATATTCATTTTGTTTGGTCAAAAGAGTTGTATTGGTGTAGGGGAAATAGGTGAGAGAAAAGTATCAAATTTCTTTTGTTTGATTTGAAGAGAAATGAGAGGGAGAGAAAGAGAGAAGGAGAGTCGTTTAATATTTGTCAATTTCCTTATATACCCTTGCTTTTAGTTATTAAAATTAGTTTGATAGATTAGTCATGATTTTTTTTATCTATTCATAAATATTCAACACCTCTCTTCTCTATTTCTCTTATTTTTCTCTTTTTCCGAACAACACCCTAATCTACTCTATTTATTACCTCTTTCTCTCTTCCCTTACTCTCACTTATTTCTCTCTTCACAACTTCGCTTTTAAACCAAATACACCCTTAACCTTTTTCCTAACAACCATAGACTTATGTGTCATTGCTCTTTTTCCTTTTCACCACCTAGCAAATTTTTACCATTAAACAATAGCCTTAAATAACCATAGCAAATTTTTACCACTAAACAATAGCCTCAAATAACCATAGGCATTGTTGTGTTGACTATTGAGCTCTAAATTCCATCAAAATATGAGACTATTTCCCATCTCCGTTATTGATGAACTTCTTGATTAGCTAAATGGTGCTTCCCACTTTTCAAAGATTGACGTGCTGTTCAAGTATCAACAAATTTGATTGGATGAAGAGGACATTCATACGATTTGTTTCTAGTGATGCCTTTTGGCCTCACCAATGTTCCCTCCACGTTTCAAGCTACCATGAATAATCCCTTATGGCCTTATTTGTGAAAAAAATTTGCTCAAACTTTTTTTTTTATGATGTCATGATTTATATCCCTATTTGGATTGACTATTTGTTACATGTTGAGCAGGTTTTACTACTATTATTGATTCAAAAAATTGTGCTAAATGTAACACGTTTTTTCGAATGTACAAAAAATGGTGTCATATCTAAGTCTCCAACTAACGATTGCACAATTTAGACAAGAAACTCTGCAGATAAAATGTTTTTTTCTCTATTCAAACCCTTTCGAAGTAGTTACTCAAGAGGGTATTTGTAGAAAATTTGATTTCGTTATGAAATCTGTCACATCCACATAAAATGGATTTATATCATCAACTAAATTCATAATTTCATCGATATCCCCATCCCGAAGTTCGCACCATAACAATTAAAACAACCAAACACACAAACATACAACCTTATACCCATCCAAAACTTAGTGAGAGTAAAACCCTTACCTTAGGGTTTTGTTTTCCTTAAAGTCTCCCCTTTGTCTCTTCTCCTTCAGTCCTTTAACTTCACAAACTAATTATCCCAACAACCTTCATTATACAACCCGTTATCATTTTCAAATATCAAACAAAGTATCTAGTATTCCACTACATCTTTGCATCAACTTTGCTGATTTTATTAAAACTGTGATTTCCATCCGTTTTCTGACAGAATTTTGCTCAATCTGTATTTTGACAATATTCTTTGGCATGAGTGCCATGTTTATATTCTCTCATTCTCTTAATTTTGCGTTATTTTAATTTCTTGCAACACTGGCTTATATCTTTTTAAGTACTTGCCATTTATACGCAAAATTCGATTATCAGCGCTTAACTCTTCGACTTCATAAGCACCGTTTGAGAAAACTCGTAAAATTTTAAATGGCCCTTCCCAATTTGGCGACCATTTACCTAAGGCTCTATCTTTTTTGTCCATAGGTAGGATAACTTTCCACACAAAGTCCCCAATGACAAAAGTTTTTGATCTAACCTTTTTGTTATAGGCTTTAGCTACTCTTTCTTTCTGCCTTGTAAGGATATCTAATGCAAATAACCTTTATTCGTCCAAATCAACCAATTCGTCTAAAATCATGTCCCAATAATGATCTGATGGGATCTCAAATTGCCTTTGAATTCTGGTTGACTGTAGATATATTTCGACAGGTAGTACGGCATCATGCCCAAAGGTGAGTTTAAATGGAGTAGTATTAATTGATTCTCTAGGAGAATTTCGACAAGCCCATAATGCTTGATCAAGAGTTTTGTGCCAATTTTTAGGCTTTTGCCCAATATGTTTTTTAATTAAATTAATGATAATTTTATTGGCTGCTTCGACTTGACCATTTGCTTGAGCATAATATGGTGTCGAACTTAATAACTTAAATCCATTTTCAGAGGCAAAATTCACTACTTTTCGACCAGTAAAAACTGAGCCTTGATCTGTGGTAATGGTTTCTGGTATCCCAAACCTATATAAAATATGGTTTTGAATGAAGTCCATTACTGCCTCTTGGTCTACCTTAGCTAAGGGAATAGCTTCGACCCATTTAGTGAAGTAGTCAATACCCACTAATATATAACGGTGGCCTCTCGACGACGTTGGTTTAATTTCACCAATTATGTCTAAGGCCCAACCTCTAAACGGCCAAGGATTTACTATTGAATGTAATTCGCTTGCAGGTACGTGTTGTATTCCTGCGTGTTTTTGACATTCTTGGCATCCTTTAGCAAAATCTATGCAATCTTTTAGCATAGTTGGCCAATATACTCCTTGTCGAAACAAGAGCCATTTCATTTTGTGGCCTACTTGGTGAGACCCACAAGCTCCACCATGAGTATTGGATGTTGCTAAGTACGCCTCATTTTCACTAAGGCATTTAAGCAAAACCCCTTCAGGAGTTTTCTTGAACAACTCGTTTCCAATAATTACGTAGCTTAATGCCCTATACTTGGTTTTTCGATTTGTTGTTCCTGTTGGGTTTTCCAAGTATTCGACAATTGGTTTTCGCCAATCATCATTCGACATATTGTCAATGGCAAAAAATTCGCCATTTTCACTTGGAGGAAATAATAATTCTGACTTGTCTGCCCCCCCCAAGTTTTGGCATTGACAATTCATCTTCAGAACAATCCGTCGAAATTAATTTCTCCTTGATCTCTATTAATTCACTAAGTTTTGTTGGAGAAACTCTATAACCTGAAGCAATTTGTGCTAAGTCATTTGCTTCGTGATTTTCAATTCGAGGTATATGCTCAATGTTCACATAATCGAAGCGTTTCAACAAAGCATTGGCAGTGACGAAGTATATGATTAAATTTTCTTTAATGCATTTGTACTCCTTAGTTAATTGCTTCACCACTAATTCAGAGTCACCTCTAATTTCGACGGACTTTGCCCCCAGCTCTAGCAAAACTTCTAAACCTGTTATTAAGGCTTCATACTCAGCCTCATTATTAGAGCAAAGTTCTTTAATTTTAAATTTATATTTCGTTGGTATTTTTGTTGGCGAAATAATTAATATTCCAATTCCAGAACCATTTTTATGGCTTGACCCATCGAACTATAGTGTCCAAGGTCGAATATTCATATGATTAATTGTTACTTCGACCAATGAATGGTCAACAATAAAGTCTGCAACAATTTTCCCTTTGATAGCTTTCAAAGGTTGATACGTTAATGAATATTCAGAAAGAGCTAAAGCCCATTTACCAATTCGACTGTGCAATATAGGTTTCGACAGCATATGTTTAATAATATCAAAATGAGAATAAACATACACATAAATTGGTTTTATATATTGCTTTAATTTAGTACAAGAGAAATACAAACAAAGGCACAATTTCTCCGTTGGATGATATCTAGTTTCAGCATCATTTAAAACTCTACTAAGGTAATATATGGCTCTTTCGACACCATTATCATCCTCTTGTGCCAACATGCTACCTATTGTTAGCTCTGATGCTGCTATATACAATTTCATCACCTTATTTCTGATAGGTGGTAACAAAATAGGTGGTTTAACTAGATAAGCTTTAATCTCGTCGAAGGCCTTTTGGTGTTCTGGATCCCATTTGAACACGTCTTCTTTCTTCAGTCGAAGCAATGGCGAGAAAACTTGAGTTTTGCCACTTAGGTTTGAGATGAACCTTCTTAGGAAATTGATCTTTCCTAATAATGACTGGAGCTCTTTTTTGGTCGAAGGAGCCTTCGTTTCCATGATTGCTTTCGTCTTGTTTTGATTTATTTCAATGCCTTTTTTG
The DNA here is from genome assembly GCA_039519185.1 of Astragalus membranaceus. Taxonomy (NCBI): domain Eukaryota; kingdom Viridiplantae; phylum Streptophyta; class Magnoliopsida; order Fabales; family Fabaceae; genus Astragalus; species Astragalus membranaceus. The sequence continues at coordinate 154,711,528 of CM076849.1, read as the reverse complement.
TGGACCACAAATCCCAAGAAGTCACCGGCACGTACACAGAAGGCACGTTTTATTGGATTCATTTTCAATCCATATTTTCTCATTCTTTCGAATGACTGTCGAAGATGGTCTATATGACCATTTTCTGTCGAAGATTTAACAACAATATCATCTATGTATACTTGCATAAAATTTTCAATAAAATCATGAAACATAGAATTCATTGCTCTTTGGTATGTTGCACCAGCATTTTTTAAACCAAAAGGCATTACTACCCATTCATAAACACCTAAAGCTCCTGGGCATCGAAATACTGTTTTCGACACATCTTCTTCGGCAATAAAAATTTGATTGTACCCTGAGTATCCATCTAACATACTGAGGTATTCAAATCCCGCTGCCGAATCAATTAGCATTTCTGCCACAGGCATAGGGTATTGATCTTTGGGTGTAGCATTATTTAGATCTCTAAAATCTATACAGACTCTTAATGTTCCGTTTTTCTTAATAACAGGAACAATGTTAGCTAACCAATCAACATACCTGGCAGTTCTGATGAAGTTGCTTTTGAGTAGTCTTTCGATTTCCTCTTTTATCTTCGACAGAATCTGCGATGCAAATCTTCTTGGTGTTTGCTTCACTGATTTTCTATCTGGTCGAATGGGCAGCTTCAATTCAACCACTTCTCGACGCAGTCCAGGCATTTCATTATAGTCCCAGGCGAAGCAATCCTTGTATTCTTTTAAAAGCTCAATGGTTCGATCTCTCAATCCTCTGTCAATTTTGGCACTGATGAATGTTGGCCTTTTTGTGAAGCCATCTCCCAAATCAACTTCCTCTAAAGGATCTTAAGCCTGAATCCTCTTGGTCGAACCCATTGGGTCTTTTTCAAAACCTAAAGGCTCGTCATCATAGACGCAGTCAAGCCTTTGGCCTTCGACCATATTATCTTCCAGGTTAACTTCATTGTTAACTTCAGTGGTTTGATTAACCATCATTGGTTCTTTTGTGGTTTGTTTAACCATCATTTGTTCTATTTTGGCTTCTAACGCCGCATTTTGTTTATTTTCGGCCACATAGGCCGTAATTCTATCCCATATGTTGGGTGTAGACATCATCAACATCTATGGACCGTCCCATCCTGTAGGCTTACAGAAGCCTCTTGGACGAGTTGATTCTTCAATCACTTCCCTCTCCCAAATAAAGCCGTGAGTAGGGTGTAGATCAAGTGAAGCATATATATTGTCCTGAGGGACATATGCTGTGTCAGAGGGAGTACATGGCGCTATGTTCGCCAATTGTTTGTCAAAAGTATGTTTGGTGATATGGTCGACTTCAGCTAAGAAGTAGCTTTGGTCCCCTTCCACGTTTTCGACAAGGCCATCCTCTCTCCAGATGGAAATCCTCTGATGGAGTGTTGAAGGGACTGCCCCAACTCCGTGGATCCATTCTCGACCAAGCAACAAATTGAAATTGGCCTTGGAAGGAATAACCATAAACATGGTTAATCTCTTGACACTTCCCACCACCAATTCCACCTCTATGGCTCCCAAAGAGTAGCCAGATTTTCCCTCATAATTTGTGAGAACAATGTTGTGTGGCCTCATATCGGTATTTGATTTACCGATTTTTGCCAACATGTGTTGAGGCATTAAATTCACCGCAGCTCCTCCGTCGACGAGAACCTTATTAACACCTACATTATTAACTTTGGCCTGAATAAACAAAGGCTTTAAATGGTACTTCATGCCTCCATTTGGGTGTTCAAACACTGCGCTTTGTTCTTCCATGCAGCCATTGTTGAGTACATAGTAGCAAATTGGCTTATGCTTAGCCATATCTTGGTCGAAATCTTGCTCGACTTCGTTGACTTCCGATATCACATCGAACTCAATAGAAAGTATTGAGGCGACACATATGACGTCGAAATCAGGCTCTGAGTCAGAAAAGTCAGATCCCATCTCTTCGTCATCCAGGTTAAGGCCTTCTGGGTTGAGGCCTTCTTTGACAACCGTAAGAGGAGGAAAAATCCTCTCAGTAGCAGGCTTCCATTGCACTTCGACAGGCGAGGCTAGTTGCTTTCCTTTGTTGGTGGCTGGATTTCCACTTCTTTCAGCAGCAATAAATTTCATCTGGCGTTGATGTCTCCGCCATTGAGTTTTGGTCATGGGATTTTTCCCTTTGTAATTTTTATTATAGACATATTTGCTTGAATCATATGTCTTATTCTGGGTCATGGCACTCGAGCTTCCCTGCGCCATCTTTAAAGAATACCTTGCATCATTTCCTCCTGAATGCACCCATCTTTTGACAGGTGATTTTGTGGGTGGCACAAATGTTTTCGCCCCCTTATGAGTTGGAGGTGTCACTTTGAAGGGGATGCCTCTTTGATTAAAACTGAATTTTGGCCTATTATCAACCCACGCATTCTTTCTCTTCTATTGATGAGTAGAATGTTCAAGGCTTTTTGCAGCCTCCTTATCAAATAGCGAACTGCATCTATAGGGCACAACATTACTTCAGTATTGTTGATTTTGCATCTATTGAGGAAATCAATCAATTCCTCTTCAGCTTTTGGATACACCACCTGCATATGATCTTCATGTTGGTCTTTAGTGACCATTTTGACCATTGTTTCAGCCCTTTCAGCACTTTTCGACATACTGGTGTTTCCAGCAGTGTCTTGACTAGCTTCGACAACGAGAATATCAATTTCAGTATAATTTGTTTCTGCAGTTGGTAAAGGATTGCTGTCGATTTGCATTAAAGGTTTTGACTTATCATCAAACTTGAGTCTCCCTTCATTTAATGCTTTCTGAACCAAGTCCCTGAAAAGAACACATCGAGACGTGTTATGGCCTAGAAAATTATGATATTTGCAATATCCTCTTTTCTTTTGTTGTTCTAATGGTGGTATTTTTAGGCCTTTAGGCACTAAAATCTGGCCATCAGAAACCAACAAATCAAATATTTGGTCACACTTTGTGACGTCGAAGGTATATGTTTTTGCAATATATTTATCATTTTTTGGTTCGACAGGATTTTTCCCATCAAAAGGCCTCAACAATTTACAAGTATATGGAGGTCCGGGCTTTAATTCTGCCATATTAACCTCTTCTTCGACTTCTTCATATGATATGTCAAAGTCTTGGTCACTATCGTTAGTATTAACATAAGCAACCTTTTCCTTTTTACTAAATCGATTAGTTCTCGCCTTCTCATCTCTAAGCCTTTCGACTTGTCGAACTCTGTCAGCCAATTGAGCCATGTCTCTCAGGTGTAAAGTGTCTAACTTTTTCCTAATAGAATAATCTAGGCCACCAGCAGCCATTTCGACTAACTCATGCTCGGGTATCTGAGTAAAACATCTAGCTTTGAGAAGTCTAAATCTATTGAGATAATCATCAATAGATTCTGGCATTTTGCGTCGAACACTTGCCAATTCTTTAAGGCTAATCTTACATTGGCCCATGTAGAATTGTTCATGAAACGCTTTTTCCAATTGATTCCAATTAAACATGGAATGTGGGGGTAATGTAGTGAACCATGTGAATGCATTTTTTGTTAAAGAATTTGGGAAATATTTCATTCTTAAATTCTCATTTTGCGCTATGTCACCAGCCTCAGTCAGATATCGCGCAATATGTTCGACAGTGGATTCGCTGGTTTCTCCAGCAAATTTTGTGAACTTAGGGATTTTCCATCCCCTAGGCAAATCTGTTTGTATCACATATTCCGACAGGGGAGATACAAAATTAGGTCTATGCAAGCCTAAGTTAAGACCGTTTTGGGCTAAAATTGTTTCGACAAGATTTGCCAAATTATTTTGATTACCAAAGTTGTTTTGCTGAACATGTCTTATTACTTCGTCAGCATCTTGGTTTCTATTAACTAATACCATTTCAGGCACAGGTTCTTCGATAGCCATTCTTTGTCTTTGATCGACAGGAATTGTATAGTGGGGCCTTTCGACAGGTAATTCTACAGGCCTAACATTTTGGACTTGGGGAATTCGCTGGTTGTGCGCTGGTGGAGTGCCAAAGAAATCAGCAATTCAACCCATTTGTGTAGCTAACATTTGGTAACTGTCATTTGTGTTCTGAATTAATGGGTTAAACACTGTACCAATTTGTTGTGTTAGCATATTAACCATATCGTGATTACTATTATCCATCTGTTGCCTTAATGCCAACAAAGACGAGGTAGTTATCGAAGGCTGTACGTGGATTTCGACTATAAATATTTTCTGGGGAGTTATTTATAGGTGAAAAACTTGAGGCTAAGTTTTCTGCATACGTAGATGCATTTGTTTGAAGCCCTGCCATCATGGCTGTTGGCATGCCATATGGGTAATTTCGACCATTCATGAAATTGAATGGCATATTCCCCATCATGGAGTTTGCCATAAAGGGCATAGTTGGATTTAAGTTAGATGATACAGGGACCATATTCGACAAAGGGTTAATAGTAGGAGTAGTTGTTGCAGTTACACCCATAATTGTCGGAGAAGGAATTGGAGCGGTTACTCCTGGAGCGGTTACTCCTATAATGGTTGGAGAAGATGCAGGAGCAGTTACTCCTGGGGCAGATACAGGAGCGGTTACTCCTGACATATTTGCAGCGTTTGTATTGTTAACTGACGCTTGAGAATGAGCGTTTGATGTAGAAGCATCATTCATATTTGAGCGTGGCATTTCAATATTACGCCTACTACTTCTTAAATGCATGCAAAGTGTAAATTACTGGTTTTATGTTTGATAAAAAACCAGAATTATTTAGTAAAACTTTTAATAATTAGCACAAAGGTCCCACCGGGCGTGCCAATTTGTTTACCGTGATTTTTGGTAAACACCGCTAGTTACACGTGTGTGTTGCTTGCGAGATCAACTAGAAACATCTCAACCTTTGTGAATTAAAGTTTTATTAAAATTATTGATGTTTATGATGATAACTGTTTTAATGGAGTAAAACAATGAAGAAACGCATGTGTTTAAGAAGAGATGCAGAAATGTAGTGAAGTGCAGGAAAGTGCAGGAAATGTAGATAAAGAAAAGAAAATTGAAAACAGTAAAATGCAGGAATTCGTAAAGGAAAGCAAATAAACTGCAGAAATCTTTAAAGGAATGATAAATACATTGCTGAATTTAAAGGTTGGTACGCAGATTCATACATTGAAATTCCTTTGACTCTGTTTTCTCTGATGCGAAAGTTTATGTAGAAATGAATTGTGCGACCTCTCTCTCTACAAGAAAACTCCTATTTATAATAAAAGAAAAACAATAACCGCTTAGCGGTTTTTCTAAAAACAACTGCTATTTTGACTAGATAAGATTAGACAACCGCTCCATCTTTCGACCACATCACTGCTGTCCTTTTCTACCAGCAATCTTTGATTTAACCTGTTATCTGAATGTTGTTCAACCTTCTGTCGAAACTACTAACTTCAGCTTTCCAATTTCCGCTAAGTTATTTGTTATGCTGATTCTCCCTGTACACAGCTTCTTGTTGTCGAAATATCAAGCCTTCTTCCTGAATGCAACTAGTCAAACCTTGTTGACATGTAAATGCCCGTACTTTCGACAACAACACTGTCCTGTCTTCGACTAAACTCTTTAACGTCTTTCTCGTCAAAAACTTTGTCTTTGAACTCTCAGTTTCAATAAGCTTTAGGCATAGTCGAAATTACTCTTCACAATACCTTTCTCAATGTCGAATATCAACATTTCTTCTTTAAAACAACAAGTCAACATTATTGACTGCATTTAATTGAGCCTATCGAAAATGCAGGCTAACACTTACCAAACACACTTACTCTTCACCCACTAGTTTCATCCGCTATCTGCTAGCAGATGGGACGCGCTAAACTGAGCCCTAATGTCGACCAAAATTAATAGCACCAACAAGCAAAACACACAAATCATTGAATGAAACGAGCCATCTAGCTAGGGGTTCTTGATCATCAGATCTCATATTAGAAAAATGTCGAATTCTAGCTTTTTGCTTAGTTATTTGGTTATGTTATTGAGGCCAGATAGAAACAAGCCATCTAGCTAGGGGTTCTTGATTATCGCGTTTTTTAGTAGCTTATATCATTTTTTGAAACGCTACTTGAAGTAGCGTTGAGCTTATAGCTTATAGCGTTTTATTTTTCACTCATTTTTATCTTTGCTACTTTAATTGAAGAATGATGGATGTAATTGGGTTTTTGTCTGAGTTGCGCACCAATATGATACCGCCCTACACTTTCAGAGATCAAAGTGGCGGTTTACCCATGGATTAAATGTCTAATTTTATTACATGAATAACAGAAGCTAAAAATGTCCATTTGTGTGAGAAATTATTTTTGTTTTAATGAAAATCATTTTAAGTAATTTTTTTTTTGGTATACCCATTTTAAGTAAATTTAATAAATACTCGTGAATATTCGTGGTACCAGTGAATATACATTACCCAAAAAAACTCGTACGTGTGAATACTCACGCGAGTGTGGAGCGAGTACAAAGGCATTTCCACCCAAACGGGTCAGGTAACAGGTGACTAGTACTCTAGTCCGCCCCGGCCCAATTGACATCCCACAAGGTCTATTTTACAATTTCATAAACCTTTAATAAGAGGGTCAAACTTCTTAAGGACTTAAAAAGCAATAAAGTTGACATCGCAAATATCTAATACTATCGAATTACCACTAAATTTGGTGTCTCCTTCATAGTTCATACACCGGGATACTTTACCCTAAACAAACACTCTTGGCCGTTTTCTTCTCTTCCTTCATTTTCAACCTCTCTTCCCTCTCCTTACACTTCCACACTTTCTCTTCATTCGTCGCCTCATCACCACAACCATAACAACAAACATGTCATGTGCAGATAAATTCCCTGTAAGTTCTTCTTCTTTATCTTCTTCTTCTTCTTCTTCAAAGTTTTTCGCCAACAACTTCACGAAACCTCTCTGGAGTTCATTTCCATCCTTTAACACAAGATGGGTATGTCCCCCTCTTACTTGTTTACATTCAAAGACTCCACCTTTACCTACCAATTTCTCTTCCATCGGTAAAAAGAAAAAGAAAAAAAACAACAAAGACGACATTGCTTTGACTTCAATTCTAAAGTCATTAGACTTAGCTAATGATATTGAAGATGCCCTTGATTCATTTGGTGATAGTCTAAGTCCAAAAGCAATTACCATGATTCTCAAGAAACAGAGGAATTGGGAACGTGTTGTTAGGGTTTTTAAGTGGTTTAAATCTCAGGAAAGTTATGTTCACAATGTAATTCATTATAATGTTGTGCTTAGGGCATTGGGTAGAGCTCAACAATGGGATCAATTAAGGCTTTGTTGGATAGAAATGGCGAAAAACGATGTTTTGCCTACAAATAATACTTATTGTATGCTTGTTGATGTTTATGGTAAAGCTGGTCTTGCTAAAGAGTCTCTTTTGTGGATTAAGCATATGAGAATGAGGGGCTTTTTCCCTGATGAAGTTACTATGAGTACTGTTGTTAGGGTTTTGAAGGAGTTGGGTGAGTTTGATAGGGCTGATAGATTTTACAAGAATTGGTCTTCTGGTAGGGTTGATTTGGATGATCTTGATTTGGATTCTTTAACTTTGGATTCTAGTAGTTTCAAGCAATTTCTTTCCACTGAGCTTTTTAAGACTGGTGGAGGAATTCCTGCTTCGAATGATATGTCTTCATTGAATGTTCCACCGAAACCTCAGCTCTCTACCACTTACAATACCTTGATAGATATGTATGGCAAGGCCGGGCGGTTAAAAGATGCTGCTGATGTCTTTGCTGATATGATGAAATCTGGGGTGGCGGTGGATGCGTGTACTTATAATACTATGATCTTTATTTGTGGAAGTCATGGTAATTTGTTGGAAGCTGAAGCTTTGCTTGTTAAAATGGAAGAGAAGCGTATATCCCCTAATACGAGAACTTTTAATACTTTTGTGTCTTTGTATGCCAATGCGGGCAATATTGATGCTGCTATTGCTTGTTATAGAGGGATAAGAGAGGCTGGACTTTTCCCTGATGCTGTAACTTACAGATCTCTTCTTGGTGCATTATGCGCGAATAATATGGTTCAGGCTGTGGAAACTGTGATTGATGAAATGGAGAAAGCTTCTGTTTCTGTTGGTGAGCATTCTCTTCCTGGTATTGTCAAGATGTATATTAACCAAGGGGGTGTAGATAAAGCAAATGACTTACTTCAGAAGTTTCTAATGAATCGGGAACCCTCATCGATCATATGCGCTGCAATTATTGACGCTTTTGCTGAAAAGGGACTTTGGTCTGAAGCGGAGAACATTTTTTATAGGCAAAAGGACATGTCAGGATGGAAGAGGGACGTTGTAGAGTACAATGTCATGATCAAAGCATTTGGAAAAGCAAACCTTTATGACAAAGCTCTTTCTCTCTTCAAAGAAATGAGGAGTCAAGGTGTTTGGGCTAATGATAGTACTTACAATTCTATTATTCAAATGTTATCTGGTGCTGATTTAGGGGACCAAGCAACGGACCTCATATTTGAAATGCAGGAAATGGGGTTTAAGCCACATTGTCAAACTTTTTCTGCTGTTATTGGATGCTATGCCCGTCTTGGTCAGCTTTCTGATGCCGTTGCCATGTACCAGGAAATGCTTAAAGCTGGAGTAAAACCAAATGAGGTGGTGTATGGATCTATAATAAATGGATTTGCAGAACACGGTAGTCTTAACGAGGCACTTGAATACTTTCAATTGATGGAAGAATCTGGAATAGAAGCAAATTTAGTTGTGTTGTCAACTTTACTAAAGTCTTATTGTAAGGTTGGCAACTTGGAAGGAGTAAAAGCCATCTATGAAAAGATGAAGAACATGGAAGGTGGTCTTGATTTAGTCGCGTGTAATAGTATGATTACCGCCTTTGCAGATCTCGGCTTGGTATCTGAAGCCAAGCTAGCTTTTGAAAATTTGAAAGAAATGGGCAGAGCAAATAGTATCACATACGGAACAATGATGTATGTTTATAAAGACGTGGGCCTGATGGACGAGGCGATCAAGTTAGCAGAGGAGATGAAACTTTCAGGTTTATTAACAGATTGTGTTTCATATAACAAGGTACTGGTTTGTTATGCTGCTAATAGGCAGTTTCACGAGTGCGGTGAATTACTACACGACATGGTATCTAAGAAGATCTTGCCAAATGACGGAACTTTTAAAGTGTTACTCACCATATTAAAGAAGGGAGGGTTCCCTATTGAAGCAGTGGACCAGTTAGAGATTTCTTACCAAGAGGGTAAACCTTATGCTTCACAAGCAACATTAACTGCATTGTATTCTTTACTTGGTATGCATACCTTGGCACTTGAATCTGCTAAATCATTCTTACAATCTAAGGTTGAGATTGGTCTTGATTCTTCTGCGTATAATGTTGCAATCTATGCATATGCTTCAGCTGGAGATGTTGAGAAGGCCTTAAATATATACATGAAAATGCGTGATAAGCGTGTGGAGCCAGACATTGTTACGTATATTTATCTGGTTGGCTGTTATGGAAAAGCTGGAATGGTTGAAGGTGTGAAACAGATACATAGTCGATTAGAATATGGAGATATTGAGCAAAGTGAGTCCTTGTTTAAGGCTATTGTAGATGCCTATAAACTTTGCAATAGGAGAGTTAGTCCAGAAATGAAACTCACATTCAAGTCATCAGAAGATTCTGAAATTGAAAGTGAAACTGAATATGACAATGAAAGTGAAGGTAAGTATGAATTTGGAAGTGAAGCTGAATATGACTATAATTCTGATGGAGATTTTTGAGGTTTATAAAATTCTGAGTTGTTTTATATTAGTGGGAGGTAAGATCTTACATGTATACTGTAGAATTGTAGGTAGGGTCTCTTTACATTAACACTGTATATATTGTGGTAGCATTTAATTAAATCTAGGGTGAGCTTGATTGGCAAAAATATAAGAAAATTGGATACATGATCATTTGTTCCATGTTTGATTTAAATAATAGTCGATTTTGCACAAACAGGGGACTAAAATGAGATGAAACTTTTTGATGGACCAAAAACAAGAATTTCACATTTTAGGGGACTAAAAGTAAAAATATGTTTTAAGTACACGATCATTTGTTTTAAGTCTGTAAAAAAATGTTTTAAGACAGTTTATTTAAAATTATTGATAGATTGCCTTTTGTTAGTTGTTTGCTGTTAATTTGTTAGTAAATGGTTTATGAGGTAAGGTCTATAATAGCAATTAAGGCAAAATTACTAGGTAGTTGAACTTGAAAAGTAACTAACTCATTCTTGGAGAGTTTAGGATCTCACGAATCATTCTCAAGAATATGTTTTGTCTTTGTGTCTCCATTGATTGAGACTCATCTATGAAGCAGTGTGGTCTTTCTTTTTCTTTTGTGTAAATTTCCCTATACCCTTCTCAAATTACCAGTTGATCCTATCAGACTAAATGAATATTAAGGGGATGATAGTTGTGGGTTATTATTGTTAGGTTTAGTAACATTTACCTTTTATGTTTTACTATTTTTCCTGAGCAATGGATGGTGATTGCAGTAATGAAGAAGATGTTTTTATCCCCAAGTAGAGGTAAATGACACCTTCAAGATTATGAAGAGTTGTTTAATTACAAGCATGGTTAGACAAATAATGTAATAGAGATGCTTTGGCCTCATGATTAATAAGCCTATCATTTTATCCTATTAAAACATTGAAACCAAAGTAATTGATAGGTTTTAGACCTTGAAATTTTTATTAAAACAAAACCCTTTGAATGTTTTTGGCTTAGTGATTTCTCTTATGAACTAATTGAATTAATTATTTATCTGAAATTAATCCATATGTTGGAAACTCTACAAGTTTTGATAAATAATCATTTTTTCTCATAAAGCATTCATCTTATAACAGCAAGTGTCTTGATAGATATTCATTTTGTTTGGTCAAAAGAGTTGTATTGGTGTAGGGGAAATAGGTGAGAGAAAAGTATCAAATTTCTTTTGTTTGATTTGAAGAGAAATGAGAGGGAGAGAAAGAGAGAAGGAGAGTCGTTTAATATTTGTCAATTTCCTTATATACCCTTGCTTTTAGTTATTAAAATTAGTTTGATAGATTAGTCATGATTTTTTTTATCTATTCATAAATATTCAACACCTCTCTTCTCTATTTCTCTTATTTTTCTCTTTTTCCGAACAACACCCTAATCTACTCTATTTATTACCTCTTTCTCTCTTCCCTTACTCTCACTTATTTCTCTCTTCACAACTTCGCTTTTAAACCAAATACACCCTTAACCTTTTTCCTAACAACCATAGACTTATGTGTCATTGCTCTTTTTCCTTTTCACCACCTAGCAAATTTTTACCATTAAACAATAGCCTTAAATAACCATAGCAAATTTTTACCACTAAACAATAGCCTCAAATAACCATAGGCATTGTTGTGTTGACTATTGAGCTCTAAATTCCATCAAAATATGAGACTATTTCCCATCTCCGTTATTGATGAACTTCTTGATTAGCTAAATGGTGCTTCCCACTTTTCAAAGATTGGCGTGCTGTTCAAGTATCAACAAATTTGATTGGATGAAGAGGACATTCATACGATTTGTTTCTAGTGATGCCTTTTGGCCTCACCAATGTTCCCTCCACGTTTCAAGCTACCATGAATAATCCCTTATGGCCTTATTTGTGAAAAAAATTTGCTCAAACTTTTTTTTTTATGATGTCATGATTTATATCCCTATTTGGATTGACTATTTGTTACATGTTGAGCAGGTTTTACTACTATTATTGATTCAAAAAATTGTGCTAAATGTAACACGTTTTTTCGAATGTACAAAAAATGGTGTCATATCTAAGTCTCCAACTAACGATTGCACAATTTAGACAAGAAACTCTGCAGATAAAATGTTTTTTTCTCTATTCAAACCCTTTCGAAGTAGTTACTCAAGAGGGTATTTGTAGAAAATTTGATTTCGTTATGAAATCTTTCACATCCACATAAAATGGATTTATATCATCAACTAAATTCATAATTTCATCGATATCCCCATCCCGAAGTTCGCACCGTAACAATTAAAACAACCAAACACACAAACATACAACCTTATACCCATCCAAAACTTAGTGAGAGTAAAACCCTTACCTTAGGGTTTTGTTTTCCTTAAAGTCTCCCCTTTGTCTCTTCTCCTTCAGTCCTTTAACTTCACAAACTAATTATCCCAACAACCTTCATTATACAACCCGTTATCATTTTCAAATATCAAACAAAGTATCTAGTATTCCACTACATCTTTGCATCAACTTTGCTGATTTTATTAAAACTGTGATTTGTGTCGGATTTGAGCAAGCAATCACACCCTAGAAAGCTATGGATGTCTAATAAGTCGTTTGGTACCTTTTTTCAAACAAGCTTCAGAGGTACATAAAATGATAGGTCACTATTTTCCAATTTGTGATGCATTTTAAATATAGATACTAAACCAATCTAGTGAAAAATGTTAACTGTCGCTATATCACTCTAGTTTTTGGATAGGCTAAATAGCTGTTTTGGCCCTTTATCTTTGGGGTTGGTGTCACTTTGGCCATTTATCTTTTTTTTTTCGCGTTTTAGACCCTCATGTTTTTTGTGTGTGTAATTTTGGCCCCTACCGTTAGTTTTTTCTAACGGATGCCACGCTGGCAGTTAACTGCTGACGTGGCGTCTTAAATGTCAGGGTTGACTTGGACCTGATTTGGTGATGTGGAACATAAGGGACCAAATTGAAATTCAAAAAGAACATGGGGGGCCAATTTGACACAAATACAAAACATTCATCTTCTTCCTCCAAACACCACATCCATCTTCATCTTCTCCGGCGAGCCACCACCACCTCCGATGAGCCTCCGCTAACATCACCACAAACAGTGACATCACTTCTCTCTCTCTCTCTCTCTCTCCCCCCCCCCCCCGCTCTCTCCTCAAGAACACCAAAATTCTCAATTCTTCACCAAATCAAGCAAATAAATAGTGCATTTCATGCGAAATTTCACAAGGAACTAGAATCCATCACCAATTCTCACAAAAAAGTGGAAGAACTTAATCAAAAACGTGATTTTCAGAGGAAAACGCGTTTTGGGTTTTGCAAATTGGGGAAACCTTCAAAACTCAACCAAAATTCACCAAACCACTTGCCATAGACTCGAAATTAGTGCAGTAACTGAGTGTTAGCAAAAGATTTCAACAAAAATGATAAAGAATTGAGAACGAAATGGAAATGTAGATTCACGTTTTATGGTTTTTTGGGTTTTTCAATGACGAAGGGAGAGAGAGAGGGGGGAGGGGGAGAGAGAGAGAGATAGAGACAATGTAACTGTTTGTGGTGGTGGTGGTGGTGGCGGAGGCTCACCGGAGGTGGTGGTGGGTCGCCGAGAAGATGAAGATGGAGGTGGTGTTTGGAGGAAGAAGATGAATGTTTTGTGTTTGTGTCAATTTGGCCCCCCATGTTCTTTTTAAGTTTCAATTTGGTCCCTTATGTGCCACATCACCAAATCAGGTCTAAGTCAACCCTGACATATAAGGCGCCACGTCAGCAGTTAACTTCCAGCGTGGCGTCCGTTAGAAAAAACTAACGGCAGGGGCCAAAATGACACACACAAAAAACATGAGGGTCTAAAACGAGAAAAAAAAAGATAAAGGGCCAAAGTGACACCAACCCCAAAGATAAAGGGCCAAAACAGCTATTTAGCCTTTTGGATAAAAATGCACCAAGTAAAATCGATATTCTGAGAAGTAGTTATATGTAAAACACTGAACATATGTCTACTCTGATTCATAGTAACATCAAGTCTTTGTTTTTTCACTCTTTTTTAAGTTTGAACTAGGATGGTCATACTTTTTTCACAAATTAAGGATGATCATACTTAATCTATACAAATATTATCCCAAATGTTTTCATATTCAGGTCGAATTAGACTTTTACAACACATAAAATCTCACTTGGTTAGCCCAAAACATAATCGGACTTCGATTGAGTTTTGAACTTGACCTTGAACCATGACTTAGTAAGCGTATCAGAAATCTCTAGAAAGTTAGAGATTAAAATGTTATCCCTCTAAAGTAGTTTATTAGTATTTCTCATACTAAAACACATCTTTGATTGTATTCCAACTCATATTACGATTTTGATTGCTAATGAAATGTTATAAATTTTTATTTTTCAAAAAAAAATATAACTCCAAATCATGAACATATTTTTTTCTCGTTTTCATAATAATGTACAATGTACAATGATAGTGGGGCGAAAATTAGGCCCAAAAGAGACACTAAGAAGCCCCAATGGCTGAATGGTTTTATCTAGGCCCAGTTACATTTAGTTCAGCATTTTTATCTTTTAAGTGAATTGTCCTTAAGTGGCCCATGGCTTATTTATCTGTTCAGTAGCATAACCCTAGCTATATATATTGTAATGCTGCCTCTATTGAGGGATATGAATATTCAGAAGTTGTTTTATGTTTCTAATTTTCTTCTCTTGCAACCCTAGATCTAGTGTTTAGTTTAGCGTCGCCTATCATTGGTGTTTTCATCCTGATTCTCAATGCCTCCAAAACCTACAAACCCCTCAACCAATGATCTTGAAGATGCTATTCAAGCTTCCTATCAGCACATGGATGCAGTTCTACATGAACATAACCAACAGCTTGAGCTACAGCTGGGGGAAAAACTGGGTTCTATGACTACAAGGCTGGAAAATCAACAACATCTCATGGATTCGCGGTTTGAGACCCTCACAGCACTGATCAACGAAAGGTTTGCTGCACAACAACACCCTCCTTCACCAGGTACCCCTACTTCCCCTCTAATACCTCTTGGTTATGAACATGATGTTACCCAAGCTATACCTATGTCTATCCCCACAACAACACCCCAATACCCACTGAATCAACCCAGTGTCACCCTTGCTGGATTCCCACCACCACCAGCCCCCAACATACCTGCCACGTCAGCCTACCAAACCTTTCCCCAATTTCCCCCACCACACCCAAATGTGTCTCCCCATTTTATGCAGCCTGTGTACTCTCCACATTTTTCCCAATCTGCCCCTCAACCTCCTTTTAGAACACCAAAAATAGAAATGAGTATTTTTGATGGGACAGATTCCTTAGAATGGTTGTTTCAAGCTGATCAGTTTTTCACATTTTATCACATTATATTAGAAAATCGTTTACCCATGATTTCATTTTATATGAAAGGGGAAGCACTTAGTTGGTTTAAATGGATGCATCAAAACAATCAACTTGCTGACTGGACAACCTTTGCTCGCGCCCTAGAATTACGATTTGGCCCCTCTACCTACGAAAATCACCAGGCCCAACTTTTTAAACTTAGGCAGACTGGTTCTGTCGCTGAATATCAAGCTAATTTTGAAAAATTGGGTAATAGGGTATTAGGACTACCTGCTGATGCAATTTTGAATTGTTTTATCTCTGGTTTAAACCCAGAAATCAGAAAGGAAATAGCCATACAAAGACCTTATTCAATATCCCAAGCTATTGGTTTAGTCAAACTAATTGAAGCCAAAACCAAAGATGCCAAACCTAAATTTTCAAGACCTTTCTCCCAATACCCTGGTTCAACCTCAAACACACACCAACCTACCCACAAAACAACCCAAAACACACCCACCCCAGCTACACCACAAATCCAAAGCACCCCAAACACAACAAAACCAAGCCAGCCCAAATACCCTATTAGGCGCATTAGTCCAGCTCAAAGGGAAGAGCGCCGTGCCAAGGCCTATGTTATAATTGTGATGAAAAGTTTATCCCGGGGCATAAATGTGCTAGTGGCTGTTATCTCTTGCTCATGCTATATGAAGAAGATGAGGAAATTGATACTAATGAGATACAGGATGCAGAAATGGTAAGTGGGCAAGACGAAACTTATTTTCAACTATCACCTCAAGCACTCACAAGTCAGTTTTCACCCCAAATACTGAAGTTCTATGGCCTAATTGGAGGACTGGTAGTTATGGTTCTGGTTGACACTGGAAGCACCCATAACATACTTCAACCCAGAATTGCTGAGCATTTAAAACTACCCACTTCAAAAATCCCTCCATTTTCTGTTATGGTTGGTAATAGTTCACACTTACAATGCCAAGGGGTTTGCAATGACGTTTCTATTACCCTACAAAACCAATCATTTTCCTTGCCTTTCTACTTACTTCCAATTGAAGGCGCTGATGTAGACCTTGGTATGGAGTGGCTTAGAACTTTGGGTCCCATTCAGGCCGATTTCTCTATTCCTTCAATCACCTTCCATCATAATAATGAATCCACAACACTAAAGGGAGAACCTAAATCTAGCCCAACCCAAACTACCTACCACCAGCTTTGCCATCTGTTACACACTAACTCAATTGACTCACTTCACCTTCTAAGCTTTGAGTCCAATGAAAGACCTTCAGACCCATCCAAAACAACCACCAACCCAATTGACCCTATCTAACACACCCTATCACCTGAGGTCAACTCTATCCTTAAAACTTACCCAACTGTCTTTCAAGAACCCCATGGCCTACCACCCCCTAAACCTCATGACCACCATATTCCACTACTCCCAAACACACCTCCCATCAGTGTCAAACCATATCGTTACCCTCACTCACAAAAAGAAGATATTGTAACGCCCCAAATATTTAATTAAATTATTTAATTAATTATTTAGGTATTCAATTAGTTTTATTTATTTATTTATTCAGTTGGTGTAATTATATTAGCGTTTGATTAAGAGGTGTGTAATTGAATATTAGGGGATGGTGTTAGTGATCGGGCTTAAGCTGGAGGAAAGCCCATGATCCAAGCCCATTAGCTAGGCGCATAGGTGAAGCGCCTAGGCTAGGGTTTGGCTCACTTTTGCGATTTGTTTGAGAAAAAAGAAAAGAAACTTGCGAAGAGGAGAGAAAGAGAGAGAGAGAGAGAGAGGTCGCGAAATAGAGAGAGGAGAGGAGAAGAGGTTTGGCGCATATCCAAGGGAGAGGAAGAAGAGGAATTCGCAAATTCCAAGGAGCAGAGAGGAGCTGTGTTGCTGAGGTTTTGTTGGTGACTCGATCAAGAGAATTGGTGCTCTCCTACTATAAGGTAAGGGTGGGGTTCTTCTTTATAATGGGGTTTTTTGATGGGGTTTATGTGGGGATAGATCCTATGATGCCTAGGGGTTGATTTCGATGTGTAGTTTGGTGTTAGTTGAATTGTATGTAGGTTGATTGAAAACACTTACTCGTTGGTGATTGTTGTGATCCTAAACATTTGTGATTCGTTGTTGTTATAACTAATTGTATGTTAGGTGTTAGATAAAATGTTTATTTGGTGTTGTGATTAGCAAATTATGATAATTGACATTGGTGGTTGAGAATTGATGAGCTAAATTGGTGATTAAATCGAATTGGTGATGAAATTCTGAAAATTTGGGTTCCTAGGGCGCCATGGGAGCCAAGTGTTGTTGCTGTCCCTGTTGCTGGAAATGGCGCCCTGTGCCTGGGAGCCATCCTTGGTCTTGTTGCTTTGATGTTTGTTGCTGTTTCTGGCGCCCAGTGCATGGGCGCCGTGTTTGGGTCATGTTGCGTTCGGTTGTGTTGCTGTTTTTGGCGCCCAGTGCCTGGGCGCCGTGTTCCTGTGTGTGCTGTGTTGCGCGTTGTTGGCGCAGGGGCGCCATGGGCGCCTGTGTCTGAGTGTGTCTGGGTGTGTTGCGCGCTGTGTCTTGGCGCAGGGGCGCCAAGGGCGCCAAATCTTGTTGTGTTGCCTGCTGGGCGCCTCCCTGGGCGCCAGTTTCTGCATTGTGATGCTTATGGGCGCCACGGGCGCCAAATCCCGTGTCTGGTTGCGTTTTTGTGTTGCCTGGGCGCCAGTTTCTGTTGCTGGCCAGTTTCCAGCGTGTTCCCAGCTAGGCGCCCAGTGCCTGGGCGCCATTTTCAGGATGTTGCTCAAATTTTCCCCGGTTTTGTTTTTGGCATATCTTTTGACTCGAGAGTCCGATTTAGGCGTTTCAAAATGTTTTGGAAAGCTTATTCAGAGGCCTAGCTGAATATTATAATTTGAGGCAAAGTAGTCCATTTTTTTGGAAAATTTGTTAACCGTTGGTGTAATCGTTAAATGGTGACGTTTTAAAAAGAAAGTTGTCATGTCTCCAACATTTGGGAAAAATTGTCGTTTGTCTCCGGTGTTGTGAAAAACCCTCGTGTCTCAAATGTTTTAGAAAATTGTTGTCTTCTTGGTGTCTTGGTGTTGTTTTGGAAAATTGTTGTCTTCTTGGTGTCTTGGTGTTGTTTTGGAAGATTGTTGTCCTCTAGGTGTCTTGGTGCGGTTTGATGCTAGGTGTGAAGGCTCAAACCTTGGTGTTGTTGGAACTAGGTGTGAAGGTTCCAAGTTTTGGTGTTCCGTTATGTCGGGTGGTTGGTGTTTTTGGTGTCGTTGTGGCTAGGTGTGAAAGCCCAACTTTGGTGATATTTGGTGATTGTTGTTGGTGTGAGATTGTCTGTGTACATTCATGGTGTCGCATACAGCATATGCATTTATTTTGGTGAAGACCTTTGGTCTTAGAGCTAGGTGTGAAAGCTCAAACTTTTCTAAAACTGGTGAGCCTGGTGTGAAAGCTCGATTTTGGTGAATTGGTGAGCCTGGTGTGAAAGCTCTCAATTTTGGTGACGCCCCTATTGACGGGCAAGATTTTTGGTGATTTTGGTACCACATGCATATGCCCGTTGGTGTGGGCTGCATTCATGCATCGTCATGACATTTGGTGACTGATTGTGGTGTTTATAGTTGATGTATAATTATAATTGATGTGTGTTTACGATTTGGTGTGGGTAGTGAGGTGGTAGACATAGTTATCATATTCTAACATATTGCCTATCATTTTACGCTATTATATTGAAGATATCTCACCCCTTCTGTTTGAATGTTACCCCTATGTGGTAACATGCAGGTGATTGCGAGTGAAGGCTTAGGTACCTTCGCTATTCTGAGTCGGTGTCGTCGGTGTCCTTTGCTTTGATACCACTAATGTAACACCCCTTTTCTACCCGGTAAGCCGTAGTAAGCTTTCAAGGCCGTAGTAAGCCGTATGAGGTCCCTGCGGGCAAGGGTAAGCACAGAGCTGATGCTGGTAAGAGGACTAGTGGGGGAGATGCCCCTGCTAGCATTGTGTGTTTTAAGTGTGGCAAGCCTGGCCACAAGAGTGTCATGTGCAGAAGCGACGTAAAGAAATGTTTCAAGTGCGGTAAGGACGGTCATGTGGTGGCCGAATGTGAGCGCAAGGCAGTGGTCTGCTACAACTGTGGTGAAGAGGGGCACATTAGTACTCAGTGTCCGAAGCCGAAGAAGGAAAGGTCCAGTGGTAAGGTGTTCGCTTTAGCAGGTGAAGAGCCTACTGAAGATGATGGACTCATTAGATGTACGTGCTTCATTAATGGTACTCCTTTAAAGTCTATTATTGATACTGGTGCTACTCATTGCTTTATTGCTGCTGATTGTTGTAAGAGGTTGAATCTTGTATTGTCTGCTATGAATGGAGAGATGGTTGTCGACACTCCAGCTAAGGGGTCGGTAACTACCTCTCTAGTGTGTTCTCAGTGTCCCTTGTCGATCTTCGACAGAGACTTTGTTGTGGATTTTGTTTGTTTGCCGCTGAATGGATTAGATGTAATTTTGGGCATGAACTGGTTGGAGCATAACCATGTTCGCATTGATTGTCGTCGCAAGTCCGTGAGCTTTGGAGAAGAAGAGTCTGGGCTGTTATCTGCTAGTCAGTTGCGGAGGTTAGCAAAGGAGGGAGTTCAGTTATTCTCGCTGATGGCATCGCTGTCTGTTGAGAATCAAGCTATCATTGAAGAGCTGCAGGTGGTGCGCAAATTTCCCGAAGTCTTTCCTGATGAGATTCCAAGTGTGCCGCCTGAGAGGGAAGTAGAGTTTTCTATTGATCTTGTACTCGGTACGAGGCCTGTGTCTATGGCACCGTACAGGATGTCTGCGTCAGAATTGTCTGAATTGAAGAAGCAACTTGAAGATCTGCTTGAGAAGAAGTTTATTAGGCCGAGTGTATCGCCATGGGGAGCTCCTGTGTTGCTGGTGAAGAAGAAGGATGGAAGCATGAGGTTGTGTGTTGATTATAGGCAACTGAATAAGGTGACCATTAAGAACAAGTATCCACTACCGAGGATAGACGATTTGATGGATCAGTTAGTGGGTGCTCGAGTGTTCAGCAAGATTGATTTGAGATCAGGTTATGATCAGATCAAGGTGAAGGATGAGGATGTTCAGAAGACTGCTTTCAGGACACGGTATGGGCATTATGAGTATTCGGTGATGCCGTTCGGTGTCACTAATGCGCCGGGTGTATTTATGGAGTACATGAATCGTATATTCCATACTTACATGGATCGGTTCGTATTTGTGTTCATTGACGACATCCTGATTTATTCGAAGTCGGAGGAAGAGCATGCGGAGCATTTGAGATTAGTATTGGAGGTCTTGAGAGAGAAGAGGTTGTATGCCAAATTGTCTAAGTGTGAATTCTGGTTGTCAGAAGTAAGTTTCCTGGGTCATATCATTTCTGGTAGTGGTATTGCTGTGGATCCGGCTAAGGTTGATGCCGTGATGCAGTGGGAGAGTCCGAAGTCGGCTACGGAGATTAGAAGCTTCTTAGGGTTGGCTGGTTACTACAGAAGGTTCATCGAAGGTTTTTCTAAGTTGGCCCTTCCGTTGACTCAGTTGACTTGTAAGGGTAAGGCTTTTGTGTGGGATGCTCGTTGTGAAGACAGTTTCCTCGAATTGAAGAAGAGATTGACGACGTCTCCTGTTTTGACGTTGCCAAATCCAGGCGAGCCGTTCGTGGTGTATTGTGATGCTTCGAAGATGGGTCTAGGTGGCGTGCTTATGCAAGATGGGAAGGTGATTGCTTATGCGTCGAGGCAGTTAAGGATTCATGAGAAGAATTATCCAACGCATGATTTGGAGTTGGCTGCAGTAGTCTTTGTGTTGAAGATTTGGAGGCACTATTTGTTTGGTTCCAGATTTGAGGTGTTCAGTGATCATAAGAGTTTGAAATATTTGTTTGACCAGAAGGAGCTGAATATGAGGCAGCGAAGGTGGTTGGAATTGTTGAAAGACTATGATTTCGGTTTGAACTATCATCCGGGAAAAGCTAATGTCGTGGCTGATGCCTTAAGTCGAAAGTCTTTGCATATGTCGGCAATGATGGCTAAGGAGTTAGAGTTGATTGAGGAATTCAGGGATTTGAGTTTGGTTTGTGAAGTGTCGCTTCAGAGTGTTAAGTTGGGTATGTTGAAGATTAATAATGAGTTCCTTGACAGTATCAGAGAAGCCCAGAAGTTAGATACCAAGTTGGTGGATTTGATGGTCGGGAATAATCAGCCTGAGGGTAGTGACTTTAAGTTGGATGCGCATGGTGTTTTGAGATTCCGTGATAGGATTTGTATTCCTGAAGGCGCAGAGCTGAAGAGAGCAATTTTAGAAGAGGGTCATCGAAGTAAGTTAAGTATTCATCCGGGAGCTACGAAGATGTATCAAGATCTGAAGAAGCTGTTTTGGTGGCCTGGGATGAAGCGAGATGTGGCGCAATTTGTGTATGCCTGTTTGACTTGCCAGAAGTCAAAGGTTGAGCATCAGAAGCCTGCTGGACTGATGCAACCGTTAGAGATTCTGGAGTGGAAATGGGATAGCATTTCGATGGATTTTGTGACGGGATTGCCTAGTACTGCGAGAGGGTATGATGCAATTTGGGTGATTGTTGACAGGTTAACGAAATCGTCTCATTTTATTCCTATCAGCATCACGTATCCGGTGTCGAAGTTGGTAGAGATTTATATCAAGGAGATTGTGAAGCTGCATGGAGTTCCTAAGAGTATTGTTTCAGATAGAGATCCGAGGTTCACTTCAGATTTCTGGAAGAGTTTGCAAGAGAAGTTGGGGTCTAAGCTGAGGTTGAGTTCGGCATATCATCCTCAAACAGATGGTCAGTCAGAGAGGACGATTCAGTCATTAGAAGACTTGTTGAGGGCTTGTGTTTTGGAACACGGAGGTTTGTGGGATTCCTACCTTTCGTTGATTGAGTTCACGTATAACGATAGTTACCATTCTAGTATCGGGATGGCACCTTTTGAAGCATTGTATGGTCGGAAGTGTAGAACCCCGTTGTGTTGGTATGAGTCTGGAGAGAGTGTGGTGCTTGGACCATAAATTGTTCGGGAGACAACTAAGAAGATAAAGTTGATCCGTGAGAAGATGAAGGCTTCGCAGAGTCGTCAGAAGAGTTATCACGACAAGAGGAGAAAAGATTTAGAGTTTCAGGAGGGTGAGCATGTATTTTTGAGAGTCACTCCAGTGACCGGTGTTGGCCGTGCTTTGAAGTCGAAGAAGCTCACTCCTAGATTCATTGGTCCTTATCTGATTTCCGGGAGAGTTGGGAATGTGGCGTATAGAGTGGCTTTACCGCCAAATCTTTCGAATTTGCACGACGTGTTTCATGTGTCGCAACTTCGGAAGTATGTTTCGGATCCATCTCATGTGATCCACATGGATGATGTGGAGGTGCGGGATAATCTCACAGTGGAGACTATGCCTGTGCGGATTGAAGACCATGAAGTGAAGGTGTTAAGAGGCAAGGAGATTGCATTGGTGAAGGTGGTCTGGCTAGGAGCTGCTGATGAAAGCATGACTTGGGAGTTGGAGAGTAAGATGCGGGAGTCCTATCCAGAGCTGTTTGATTCAGGTGAGTTTTCGAGGACGAAAACATTCTAAGTGGGGGAGAGTTGTAACGCCCCAAATATTTAATTAAATTATTTAATTAAATATTTAGGTATTCAATTAGTTTTATTTATTTATTCAGTTGGTGTAATTATATTAGAGTTTGATTAAGAGGTGTGTAATTGAATATTAGGGGATGGTGTTAGTGATCGGGCTTAAGCTGGAGGAAAGCCCATGATCCAAGCCCATTAGCTAGGCGCATAGGTGAAGCGCCTAGGCTAGGGTTTGGCTCACTTTTGCGATTTGTTTGAGAAAAAAGAAAAGAAACTTGCGAAGAGGAGAGAAAGAGAGAGAGGTCGCGAAATAGAGAGAGGAGAGGAGAAGAGGTTTCGCGCATATCCAAGGGAGAGGAAGAAGAGGATATCGCAAATTCCAGGGAGCAGAGAGGAGCTGTGTTGCTGAGGTTTTGTTGGTGACTCGATCAAGAGAATTGGTGCTCTCCTACTATAAGGTAAGGGTGGGGTTCTTCCTTATAATGGGGTTTTATGATGGGGTTTATGTGGGGATAGATCTTATGATGCCTAGGGCTTGATTTCGATGTGTAGTTTAGTGTTAGTTGAATTGTATGTAGGTTGATTGAAAACACTTACTCGTTGGTGATTGTTGTGATCCTAAACATTGGTGATTCGTTGTTGTTATAACTAATTGTATGTTAGGTGTTAGATAAAATGTTTATTTGGTGTTGTGATTAGCAAATTATGATAATTGACATTGGTGGTTGAGAATTGATGAGCTAAATTGGTGATTAAATCGAATTGGTGATGAAATTCTGAAAATTTGGGTTCCTAGGGCGCCATGGGCGCCAAGTGTTGTTGTTGTCCCTGTTGCTGGAAATGGCGCCCTGTGCCTGGGCGCCATCCTTGGTCTTGTTGCTTTGATGTCTGTTGCTGTTTCTGGCGCCCAGTGCATGGGCGCCGTGTTTGGGTCATGTTGCGTTCGGTTGTGTTGCTGTTTTTGGCGCCCAGTGCCTGGGCGCCGTGTTCCTGTGTGTGCTGTGTTGCGCGTTGTTGGCGCAGGGGCGCCATGGGCGCCTGTGTCTGAGTGTGTCTGGGTGTGTTGCGCGCTGTGTCTTGGCGCAGGGGCGCCAAGGGCGCCAAGGGCGCCAAATCCTATTGTGTTGCCTGCTGGGCGCCTCCCTGGGCGCCAGTTTCTGCATTGTGATGTTTGTGGGCGCCATGGGCGCAAATCCCGTGTCTGGTTGCGTTTTTGTGTTGCCTGGGCACCAAGGGCGCCCGTTTCCAGCGTGTTCCCAGCTAGGCGCCCAGTGCCTGGGCGCCATTTTCAGGATGTTGCTCAATTTTTCCCCGGTTTTGTTTTTGGCATATCTTTTGACTCGGGAGTCCGATTTAGGCGTTTCAAAATGTTTTGGAAAGCTTATTCAGAGGCCTAGCTGAATATTATAATTTGAGGCAAAGTAGTCCATTTTTCTGGAAAATTTGTTAACCGTTGGTGTAATCGTTAAATGGTGACGTTTTAAAAAGAAAGTTGTCATGTCTCCAACATTTTGGAAAAATTGTCGTTTGTCTCCGGTGTTGTGAAAAACCCCCGTGTCTCAAATGTTTTAGAAAATTGTTGTCTTCTTGGTGTCTTGGTGTTGTTTTGGAAAATTGTTGTCTTCTTGGTGTCTTGGTGTTGTTTTGGAAGATTGTTGTCCTCTAGGTGTCTTGGTGCGGTTTGATGCTAGGTGTGAAGGCTCAAACCTTGGTGTTGTTGGAACTAGGTGTGAAGGTTCCAAGTTTTGGTGTTCCGTTATGTCGGGTGGTTGGTGTTTTTGGTGTCGTTGTGGTTAGGTGTGAAAGCCCAACTTTGGTGATATTTGGTGATTGTTGTTGGTGTGTCATATTGTGACTAATTTGGTGATTGTCTGTGTGCATTCATGGTGTCGCATACAGCATATGCATTTATTTTGGTGAAGACCTTTGGTCTTGGAGCTAGGTGTGAAAGCTCAAACTTTTCTAAAACTGGTGAGCCTGGTGTGAAAGCTCTCAATTTTGGTGACGCCCCTATTTACGGGCAAGATTTTTGGTGATTTTGGTACCACATGCATATGCTCGTTGGTGTGGGCTGCATTCATGCATCGTCATGACATTTGGTGACTGATTGTGGTGTTTATAGTTGATGTATAATTATAATTGATGTGTGTTTACGATTTGGTGTGCGTAGTGAGGTGGTAGACATAGTTATCATATTCTAACATATTGCCTATCATTTTACGCTATTATATTGAAGATATCTCACCCCTTCTGTTTGAATGTTACCCCTATGCGGTAACGTGCAGGTGATTGCGAGTGAAGGCTTAGGTACCTTCGCTATTCTGAGTCGGTGTCGTCGGTGTCCTTTGCTTTGATGTGTAACACTCAAGGGGGGGATAAACGCTAAACTTTGGTTGTCATGTTTCGTTATTTGGAGTCCATTCAGGACGTTGTTATTTTATGTTTTAGAACTTATATTATATTCCGCTGCGTGGTGATGTATTTTTGACAAGGTGCTATTTATATCGTATGAGACGTTTTATTTAACGATGAATGTGTGACATCTCTTTTCGAAATATGAAATAAATTTTTGTAACTCTGATTTTTATTAAATAATTACCGGGTAGAAAAGGGGTGTTACAGATATGACCTCCCTAATTGAAGACATGTTACAAGAAGGCACTATTGTCCCCAGCAATATCCCTTACTCTCCCCCTGTTTTATTGGTTAAGAAAAAAGATGGAACTTGGAGGTTTTGTATTGACTATAGAGCACTTAATGCAGTCACTGTTAGAGACAGATTCCCGATACCCACTATTGATGAGCTTCTAGACGAACTCGGCTCTGCTAAAATATTCACCAAGATAGATCTACGCTCAGGTTATCACTAGATTCGGGTTGCACCAGAAGATACTCATAAAACAGCTTTTCGGACTTTCGACGGACATTACGAGTTCCTAGTCATGCCTTTTGGGCTGTCTAACGCTCCGTCCACCTTTCAATCAGCGATGAACGATTTACTAAGACCTTTCCTAAGACGGTTTGTTCTGGTTTTCTTTGATGACATTCTAATCTACAGCCGCTGTTTATCTGATCATTTACTTCATTTAAGACTTGTTTTAGATTTACTTTAGACTCATAAATTTGTTGCGAAATTATCTAAGTGTGTATTTGCAGTTGATGTTGTTCATTACCTAGGCCATATTATTTCTGTTGATGGTGTATCCCCAGATCCTGGTAAAGTTCAACCTATCCTTGATTGGCCAAAGCCACGTTCACTCACGGCACTCATGGGATTTTTAGGCCTCACCGGATTCTATCAACGATTTGTGCGTCACTACGCCTCTCTCGTCGCTCCTCTCACCGATTTGTTGCGTTTCACTAAGTTTAATTGTAGTACAGATGCCGAGATGGCTTTTACAGAGCTAAAACAGAAAATTACAACAGTGCTGGTAGAGGTGTCAATTTGGCCCAAGCCCCCAAGCCCAGCCCCATTGGCCCCCAATCAAGCCCCATAAAATTGAAGCCCCCTATTTATGGGGCTTTTTTTAGCCCCAGCCCACACTTTTAAATTTTTTAGTGGGTTGGGGCCAGGGCTTTGTGGGCTGGCCCCCAAATTTTATTCTCATTTTTTTCCCACTATTTACACCTCTACTTTCATTCTTTCACCCCCATTCCTCTTCTCCCTCCCTCTTACCACCACATTCTTCTCCCTCTCACCACAACCACCACCACCATCTCCCACTCACCACCACCACCTCATTTTCCCTCCCACCACCACCACCTCCTTATCCCTCTCGCCACCACCACCCCACCTCTTTTCCCACTATTTATACCTCTACTTTCATTCTTTCACCCACTTCCTCTTCTCTCTCACTCCCACCACCACCACCACCACCATCTTCTACTCACCACCACCACCTCATTTTCCCTCTCACCACCATCACCTTCATTTTCCTCTCACTACCACCACCACCACCACCACCACCACCTATTTTCCCACTATTTACACATCTACTTTCATTCTTTCACCCTCTTCATCTTCTCTTTCACTCTCACCACAACCACCACCACCATCTTCGACTCACCACCACCTTCTTTTCTCTCTCACCACCACCACCACCTCCTTTTCCATCTCACCATCATCACACAACAACCACCACCTCCTTTTTCCTCTCACCAACCACCACCACCACCTATTTTTCCACTATTTACACATCCACTTTCATTCTTTCACCCCCTTCCTCTTCTCCCTCACTCACCACCACCTCCTTCTCCCTCTCACCACAACCACCATCATCACTATCTCACACTCACCACCACCACCACCACCAAGAGTGGGTCATTATTTACAAAATAAATATTCAGTGCCCATGGGCTAAACTAGGCTATCAAAGTTGAGTGGGTCACTTTTTGCAAAATAAATATTCAGGGCCTATGGGCGGGGCTGGGCCCACATGGGCCTTATGGGCTTGGGGCCTATGTGGGGCCTTAGGATGATGGGCTTTTTGGCCCATGGGCCATGTGGGCCTAGGGTGGGCTGGCCCACGTGGGCCAAATTGACAGCTCTAAGTGCTGGTGCTTGCTCTCCCTGATTTTACCAAGATCTTCGTGGTTGAAACAGATGCATCTACTGTCGCCATCGGTGCCGTTCTCTCTCAAGATGGTCACCCATTAGCTTTCTTCAGCAAAAAGATGTGTCCTCGGATGCAAGCAGCTTCAGTGTATGTGCGAGAAATGTATGCAGTCACTGAAGCAATAAAAAAGTGGCGTCAGTATCTCTTAGGAAGGCATTTTCACCTTTATACAGATCAGAAGAGCCTTAAAAGCCCACTCTCGTTGCTCAACTCAAAGTATTACAAGTCAGACGAAAAAGGAAAGGAATTAGTTCAAAAGTTCACATCAGAGACAGACATGAAGAATGAATACAGTTTTTCAAATGACTTGATCTATTTCAAGGGCAGACTTTTCGTACCTGACTCTGCAGATCTACGGAAAGCGTTGCTGCATGAGTACCACAGCACCCCTGTAGCCGGTCATTCTGGTGTTAAACCCACTTTAGCAAGACTCTCTGCCTCCTTTTCATGTCCAGGAATTCACAAAGACGTCAAACTCTTCATCAAACACTGCACTACCTGCCAACAGAACAAGTACCTACCACAAAAGAAACAATGGTTACTTCAAGCCCTACCATCACCAAATCAGGTGTGGGAAAAACTAACAATGGATTTCATTACTCACCTTCCAAACTCTTTTGGACATACAGCAATCTGGGTGATCTGTGACAGACTTTCAAAGTATGTCCACTTCATAGGACTTCCAACAAAATACTCTGCCGTAGATCTGGCCACTAGATTCTCGGTAGAGATCTGTAGACTTCATGGAATCCCCAAGTCCATCATTTCTGACAGATATCCCTTGTTCTTAAGCACTTTCTGGAAAGAATTTTTCGTGTGCAGGGCACCACACTAAAGTATAGCACCGCTTACCAACTGATCTTAACAACTTGGAATCCACACTGCAACAGCGACAAGAGATACTTAGAGAGTTGAAAGAGAACTTAAAAATAAGCAGACAGAGAATGGTAGAACAAGCTAACAAGAAAATGAGAGACTATACCTTCAATATTGGAGATCTGGCTCTTCTGTGTCTACAACCTTACCGCCAGCACACTGTTGCTCGACGGTCCTCTGAAAAACTAGCAAAGTGTTTCGACGGCCCATTTAAGGTTCTCCGGCGTATTGGTAAAGTAGCCTATGAACTGGATCTCCCCCATGGAGCACGTATCCACCCAGTGGTTCACGTCTCTCAGATGCGTCCTTATTTTGGAAATGACCCTCAAACTCATTTCACCCCTCTCCCCTATGACACAGAAGGATCTCTACCGAACAATGACGAAGGCAATAACTCTGTTGGTTATACAGAGACACTAGAAAAGGAGCAGGGTGGTTCGGTTTCTGTACAGCAAGGGGAGCAAAACGTGTTTGGTATAGATGAGAAGGGCGAAAAACAACTAAGTTCGGTGGAGGAAGGCAGCGAACCTACTTATACCTCCAAGTACCATTTGAACACTCCACTTAACAACTTGGAAAAAAAATATTAAGGTTTCACTTTCCCCAACCACTTCTGCACCGTTGGATGAAGGTACCACTTCCCAAGCTAGTTTTGACCCATCACAGTCGTTGGGTGCATATACACAGCAAAGCACTGTTAAAGCGCTGCTCCACGCGCCTGACACGCAGCAGACGCTTTCTGCCAAGGCCGCTGACACACGCAAGCCTGCCTTCACACCTTGGGACAACGCGCTGCTTCCCACGCCGTTGGATCTCCACGTGTCTTCCCAGGACTCATCCAGACCATTCACCACTGCTGACACACGCGTGCCACCTTTCACGCCTTGGGACTCCAAACGCGCCTCAGCCTCTCCTCCTTGGAACATCGCCCTTAATTCATGCCCCTTGGATTCCAACGTCTCTCTGCCACAGCAATCCCCACCATCCATTCAATATTTGGATTCCAAAGACCCATTCAATCCAGCAAATTCTCCTTCTCCCAGGTCCTCGGTTACTGCTCCTGCCAGCCACGTCGCACCCCCTGAATCGTTCGATCCCAACTGCATTTTGAGCGACGCATCGCAGCCGTCGAAGCCCACCTTGGGACCTGCCACACGCAAAGAGACAGCTGACGCGTGGGAACCAGCGCCATCCCAGCGAAAATCACACTCCTCTTCTCATCCGTTGGATCGCACATCTCAATCTCCACCACTTGAAGAACGCACAATCCATGTGCCCTCCACCCCAGCCAATACTGCCCAGACACGTGGCACCTCAAACCTTGAGGACAAGGTTTTTCTTGGACCCATGAGTAATGATAGTGGGGCGAAAATTAGGCCCAAAAGAGACACTAAGAAGCCCCAATGGCTGAATGGTTTTATCTAGGCCCAGTTACATTTAGTTCAACATTTTTATCTTTTAAGTGAATTGTCCTTAAGTGGTCCATGGTCCATTTATCTCTTCAGTTGCATAACCCTAGCTATATATATTGTAATGCTGCCTCTATTGAGGGATATGAATATTCAGAAGTTGTTTTATGTTTCTTTTCTTCTCTTGCAACCCTAGATCTAGTGTTTAGTTTAGCGTAGTCTATCATACAACGTTAAACCACTTAAACTAACATTATTTTCAAATCATTTTTGCTCAATCTATTTGGTCGAAAATCCATACTAATAATAAACTAATGATCTCGAGTTAATTTTTTGACCCCAATCTTGTATTTTTCTCGATCAATTTCCATTAATAGTTAATGTAAGTTTGCATTGTAAATTAACTTGAATTGGCATAAATTATAAATTATAGTATACATTTGTAAATTATATCATCAATATAATTAATAATACAGTACCTAAATTTGTTGTGCTACACTAAACTTTCTAAGTGTCACTTTGGTGGGGTGCTCTCGGTTGAGTACCTAGGTCACATTGGTGTACAAGCCGGCCCTAGAAGGATTACGATTAGGCAGTTTTTCTTTGTAAACACCCCCCCCCCCCCCATTTACCCCATACCCCCCAAATTGACCAAATGGACAAAAATACCCTTAAAAAAATGTTAAAAAACGAATTCATTCATCATTCCATCATATTTCTGGAAAAAGTAATTTTTTTCCCTAAACTTCCCGGGAATAGACGTATTTCCGGAAAGAATTCCAGAGATACGCCAAATTACGATATTTCCGGAAGGTTAATTTCCAGGTTTCCGGAATTCTTTTTTTTTTGCAATTTCGTTTTAATTAATTTTTTTTTTTGCTTTTTCAGTGGCAACCAGAACAGGAAACATAGAGCGAGGCGAGCATTCAGGAGCAGGACGAGGAGATGAGCAGAGTCCTTCTGGCAGTAGGATCTGATTCAGATTGAGGACTAGACAGGCCGGACACGCGTCTGAGCGTCATAGGCGTGTCCGAGAGCAGCAGGAGCAGGAGCATTATTATCACGAGCCTGCTAAGCCGGACGCCATGCATGTAGATGACCAGGCTGAGGCTGAGGTTGCTCAGCATGATGATGAGGCTGCTGAGCAGGTTTTATTACACCGGTTGCATGTCCACTGCGTCCACAGACTACTACAGACGGGAGAGGTAATACTTTTAATAATTTGTTTATTTTTTAACAATTAATTACTTATAATAATTTATTAATTACTTTTATTTTTTTACAAGACCGGAGTAAGATTAAAGTTGCTTCTCATGGGGGGCAGATACTGAAGATGAGACCTCAACAGCACCACCCACATATAGCAGGATGGTTGCAGCAGGCGCATCTGTTTGAGCTGGACATCACACCTCTCGGCAACATCAACCACCAGTTCATATCAGCTTTTGTGGAGAGGTGGAATTCTGAGACCATCTCATTCCACATGCCGTGGGGGAAGATGACAGTGACGTTGGACGACGTGTCCGCGTTGCTCCACTTGCCGCTCACCGGCACACCGTTGGCGCATCAGCCACATTTTGACATTGCCGATGCTATTCGGGCTGGAGTTGACCTGGTGGGCATAGACCACACAGCCTGCTGGGCAGAGTGTCAGTTCATTAGGGGACCGACATTCCGATTTTCTTTCTTGATGGCCGCATACACACAAAACATGGAGCGCGACCATCTTGATCAGGTGGCACGGTGCTATCTGCTACACTTGTTGGGCAACACCATTTTTGCCGACAAGAATCACACATCTGTCCCTGTCATGTGGGTGACTCTTATTTCTGACTTTGACCTGTGTGGCCAGTGGGCTTGGGGTCCAGCTGCTCTAGCTATTCTCTACGAGCAGCTGAATGATGCTTGTTACTGGGAGACGGCGCAGATTGACGGATACGCTTCTCTGCTGTAGGTAAATAATTAATTAATTGTTTTTATTTCTTTTTAATTACTTTTATTTATATAATTACTTATTTATTTTTTTAATTATTTTAGTGCTGGATATATAAGTATTTCCCCACAATCGTGGTGCGAAAAGTCTTCGGTGCCAGTGAACTTCCACGTTGCAGCAGGTGGGCGAACAAGAAGTGCGATAGTATCAAGCTTCCGGAGTTTCGGCAGCTGCTGGATGACTTGCAGAGGGAGCAGGTCATATGGATCCCCTGGGACGACCACAGACAGTACCTCCGGTTTCACAACATTTCATTATTTAGAGGTTGGCTGCTGTGGGGGGATGTGGTTGTGCCTTATATGCTAGACAGGGTCCGTTGGCAGTTTGGATATGTCCAGCTGATTCCCGATCCACCTATTTCAGGCCCACGTCCATCTCCGGAGGTCATAGTACAGCAGCTGGAAATACCTCTTTTTAAGGTATTTCCAAAAAACCCATATTTCTACCTTCCGAAAATATGTGTATTTCCAGAAATTTAAAAAAAAAATTAACAAAAAATTAGGGATATTTTAGAGATTTATGGTAAAATAGGGGTACGGGGCTAACTAGTGGTACCAAAAAAACTGCCTTACAATTATCCTAGAGTGCCATGCTCCTACATACTTAAGAGAGCTTTGAGTTTGAGCTTTCCCAAGGCTCACATGTTTGTATCGAGGCTTTATAACTGCGCCACAATAGACAAATCCCTAACTAGCCTCCTAAAGGAACCCAAATTTTCTCGTTCCCTAACAACTCTGTCAGTTTTAGTTCTATCTAATATTTCCTTGTCTTTTGACGTTACACAACAACTGATGCCTAATTGCCTTCTTCAAGTTGTGTTCATAAATGTCCTCCTCCTCCTCCTGATACATATGAGAGCTACTTCCTCTGACCTTATTTATAAACAAAAAAAACACATTTTAGGTTCATTAGGTAATTAATGTTTCTGATCTATAATATTAGACCATAGGAAGTATATGTTCTGACCGAATTTATCAAAAAGTGGCATTAGTATTTGGTGAACACTTTGGAGATTTTTACTCTCCACAAAGCCTCATGAATCAGTCCATCCAAATCTCGGAACAACAAAAATGGCTTGCGAAATTAATAAGGGTATATTTACGAGATTCCTTACCGACCTAGGAATGCTTTATCTTGCATCTAGGATCTCCCTACTGCCATTTTTTCGTCCATAAGCTCTCCTTCTTTTAGTTCTCCAAATCTTAGGTCTTTTATTACACTCACCTAGCATTCCATAAAATGATCACCAAAATTCAAGAGGATCCACCGATGCAACATAAATTCACTTACAGACAAGGTGTCCTATATTTCTAAAACAATATTGTTGTCCCTTAAAAGGTAGGCTTAATTGACACTATATTTTGAGTTTCAATCGTCACTCCTAGGGGTCGCTTTAAAATCAAGGCTACATTGGCGAAAAGTTCTCTCTGTTTTTTAACTGATATGCATGCTGATGTTAAACAATTTATTTAGAGGTGTCAACTTGTCAATGCAATAAATATAACGCATAGACTCTTTGGTATCCTCCACACAATCCTGGTCTAGAATCAAGTTTTAGAGGATATCTTGATGAACTTCGTAACCTTCCATTGTTATCCAATAAATGGTAATTTGGGTTTTAATTGTTTCTCTTTCTAAATTTCTCCACTTCACAGCTTTGCCCACGAGTTTTACAACATCGTCCATAACTGTTGTGTTTTTGACTAAATTATTCCGCCTACACGAGACACTAAAGACCATTGCTAATAGCATTTGATCAGGGATTCGATCTCTGGTCGGTGTGTATGGAGAGACATCGCTTGGTAGAGGTCAGTTCTTAAATAAATTCCAGTACCTTGAGGGATTACTCTCCACAGTCGCCGTGGAAGATACTCGGGTTTACTCAAAAAAAAGACTATTGTTAATGATCGTGGCTGTATTTTTATTAGTAAATTTTTGACCGACTGTTACGGATTGGGCCTTTAGTGGCCAATCTGCCTAAGGCCCAAACACCAACGACCAAATCCATCAGCCAACGGTGGAGATCTGAGACCTAGATTCAATAGTCCCATTTTTTCCCAAAAACCTATAAATAAGCATTCAATGCTAGCCTTAAAGGTACACACTTTTCATTCACCTAACTTGCAATTAGCTCACTTGCTGACTTGAGCGTCGGAGTGTCATTGCAGGTGCCAACCACCCCAGATCGGAGCTCAACTCGAACTGACCAGGAACGCGACTACCAACTACCTCGGATCGAGCTTGGTATCTAGTATCGGATACCGGTCCAGAGGTACGGTACAGAACATTGGCGACCACAGTGGGAGGTACGGACTTCAAGGAGGTTAAGTTCCCCGACCCACTCCCGCATAGACCGGGCCAGCGATCTAATAAATACTCTCGGTATCACCGAAGTAAGGGACATGACACCAATCGCTGTAACGCTTTGAAGGACGACATTGAGGATCTGATCAAGAAAGGGAAGTTGAGTCAGTACGTAAACAAACCACCTCGCCAAGAGAGAGAGGTCAGGGAAGAGAATGATGACTCCAACAGGAAAGGTAAGGCTCCTCAAGACAAGGGGCAGAGCTCGGAAGACAAGCGGGATTTTCAGAAATCAAAAGGCCGAACGGTGTTGATGGTCATCTCAGGGGGTTACCCCGACGACGCTTCGGGCAAAACCATGAAAAAAAAGTGGAAAGAGATCATGAGTGCCACTTCCACATCAGAAACACCCTCGTTCCCGACCTGACCTCTCCTAGCATTTGGCGATCGGGACTTGCTCGATGGCAAGCCCAACAAGCACATACCACTTCTGATCAGAGCGGTTATGGCGAATCATGAGGTAAGAAGAATCCAAGAAGAATCCCGGTTGAACAAGGGAGCTCAGCAGACATCATCTTCATCGATCTGGTGAGGAAGCTGAAGATTGCTAAGGAAGACCTCACTCCCTACAGGGAATCGGACCTCTCGGGCTTCAATGGGTCCCGGACCAAGCCTCTTGGTCATTTGGAGTTGATGGTGACCTATGGCGAAGGGCAGCTGGAAAGAACAGTCAAAATCAAATTCCTAGTGTTATCATGCCCTTCGGTCTACAACTGTATCATCGGAAGACCGACTCTGGGAAGGCTAGAGGCGGTAACATCGACGGTCCATCTTAAGATGAAATTTCACTCACTGTGTAACAAAGTGATTACCCTCGTTGCCGACTTGGAATCCGCCCAAAGATGTTTTTACCTGCATATAAAAGCGGACCGGAAGGCCGTAGAGGAGGGGGTTCCCTTCGGAGATGCAGAGGAAGCACGGATGGTCCCCAAAAAGAAAAGAAGCAGCTCCGCTGTCGATGTGAATGTCACGGACATGGATGCAAGGTACGACCCCGACAGCTCTGAAGAAGAGAGTGATGACGAGCTCGCCCGAGAGCTTAAGAAGAAAATCAGAAGGCCGCAACCTGATGGCGATTCCCTGGAAATCCCGTTGGGGGATGATCCAGCCAAAGTCATCCGAATCGGTTCCGATCTTGATGAGGAAGTTAAGGAGAAGCTCGCCCTGTGCCTAAAGGCCCATGCCAACCTCTTTGCCTGGTCGGCAGAAGATATGCCCCAGATCCCCCCGAAGTCGCTTGTCACCAATTGGCCGTTAACCCCGGATCCAAGTGGGTCGCCCAGCGTAAGAGAGCTCAAAGCAAGGAAAAAGCAGCGGCTGCAGCTAAAGCGGTATCGGATTTAGTTAAAGCCGACTTTGTAAAGGAGGTCAAGTATACAACTTGGCTTTCCAACCCTGTACTTGTCAAGAAACGTAATGGAAAATGGTGAATGTGCGTTGATTACACCGATCTTAATAAGGCTTGTCCAAAAGACGCATTTCCTGTTCCTAGCATTGATCGCCTCATCGACAATGCTTCAAGTTTTCGTTTATTATCTTTTATGGATGCCTACTCCGGATATAACCAAATTCCGATGTTCCCACCCGATCAAGAGAAGACCGCATTCATGACCGACCTCGGTAATTTGTTACCGGGACTTGCCGTTTGGTTTGAAAAATGCAGGAGCTACCTACCAGAGAATGATGAACAAGGTTTTTCATAAACAGATCGGGCGTAATGTAGAAGTTTACCTCGACGACATGATCGCAAAAAGTGAGAGTGAATGCCTCCACATTACCGACCTTGAAGAAATCTTTACAGAAGTCTGAAAGAACAAGAGAGATTGAACCCGGAGAAATGCACTTTCGGGGTCCGAGCCGGCAAGTTTCTTGGTTTTTACCTCACAGAAAGGGGCATTGAGGCCAACCCGGATAAGTGTCGGGCAGTAACCGAGATGCGTACCCCATCCACTAAAAAAGAGCTTCAGAAGCTTAATGGTATGACCGCACTATCTCGGTTTATTTCCAACGCCGCATTCAAGTCACTCCCTTTGTTCAAACTGCTCAAGAAGGAAGCAAAATTCTAATGTACCCCGGAGCGGGACGAGGCCCTCTCCCAGCTTAAAAAGGTACTCTCAGAACCACCGATTCTGACGAGGCCAAACCCAGGGGAAACCTTATACCTATATCTGGCAATCTCGGAAGAAGCGCTTGGCGCCGTGCTCGTTCGGGAGATTAAGTAGTGGTTCGAACAAACTACCCTATCCGACAAATCTTGCACCGGCCTGGCCTGGTGGGTAGAATGATAAAATGGGCAGTAGAGCTCTCAGAGTTCGGTATCAAGTACGAGTCCAGGCTAGCAATGAAAGCTCAAGTACTTGCCGACTTTGTCGCTGAAATGACCCCGGTTGATACCGAAGACGAACTGTGGACCCTGCATGTTGATGGATCCTCAAATCCAAAAGGGAGTGGTGCCGGGTTAATGCTCGAAAGCCCGGCGGGTGCCGTTATTGAAGTATCCCTCACCTTTGGTTTCCCCACTTCAAACAATCAAGCCGAATATGAGGCGTGCATAGTGGGTCTCCGTCTCGCCCTTGACCTCTGAGTTACTCGGATCACCTTGAACACCGACTCTTTGCTGGTGGTCTCTCAGATCGGCAAGCAATACGAAGCCAAGGAACCAACCCTGCATAGGTATTTAACCCGAGTGCGGGAATTGCTCGCCCGGTTTACATTCGCCGAAGTAAAGCATGTTCCAAGATCGGAAAACGTTAGAGCGGACGTGCTATCGAAGCTCGCCAGCACCAAAGTCCCTGGAAACTTCAGATCGATAATCCAGGAAACACTCATCAAGCCCAGTTTCCAACCAATCCCGAAGCTCGGTTTCTCCGTCAATGTAGTCGAGGAAAGCAGAGGATGGATCGCGCCTATAAAAAGGTACATCGAGTCGGGGGACAAGCCTCTAGATCCGCGTGAAGCCAGATCAATCAGGAGGAAGGCCTCGTCCTTCTCCGTGATCAAAGGGGCACTTTACAGAAGAAGCCTTTCCGCGCCGTTGCTGAAATGCATCGAAGGAGGGGAAGCAGATTATGTTTTGACCGAGATTCATGAAGGGATCTGCAGACAGCACCTCGGAGCCCGATCTCTCGCCTGGAAAGTTCTAAGAGCAGGATATTTCTGGCCAACCATGGAAACTGATGTAAAGAACCATGTCAAGAAATGTTGCAAGTGCCAAATCCATGCCAGTGTCCATTTAGCACCTCCTGCCGAGCTTACAAGTCTAACCTCGCCATGGCCTTTCGTGTGGTGGGGAATCGATCTCCTAGGTCCTTTCCCAAGCGCCCCCGGTCAGGTCAAGTACCTAATAGTGGCTGTGGACTATTTCACAAAATGGATCGAAGCCGAGCCCTTGGCCATTATCAGCGCAAAAAACTACATCAAATTCTTCAAAAAGAATATAATGACCAGATTCAGGATCCCCGAGGTAGTAATCACTGACAACGGAACTCAGTTCACCGACAAGGGTTTCAGAAAGCTCATGACCGACCTTCAAATCAAACACCGGTTCACCTCGGTGGAGCACCCTCAAACTAACGGTCAGGCCGAGGCTGCAAACAAGGTACTCCTCAATGGACTAAGAAAGCGACTTGATGAAGCCAAAGGCAAATGGTGTGAGGAGTTACCCTATGTACTATGGGCTTACCGAACCACCCCCCAAAGTTCCACCGGTGAAACTCCTTTCCGACTCTCATACGGGAGCGAGGCTGTAATCCCGATCGAGATTGGAGAGTTAAGTTGGAGAACCCTCCACACAAAATCACCGAAGGACAACAACCAGGCGTTGAGGGAGAACCTCGACCTCGTCTACGAAGTCCGAGGCCAAGCCTCCCTTAAAGAAGCGCTGATCAAGCAAAGGGTAGCAGCCCGGTATAACTCAAGAGTTATCCCGAGGGATTTCGAAGTCGGCAATTTAGTCTTCTGAAGAGCCGACGTCGACTTAAAGAACGCCGCACAAGGCAAACTCGCCCCAAATTGGGAAGGACCGTACCGAGTCGTGTCTAAGACCGGTAACGGCGCTTACGAGTTAGAGACCTTGGACGGAAAAGCGACCCAAGGACTTGGAACGCCACCAAATTAAAGAGATACTACAGTTGAGTTACGCTTTGGCGAAACACGGTGTATACCGATGTTATTACGCTTTGACAAAGAACGGTGTATACCGATGTTATTATTTTGTCGAAGTACGGTGTATACCGATGTTAATTTCCCCTTCTATAAAATCCGGTGTATACCGATGTTATTACGCTTTGACAAGGAACGGTGTATACCGATGTTATTCTTTTGTCGAAGTACGGTGTATACCGATGTTAATTTACCCTTCTATAAAATACGGTGTATACCAATGTTATTACGCTTTGACAAAGAACGGTGTATACCGATGTTATTATTTTGTCGAAGTACGGTGTATACCGATGTTAATTTCCCCTTCTATAAAGTACGGTGTATACCGATGTTATTTTATACCAAGAATATTATTCTACGCTTTGACAAAGAATGGTGTTTACCGATGTTATCGATGGCTGAGGCAGCCACAACCCTGAAGGGCGAGTTCGATCTGGGCCGAGTCCCGATAAACTGCCCCGAAGGCGACATGCGTTAAGTGATCAAAGTAGATACGAACGCAGAAGTTGGTCGAGGTTGCCACTACCCTAAGGGGCGAGTTTGATCTGGGCCGAGTCCCAGTAAACTGCCC
This sequence comes from Astragalus membranaceus, assembly GCA_039519185.1. Lineage (NCBI taxonomy): Eukaryota > Viridiplantae > Streptophyta > Magnoliopsida > Fabales > Fabaceae > Astragalus > Astragalus membranaceus. The sequence continues at coordinate 154,672,761 of CM076849.1, read as the reverse complement.
TGAAGGCGACGTCCACCACTTGGGCGAATTAGAACGCAAGTGCTTAATTTTAACGAACAAAGAGTAAAACGCAGCCGAGGTAAATAAAACCGGAATTGTGGGCAGTTAAATTAAGTAAACATTACAAGTCACCCCGGATACGGCCGGGTCCTCAAGTTTAAAGGCTACAAAAATATTACAAGCCAAAGCTTCGGTTCCGCCCGGAACCCGGGATATTCCTCGCCATCGGTTCCTCCCGGAACCCAAAAAATGTACTTCTACTCGCAAATCAAGCATGGGACGGGCGCGGGTAAACAATTTCGCGCTCCTCGGAGCCGGGATTGACCTTGACAACCTGCCCTCCCTCCACAGCGTGATCCACGCTCAGAACCTCCTGGTCTAGAGACAGGGAAGGGTGAATCACGGCGATCTGGGCACACTTTTTCAAAGCTTTCCGCAGCCACCTCGACAGCCAGATCTGCCACCTCGACCATCTCAAGTTCAACACCCCGGATCCTTTCACGAGCTTGCTTAAGCTCCTCTTCTAATTCGGCAACCCGAGTCGAGGGATCCATGCTAGCCCCAGCCCTAACCTCCCCGGCTCACTAGTGCAAAATCTGCTTTAAAAAGCACTATTTGGAATCGGTTGTTTGGATAACCGATTCCAAATGTAGGCGCGGTGGCAATTTTGTAATTAAAGGAATGTTTGAAAGATTCTTTTATACATTTTGAATCGGTTGTTGAAACAACCGATTCAAAATGTGTATATTTAGACATTTGGAATCGGTTTTGTAAACAACCGATTAGGAAAGTGTTCATTTAGAATCGGTTTTATAGATACCCGATTACTAAAGTCTTCTTTCACTAAAAAAAACCCTAAATCATTCACGCCTAAATCATTCTCTCACAGTGGCTTCTATCATTGACGCATCTCTCACAGTGGCTTCTATCATTCACGCCTCTCTCACGGTTTGCTCTCGTCTCTCTCAGTTCGCACCAACCATCACTCCCTTTCCGCCGTCGCGCCTCACTCCGTCTTCGATCCGTCGCCGTGTTGCTGTCTCTGCGTGGCCCTCACTCCCTCGCCCTAAAATCAAGAGGTATAGATCTCCTCGAGGAAGGAAACCCTAAACGCCTCTCCCTCTCCTTTGTTCTCATCATCTTCCTTCACTGAACCAAATTTGTTTTGCTATTTTGGTGTTTTTAGGTTTTGTTGTTGTTAGGATTTGTTGTTGCTATAAATACAGTCTACGCTGGTTTTTCGATTCCTCATCCGCGACAGGAATCTTCAACCAGCATGCGATTCTTTCATCTTCGTCTCTCGGTTTCGATTCTCAACTTGCGGCGCTGGTTCTCTTCGTTTGGATTTGCTTCGTGTTCTTCGTTTTCGTCTCTCCCGAATCATTTAGGTTTTTTCTTCTCTTTCTATGCTTTGTTCTTATTATTCTATTTATTTTACTTCTGGGTATTTGATTTGAGTCTGATTTTGACAGATGGTAAAATATTTCAAACTAACAGATGGCAAATCTTTTGACAGAGTGAGGCAGACAGAGACTGGGAAGAAATATTTCAAACTAACACATTTTGAAGAGGTGAGATTATTTTCTATTGAAATTGTTCTCTGTGCACTTCGGGAGGGAGGATAATATTATGTAAACCCTTTATGAATGTTGTCTGGCTCTGTGTATCTCGTATAACATTTTGAAGAGGTGAGATTATTTTCTATTGACACTATGGTCTGTGTATCTCGTATATCATTACTATCAATCTAGCTCAGTTCCTGCCATTGGAAAAATACAAGAGAGCTCAAACTGTTGATTTATGATATAAGCGAATTATTATTATCCTTGAAATTTTTCGCCATTCTATATCATGTTACTTGTTTGTTTTGTAGTTGACATTTATTGGATTAGTAAAGAAGTCTTATGAGTATTTAATAAATCATAGGAGCAATCATTCTTTCAATTTTTCTTATCAGCCTTTGTGGGTTTCTGATGTAAGTCATGGTTCTTAATCTTAATGCATTCAGGTCTTCACGACTCACCATTGGATGGTCCAGATATACAAGTTGAAGCCTCCAAAGAACATGATTTGAGGAAAAACTAAGAAAGCAAAATCTGTACGTATACAATTATTTTCTATGCCTTAGATTCCTTGATTTTGTGTGTGGTTTGATAGCATTTTGGTAGGACGATATCTAGTTCAATGTGTTTATTGGAAACTAGAGTGTTCATGAATGGATTATTCCCTTTTCTTTTCATAATATTCATTTCCTTTTCTTTGATTAATTCTGGAATTTTCTATATATTTTTCCTTAGTTTTCTTTTCTTTTTCCATAAGGAAATTTCTACTAGTTCATTAGATTTGTTTCTTTATTCTTTTTTAAAGTAAACAGAAAGAATAAATTCTTGACTTGGTATGTGAATCCAATTGTTGATAATAGACTGTAGAAGAAAAAGTTGACTAATGGTTGTTTTGCAGTACTGGATTCCCAGGTGAAGAAGAGAGACTTGGTTTCTCAAAGTGGAAATTTGTATGGCCATGAACTTCAGACTTCTGGACCAGCTGCTGGCTCATCTTGGTCACATATGGTGCCAGTTTCTTCTCCTAGGCCTAGTTTGAGTAGTTGTAACATGTTGGATTTCACTTATAAGTTATAACAAGCCAGATCATAGGACTAATCAACTACCAGATCAAACATCTGAGGTAATATTTAAACATATATATGATGTTATTATTTCTTCTTTCTTTTCTTTTTCCTCATCCAAACTTTCAATTCAACTTCTAATATTATCTATAAGGCATAAGCATATGTATATATAGATTATTTATATCTGCAACATGTTAATCAAGCTAATTTAATCTATCTCTTTCTTCTGCTCTAGTGTAATAGCTCAACTGTTGGAGTTACAAAAAAGGCTAGGGTTCAGCCATCTTCAAGCCAAACACCTCTGAAGGTGACTCACAAACTCTCTCCTTTTTATCTTCTATTTGTCTCTTTACTTTTATTTTTGACAAATATTTCTCTTACTTGATTTGTGATATTGTATATATGTGGTCGCTTTGTTGTGTGTTGTTGTCTTTCTTGACTGTCTTTCTCTCCAAGACTGTTTAATCTTTTTGCTGGTAGTTACTTTACTTGTTTCTTTTGTTAATACATATGATGCTGGTAATTACTTGTTGGAACTTGAAAGAGAGAAAATTAAGTAAATGAAATTCGTATAACCTGAGTCCTGATAATACCTTCAATTATATATTATGAATCTGAAGCAGGTGAGGAAGGAGAAGCTTGGTGATAGAATAACAGCACTTCACCAACTAGTTTCCCCATTTGGAAAGGTAAGTAATTAACTAATTAACCTCTCCTTTATTTTAAACACAATACAAAAGCATTAACTATATTACAAGACCATGAAATAGTTGTTTCAAACTCTTCCATGATTCATGTTTTCTGTACCTCTATCTATATCTTTTGGCATTGATTGGAATATCACTTTTAGCTTTAAAGGAAGAAAGATGACCCTTTAACTATGTGAAAAATGTGATGCAGGTAATCCAAGAGTAACTCCCGAAGTGACAAGGGTATTCTGACATTCCAGAAGAAGCCACTTTCACCAATGTTGAGGAGGTACTCAAAGCATGTACTCAAAGCATGTTCTCAACCATAGCATATCTCTGTATATTGCAAAATAATTGCCTATCAAATATTGTTGGGAATTTGCCTATCAAAGTAAAGAAGAAGACTTTGTTGAAGGAGTTTAAGAAATTTGTGAAGGAAACCTTTTTCATACATTTCTAATTGAGAAATATTGTGGTTTGCAGTGTCAATGCTTACATTGTTTTCACAAGAGAGGAATCTGCTCAGGCTTCTTTGTCCCACAACATGTCTGTGGTATGCACTTGTTCCTCTAAGATGGGTTGGATCAAATATCACCATGTATTTTTGCTGAAGGTTTGTGGTTGGACAGTCTTCTGATATAAAATGTTTAACTATATGGCTGCAGGTTGATGGAAATCACATTCGTGTTGATAGGGCATGCCCACCCCGCAAGAAACTTAAAGGGGAGAGTGCTGGGCTTTATGATAATAAGAGAACTGTTTTTGTGGGAAACCTCCCATTTGATGTGAAGGTTCGTTTTTCCAATCAATAGTTTTCTGTTTAAGGTCACAGAATCACATAATTGTTGCACCTATATTGTCCAATGAGCTTAATATGTGATCTTTTCCCGCAGGATGAAGAAGTTTATCAGTTATTTTGTGGTATACCCAACCTAGAATCAAGTATAGAAGCTGTTAGAGTAGTTCGAGATCCTCATCTTAATGTTGGAAAGGGAATTGCCTATGTGCTATTTAAAACAAAGATATGTTGTTTTGCTGCCTGATTCGTTATATATTTTGATGAAAAATTTCTTGCTATATTGTCTTGTGCAGTTTTTAGTGCAAACATCACGGGCTTGCCTTTTGGTTTTGAAACATGGTCTGTTGTTTGTGGTTGACAAGCCTGTGATGTGAAGACTGAAGACCTCATTTTGTCACGAAGAAACCATCTTTTTTGTCTGATTACTTTTTTGAATTGCGTTTAGAATTGCGTTTTATCTATTTTTGAAAAGCATACACTTTTTTGTGATATAATCTGGAATGTAAGGATCGAAATGGACTTGTACTGTGGATTTACTTACTTTGGTTTGAATAAGCTGCTACATATATTGTAGTTTGTCTTTTTCTGTAACTGCGTACATGTCTTTTTCATAAGTTACCTTATAATGAGAATATAAGTATTTAGAAACTGATTATTTTAGTACTGAACACTGACGTACTGCAAGTCTATAACTGTTAGGTTAGGGTGCATTTTGCACCAAGTCCACATGATTTGAAATAGTGATTAAATTAATTAAACCTTTGTGTGGCAATATCTGATTTCAGTGCACTTGCTTTCTCCCTAGAATTTGAGATACAAACCGGAACAGAGCCAGTTCTAGTTTGATTAATAAGAGGAAAGTGACAGCTGAAGTAAGTATTATTTTGTGTAGTATTTGATGTTACTTACTTTTGTGTAGTATTTGATGTTACTTATTATATCTATAGATTTATGTATGGAAACCTTATCCTAGAACCGTGACTAGTGACTAGCATCTTCAAACAAAAAGGATTTGGTACAATTTGAGTTGTCAAATACTTGAATCCTTTATACATGTCATGAGGGAAACTATTTATACTTAGTAGTAAGTCTATGAGCCACATCCCTGAACTTAAAACAGAGGCAATTAGCACATGTGTAGCAAGCACTTCTATCTATTCTTTTTTAAACTAATGTTTTAAATGTTGTTTGAGATTGTTCATTCATGTTAACTGAAAATGCAGGATTCAGCAATCGGTGCTTACTCAAGAATCAATAACCTAGTCAAAGGTTTTGATAGGAAAATCATGCAAGCAGCTTTTAAGGTACATAGACTCACAATGTGCAAGAGGTTTAGAGTACATAGACTCACAATGGTGAGATGTGGAAGCAACAATGATGATGAGAAGACAGATGAATGTCAAAACAAGAGGTTTAGAGTTAAGCAGACAGATGATAATGAAGGAGGAAGAGGAGAAGGAGAAGGAAGATGAAGAAAAGAGAAAGAAAGGAAAAGGAAGAAGAGGAAGCTGAAAAGAGAAAGGAAGAAGAGGAAGAGAGAGAAAGAAGAAGAACAGAAGGGGAGGAAGATTAGTAGCATCTGTACACACACAGGTGTATTTTTAGTACTTCATTTCCTTTATTTGTTGAATTTTAGAGATTAGTAGCATCTTAGATCAAATCAGTATTCTCTTCATGATTTGAAGAAAATGTTATGCAATATATTCTGTTTTATTTTGAACATTGATTTGTTTTGTGGTTCATTAATTAAGCATTTCATTGTGATTCACTCAATTTTGGGTTGTTTTTGTATCTAGTAATGGGTGTTGTTGCTGAATATGCAGAGAACAATAGTAACAATTGGGGAATGTAACAATTGGTGGGTTGTTTTTATAAATTTTTTTTAAAAAAAGGGGACATTTTGAATCGGTTATTTAAAGAACCGATTTTAAATGTTGGGTTGTTTTTATAATTTTTTTTTAAAAAAAAGGGACATTTTGAATCGGTTATTTAAAGAACCGATTTTAAATGTTTGTTTTTTAAGCATTTTGAATCGGTTGTTTAAATAACCGATTTAAAATGTGACATTTTGAATCGGTTATTTAACCGATTCAAAATGTCCCTACATTTAGAATCGGAAGTATTCGAATCGGCAAATAACCGACTCCAAATGTGCCAAATAACCGATTCAAAAGGCCTTTTTTGCAGTAGTGGCTTTCCGAATTGCAGCTTCAAGTTCCGAAATCCGAGCCCTCAACGAGGCAACCACCTCCACGGCATCCCTCTCTTGGTTCTCAAGCTCGGAAATTCGAAGTTAGAGCTTCTTATTTTTATTGAGAGCAGAGTCCCTCTCTCCCTCAAGTTTGTCTCTCTCCGCCTGGAGGGCGGATAGGTCTTCTTGAGTCTTCACAAGAGTCGAGGACAGGGACTCATACTTCTTCTGTAGCTCAACCCGGAGATCCCGTTCTGCATCCCTCTCCGTCAGGGCCCCTGAAATTATGGAAATAATGAAATTAAGAACGGAGCTACCAGAAGCAAAAACCAAGGTAGAAAATCCCCCCTCTTACCTTTGGCCTGGTTCTCAGCCTCTGCCCTCTGGAATTTGGAAACATCAGCCAGATGCCGGAACAGCCTGGCGGTGGCTTCCACCGGGTCGACCCCGGAATCCTCCAGATGCTTTTTCAGAAAATCACCGTCTACCGAGATACTAGAAGATCTCGAAGCTTTGTGTTTCCCATGACGACTTTTCTTTGAAGCTCGGGGAGAACCACCCTGGCCAGTCTGCACCCGTTTCCCTGGGTCCTGTGAAGGGGAGGCACGATCTCCCTGCGACGAAGGTCGCTGCCTTTTCCGATGTTGAAGATCGGCGGCCCGGTCTTCAGCACTTGCAACATTGGCTACAATAACAGTGTTGATAGGAACGGCGTGCATGGGCTCATTCCGATGAGGAGTTGGTTGGGGATCTTGTTGGACACCGGCTTTACTCTTCGAGATTGCTTTCAGGCGGGCTAATTTATCAGGTACCATGCTATCTGCGAGACAAAGAAAAGAAGGAATGTTAAGGGAAGTGACCTCAAAAGAGAAAAAAGATAGTTAAAATCAAAGACATTATCGGCTGTCAAAACCTACCAAGCACGGCTAACACTTGGGACCAAGTGCCCGCCCCAACCAGCCTTGCCACGTCGATGCCGAACTTCTTGGGATCCCGGTAGGGAATCAGATCGGCAAAATTGGTCAGGATCGCCAAGGACTCCTGATCTACGGGACTTAGCCTGCTTAAGCTGACTGTGTACGCGTGAGGTCTCCGATTGAAATGGGAGAGGGACCACCCTATTTGAAACTTGGTGGACTCCAGGGATTCCCCATCCTCGCCGTATTTGCCGACATACCTCACGGCCTCCTCATTCATAGGCTCGACAAAGAACTATTTGCTTTTACAATTCTTCAAAGAGTCGGAATAGGGCATAAAAATTTTGAGGCCCCTCCTAGCCCAGAAGCTCACGTGTTCCCATCGATCCTTAGTCCCGTCCTCGTGCCTCTGGTTAATCTCGAAGAGGTATAAGAACAGATCGGAGGAGATAGGCCTCTCTAGGTGAATGCACATCAGCTCGAAGGCCCGCAGAAAGGCCCATGCGTTGGGATGAAGCTGGGAGGGGGCGAGGCTCAAAATCCCCAATATCTCTTGCTGAAAAGCGGTGAAAGGGGGGGTGATCTTCATGTCAAAGATCGTCACTCCGTACATGACGAATTTCAATGCTTTTGGTCAAACAGCTACATGTTGACCCTCGGCCATTCCTTCCACGTTCCATATCTGATCTTTTTTCCTAGAGATCCGGTTGACAATGTGGCTCAAGTAGTCTCCGGCCCGGTAAACAGACTGAACCTCCCTCAACCTTTCCGACACCCAAGAGTACTCCCGAGGAACATTCAGAGGTAGCTCCAGGGGAACGTCAACCGGCCCAACCCCGGTGTTGGGGCATTGCTCGGAATCACCCTCTTCACGAACGGGATCCCCGTTGTGGTCAAGCCCATCTTCGTTATTACGGCTTTCAGCAACCTCAGCCTCACTATCGTCGGAGCTCCAGCTAGTACTCCCTTGCTCCTCGTTATTCGGCTCTGTAGCGACCGAAAAATCCGGAAGAGGGATTCTTCGAAGTTTACAATGAAGCTGCCACCAAAGTTTAGTTTAAGGGCAAAACATTGGAAAATCCCTATTGAGTGGATAAGGGGGTTTTGCGGACCAGGTTTAGGCTCGGGAGTCGTTTATGCGTAGGGAAGGTATTAGCACCCTACGACATCCTTCTTAAGGAAGGCTACCTTTTAACTAAATGTGTAAACGTTTATTAATTCAAAAATAATGATTTTACCCTTATAATAATAATAATAAAAAAGAAGACTCGATAAACAATTAGTTATTCTTTTGTACTTTTGGAGAAAAAATGAGAGAAATGAATTAAAAGAGAAAAAAAAAGGTTTTTTATTAATGCAATTGACAGAGGTCGGCCGCCCTCTGGTCCTACGTATCTCCTGGTAGAGAATCAAATCACACGTAGTTCTTGATTTTTTTGATTTTTGAAAATGTTTGAAAAGGGGAAGAGCTTTCATAATGATCAAGCAAGCAAAGGCTTTGAGTGATCATTACTAATAACCCTTGATGGCGTTCATGACAATCAAACAAGCCAAGGCTTTGAGTGATAGTCACTAATAACTCGCATTAAATGGAAAAGAGTTTGAAAGATTTTTGGAAAAAGGGTGAAGCTATTATCAATGATTGGTTACGAAGTTCAAGCACATTCAATAATCACGGAATCATGCATATGTTGAACATTAATTAAGACTAAACATGCCAATGTGATCAAAAGATCCACTTATCAAGGATGCAAGATAGAGTTCCCAAAGCAAATGTGCGTGTGTAGGAAGGGGTGTATTTACCCTAATGACTCTATGCTACAACATGCATGTAGACTTACGTCTTCATTAGGAGGTCATACACATGGATGGAATGGCATATAATTGAATCAAGACATTTAAAATGCCTCAAAAACAAGCAAGCAATTGATCATAGGCATAGAATTGTCTTAATTAAACTAAGGAACATATGAGCAACGATTTCTCGATAGCATGAACAAAAGGAGAAATTGCATCAAGGCTAAGGTAGGCCTATCCTTTGCATTCATGAATAAGTGCGCAAAGACTAATAACACAATCAAAGAGGAGGGAGCATCAAGGTTTTGGGTAACCTATCCTTTGCAATACCCCATGGACCTTAAACCATAAACCTAACTATCATCTTTTATTCATCAAGAAATTGAAAGGAGAAAGTTGAATCATCTAAAACCATCCTCACCACTTAGAATATGATGCACTAGGCATAAGTGGGAATCATATGATTTATCATCAACAATGGACAATAATAAAATTAGAATACAAGAGCAAGTAAATAAACACTAAAGCTAAGTTGAATCACATAGGGCAATCCTCTCACTTTGAGAAAAGTGCACTAGGCACTAGTGAGAATCAACTTGCCTATCATCAACAATGAACAATAAGCAAATTAAAAATACCAAGATTAAATAAACACCTAACTAGGTTGAATCACATAGAGCAATCCTCTCACTTTGAGAAAAAGTGCACTAGGCACTAGTGAGAATCAACTTGCCTATCATCAACCACTAGCAAAAGGCAAATAAAAATACAAAGATTAAATAAACACATAACTAAGTTGAATCACATAGGGCAATCCTCTCACTTTGAGAAAAGTGCACTAGGCACTAGTGAGAAACAACTTGCCTATCATCAACAATGAACAATAAGCAATTAAAAAGCAAAGATGAAATAAACACATCCCTAAGTTGAGTCATTTCTAGCAATCTTCACCACTTAGATCAAGGTGCACTAGGCACTAGTGGGAATCATATTGCTAAATCATCAAACAACAAAAGTAACATTTAACACTAAAATGAAATACTAATGACAAGATTAAACATCATTAAACAATGAACAACAACAAAATCAACTTAGAAATATTTTTAGATTTATAAGCATGTGAACCAAAGGAAACATAGATCCACATTTTATTTAATAAAGAAAACAACAAAATTAACACAAAGCACCATAGATCTATTTTTTACAAGGGTTCATATGATTAAGCAAGGAAGTGCAACAAAATCATATCAATCCTAATTTTTTCATGATATGCGAAAATGCTAGAGCCCATAGACAACAATTTATTTATGAAATTTAGTGCATAATATGTAAAGATGCAAGGGAAATTATTCAAGTAGAAGAATAACTCCTTCAAGGCCAAGGACCCATCTCAAACACCCAAAGTTCCCTAAGTCTTTGTCAAAATGTTTGAAATGGATCCTCAAAGCAAACAACAATCAAGAAGGAGTTTGGAGTAGAGGAGAAATTATGCAAGAAAATTAAATGTGAGGTGCAAAGCTCCAAGGATTACCTCAAAACTACAATGAAATGAAGAAGGAGATGATGCACTCAAAAATTACTAGCTCCTAGCAATTTGATGATGCAACCTTGGGGAGAATGGAAGGAAAGATGGTGATCTAACAAGAAATGGAGGATTTGGTGGTTGATTTTTGAAGAAAATATATGGAAGAGGGGAGGAGGGGCTACGAATTTGGTGAGGAGAGGGAGAGGAGGTGTGCTAGGGTTTTGTGTAGGAGAATGAGAGGCAAATGAGAAGCAAAAAAAAGATGCCTCCTAGGTGTGGGAATGAGGGAGTATTTATAGGATGAAACTAGGTCTAAGGGTAGTTTAGTCTTTGTGCTTTTAATGTGCTCTAGGATTGAGTTTTGATTTTGGATGGAGGGTTGAGATCATTCATCACAAGGATTAGGGGCAATTAGAAAGCACAAAGTGAGGAGAGAGGGGGCTAAGGGGCGTAGCTTCAGGAGGTGAGTGAAGGATAAGTTTAATTACAAAAATGTATTTTCTCATGAAGCATATTACAAGAGTGCCATTTTAATTAAAATGAAGGGTGAGGATTGCATCTAACACTTGAATGGAAGGCCATGATTTAAACACAATTTGCAATCAATAAAATAAACCAAAAATGGGGAAAAAAGGGCTGGAATTCGCAGCCAAAGGATAAGAGAGAGAGAGTAATTGCAAGTTGTCATTGTACTATTTGTCTCCCACTACCTCTCTAATTATCCTTTCTTTTTCTTGATTTTTTTTTTCTAGATAATTCTTCATTAATCTTACCATTTTGGGCCATGTCCCATGATTCAATGATTGGGCTCTGAATTTTATGATCTCACCAATCCCAAAATTGATTTGTTGACCCCACTCCAAAGGAAATGACCATTTTACCCTTTTGTTCAAAAACCGAATTTCATGCCAAAAATATTCCCATGATGCACAAAAAATACACAACTATACTCACTTGGATTCACATAAATTCCTCAAGAGATGTATAATGGTTTTCACCGAGAAATTATTTATTTTAGTGAAATGACCAAAATGCCCTTTTGGTCCCAAAAACCCTAATTTGCTCCAAACTTCATTTCCACTCTAACAACGATCTTGAGACCCTTTGGATGACTCTAAAACTCTAGAAATGCATGCATGATGAGAAAATAAGTTTTTTTCTTGGCGAAATTACCAAAATACCCTTTGAACTAGGAAAAAAACCCTAGAAACCCTAGACATGCTCTAAAGTGCTCTAAAATGCCATGCAATGCTTTTCTAACCCTAAAATGCATTCTGAAACTTCTAAGATGCAAGCATGATGCTCTTCCTAACCTCTAGGATGAATGCTAAGACTTGATTTATTTTTGATTGAAAATTAGGGTTTTGACCTAAGCCGGACAAAATTGGGGTATGACAGCTGCCCCTCTTTATTTATATTTTACTAGGAAATACGGAGGGTTTTCCAGGTTTCTCGAGTAAAATAGAAATGAAGATAAAAAGACACTAATTTTGTCAAAATTATTATATTTTATTTTTTTTTAGAAAGACAATGGGTTGACATAGAATAAAAGTAAATAAGGATCACTGGGGATTTGAAGGAGCACTGGGGCTCTGATGGTCTAATTCACAGTCGATGCTTGGCGCATTGATTGGAGTTAAACTGAAGGACCGACGGGGTCTGAAGGGCATGCCTAAGCCTGATGGACCAATGGGTCTGATGGACCGCAAACTAGCAACGGTACTAGTAAAACGGTCTGCTTGGGGGGTGGCCTTTTCGAGCGGCCATGGGGGCAAGGTCAGGTCGTTGACCTGATTTGCACACCTCGAAGGACGTGCACTGTGTTTTTTAGGCGGACACAGCTAGTCTGAAGGGCCTGGGCCGGATGATCCGTCGGTTGCTCGATAACGCGACGTGCGATCTGGATTGAAGGACCGTTGTTGGTCTGAAGGAGCGCTTGGGCTCTGAGGGACCGCTGGGGTCTGGAGGAGTACTGAGACTCTGAATTGTGGTATGAGACCAATGCTTGGAGCACTGATTTTGAAGAAACAAACTATTGGGATCGGCACATGGCGTACCTGCCTAGAACATACCTAATGAATGCATTTACCTGAGACGGGGAGAGCTATCTATATTCGGCATGTCTAAAAATGCAATGAATGATGTATGCGCGCAATATAGGTATGTGAAATGGTAAGTGCTCGATGGGGTGAATGAAATGTGGCAGATGCTGTGAGTCGAAGTTGATGGGACATGGAGGTTGACGAACAACGTGTGTGAATGCAGATAAAGTAGGAATGTGGTCGTGCTGATTGATTTTGGTGGAATGATGAATGTGATGGAATGAGCAATTTTTCTCTTTTTGTCTTTTTTTTGCTTTTCTCTTTTTTTTCTTGGTATATGAGTGTATGGAATGCAAAGTGTGAATGGGATGCAAATGTAATGCTTTGACGCGAATGCCATGCATGGTACAGAGATATGATTAGTAATGTAAAAAAAAACTCTTTTTTTGGGGGCAACGATGAGACCGGCACTCGGACATCTATCGAAGCAAACAATGTCATGTATGTAATGTGATGAACGTGAGATGATGAATGAAATGGGTATACCATGGGTGTTGAACCTGATGGAATGAGAAAGTTGACAACGGTGAATGAGATGTGAATATGACTGTAGTGATTAATTTTTGGTGTGACGATGAATGTAATGGATGGATTTTTCTTTTTGCTTTTTTCTTATTTATTTTGCTTCTTTTCTCGATGCATGCAATGCGAATGTGAATATAATGCGAATGTAATACTTTGATGCAAATGCTATGGTGAATAAAGGAAACACATGAATGCATAGCAAATGATATGATTGGTGAAGTAGAAAGCTTTTGGCAACGATGAGACCGGCACTTGGCACGTCTATCGAAGCAAAAAAGTGTTAAAGGTATGCAATGTGATGAATGTGCAATGCGAAAGTGAATGGACTACAAAAGGCCCGTGAATGATGGATGTTGAAGTTGGTCGGAAACAGAAATTGATAAGCTGTGGATGCGGATGCAGATAACATGCGAATGCAAATGTACTGTTGATTGCATGATGGAATGATCTATGCTTTGGTGGGAGTAACGGGTGCAATGTGGATGATTTTTGCCTTTTTGGTTTTCTCTTGTTTTGCCCCTTTTCATGAATAAAAGAATGAATGAATGAATGAATCAATGAATGAATGAATGAATGAACGTGCACACGTAATGCTTAGATGAAGGGTTGTGGTAGCTGCATGACTTGATGTTGTATGATGCAATGATTGGATGTTTGTTGGGATGTGGGAGATTTTTTCTGTCTTTTCGTTTTATTGTCTTTTTGGTCTTTGATGAATGCATGAAATGAGAATATGAATGTGATGGATACGTAATATTTTGATGCAAACGCTACGGTGAATAAAAGGAAATGCCTAAATACATGGTGCAATGATGTGATTGATTAGGATGTAGACAGACTTTTGGTAATGATGCAACCGGCATTTGACATTTTTATTGAAGCGATACATGTTAAGCGTGGCTATGCATGCCCGCATACGCCATGCGTAATGCACAAGAAGCAAAATTGTGTAGGCAAAACAAATGGAATGTGAATGCATGTACCATACTTGTATGAAAGAGTTGTGATGGGTATGATCAGATGCATGGTTTAATTCTAGAATAATGAGGACATGTATAATGCATGATTTGTTGGTAACAACACTTTTTTGTTTTTGTAAGGATGCAAAAATGTTTGATGAGAAACAAAACTTTTGATGCTGGGAACAGAGAGCTGAACCTTTTGAATTGATCGTTCCTTGTAAGAAAGATTTTTGATGGCTTGGACTTGAACTCTGGTAAGCTCAAGATTGTCATCTTGAAAAGTGTGGCTTGCGGCAATGTATTAGTGCCCTTTCTAGAGATTGAGATGTGTATTTGCAGATGGGTTCTCATTTGGTTATGATGACCCATGATGACTAAGCTTTCAAGTCTAAGATGTTAACTTAGAGGGATTGTCATTATCGTGTGTCTCTCTCTTTGGAGCATTTGCTTAATAAATATGAAAAACAGTGCGAATGTAAATGAATGTGCCAGTTGACTCAGGGTTCAAGAAATGTAGGGTATAGTTAAGTGTGACACATGAGTGGAGTGGAGGATGAGGTTTATTGGCTCAAACTTATGAGAGATAAGCTTGCCCCAAGGTAAAAATGTTTGATTGCCTCAATTTTGACTTCAAATAGTGGGGAGTGAAACTAAGGAGGACAATGACAACTAAGGATATAGACTGGTTGAGGGATTGGGAACTATGCAGGTATTGGGGTGACGCGTGGCTAGGACTGAATGGAATGGGAGGTAGAAGGATTCTTTCGGGCCGAGGGATATGATGCCCCGGTCTACAAGAGGACAAGGTTGCCCCAATCCATGAAAGGTGAAGATTGCCCCATCTCGAGTGGGATTGTGACAGGGGTAAAGTTAGAATAATGGGTTGGAAATTAGTCTGGTACGACTATATGAACGGGGTGAAAGATGAGGGTATTTTGGGGATGCTAAAAAATCTCCCTGAGTTTGAGTGGAATGGAGGGTGGGGGATTGTCCCATTTTGATATGATAAGTCAAGTAACTGCCTTAGTAGGGATTTGTGGTTTTCCTTGGGAAGGGTTCCACAAGCTAAGACAGTCAAAAGTTTTTTGGTTCGATGAAAATTCACTTTGTTGATGATCACCGTTATCTTCTCTTGATGAACTTCGAGCGTGCAAGCCCTTTAAAGTTTTTTTTTATTTATTTTTTTTTATTTTTTGTGTAATAATATTTTTCTCTTTGTTTTTTTTTTTTTTTAGCAAATAAATTATTCTGATTATTTTGTCCTAGAGTATAAGCTTTGAGAAAAATGGAAGCAACCAATCACTGATCGGAATAGGCCTTCGGATTGTAATATGGCCAGTAGTTAATGATTCGTGAAGGAAATGATTACTTTGCTCCTAAGAGTGTTCGGGGTTGATTGAGACAAAGAATCTTTTATGCGCTTCATGGTAGAATGAACCTGTTTTAGGGTTGTAGCGCATTTGAGGGTTTATGGAGGATAGGATGCTTAGGCCAAAGGAAGTGTTTGAGGGTTTATTTCAGACAAGGATCTTTTATATGCTCGATGGTGTGAAGTGTCAGCTCACAATTTCTACCACTTTGGGGTTTTTTTTTTTTTAGGATTTTTCGATCCTCTTTTTTGAATTTCACTTTTTTGTGATTTTTCTTTTTTCTTTCGAGCTGAGCGAGCTGTTAGATATGGGATTGATCATTGTCTAAGGTGTTTGAAAGATTTTTGATTTTCTTGGCTCGGAGTGGGTGGCAAAAGGTATTTCTCTTTTTAGGATGCGGGAAAGTTGCCAAGCTTCACTTCAAAACATGATTGCTTATTTTCTCGAAATTGTAACTATAGGACAAAACTTCATTTTAACATATTTGCTTTTCCTTATTTATTATTTTTTTTTATGCCCTAATTTTTGCTTAGGCTGCTCTCGCGAGTTTTCAACCTAACGGGCTTTTCTTTTTTGGATTTCTTTTGTTTTTTTTTTTACTCAAAGGACTTGCACGAGTGTTTAGAATGCTAGCAGAAAATCTTAGTGATCATTACTCTACCCCAGTATGGAGCGTACAAAGTGTTATTCGTGAAGTGAAATACTCTTGTGGGGACTGGGCCTTCTATGGATGGTTGGATCTGGTTTTGAAAATGAAGAAAGATGGGGGTAGTATAACTGACTCGAACAACGATAAACACACATGTCATGTTAGTTTATTTTGCAAATGCTTCGTGGAGAGTTAACACCGCTTAAGATAGAGCAATTTTAATTGTCAAAACCACACAAGTTAACAAAATAGACATTTACGCTTCTTATCACGGGTGTGAGATATATGTTGGCTGGTGTCCTTGGTGGGGCACGCAGTGGCTAAGGGTCAAGCCTATGATATGGTCAATATTGTAGTGACCATGATGATGGAGGAGTTATTGGTGAATTCCATTGAAGGGTTAGGTGGGTAGGTGGTTTCCATGAATGTGGTGGGTACGAGTAGGATGTATATGGAGTGAAGGGTGAAGGACTTAATGTTGGTGAATCAAGTTAGGGTATGACAACATTTTCCAAGGAAGAGGAAACAATTAAAATATATTTTCAAAAAGGCATCGTCTCTCATCAAACAGTGTGTCGAAAAAATCTTATGAGTTTCATTTTTTTTTATTTTTTGGAAAAATTATTTGAATAAAGCAGAATGCATGAACATATGGATGTTGTTGTACACAGGCAATGATGCAGGTGAATGAAATGTGTAACCATATCTTAAGAAAGTGTGTGATTTTTTTTTTTATTTATTATTATTTTTTTTTTAAAATTTCAACTAGAGTGAGAGGCTAACAAAACAACAACAAAAAAAAACTATTGGATGATGAATGATGCAAGAATAGAAGAAAACGAAGCAATTCTTAAATTTGCTTTAATGCATGTGAGAGGATTAACACCCTTGAGATGGATGTGAGAGGAATAAATGACTTTCGTTTTTGTTTTTTTTTATGACGCATGAAGGAGATTACTGTATTTGAGATGCATGGGAATGAAGGACTTTTGTTTTTGTTTCTTTATAATGCATGAAGAGGAGTAATGAAATAATGAATGAATGTAATTTTTTTTTATAATACCAATGTAATATTTATTATTTTTGGTGCATGGATATGCAAGATGATGCACTTTGGATGAGATGAACGATATTTTTGTTATTTTCTAGATGATAAGATGCACGGTAAGGGGAATGATAATGAAATGTTTATGGAGAAATCATTTTAGTATGAATGCATGGTGATTTTTTTCTATATGTTTTCTTTGAATAAAGTATAATGCATGAACATATGGATGTTTGTTGTACATGAGCAACAATGGAGATGAAATGCGCGATGATTTTTGAATGTGACAGAAGGGTACCTTAAACTGGTATGAATGATGAATGATACAATAATGGAGAAATTTCTGATTTTTATTTCGATGCATGTAGGAATATGAGATGCATGTAAGAGGAAAAAAAATTTTTATGATGCATGGGAGTAATGCCTTTAAAGTGGATGTGAAAGAAATAAAAGGCTCCCCTTTTCTCATATAATGCATGAAGAGGAAATGAAATGATGAATGAATATATAATACCACAATGATATTTTCTTTCCTATATGCAAGATGGACAAATAATGCAAATGATATTTCTGTTATTTAGAGAAGATGAGATGCATGGTGGCGAAATGAGATGTGTATGAAAAGAATGATCTTATTTTGTTATGAATGTATGATGAAGATGTAAGTGCATGGAATGCACATGATTGTTTGATTCCAATGACATGTAAGATGTTCAAAGAAATGATTATTTTAAATGAGTTTATTCTAAAGTGCTCTAAAATGCCATGCAATGCTTTTCTAACCCTAAAATGCATTCTGAAACTTCTAAGATGCAAGCATGATGCTCTTCCTAACCTCTAGGATGAATGCTAAGACTTGATTTATTTTTGATTGAAAATTAGGGTTTTGACCTAAGCCGGACAAAATTGGGGTATGACAGGCTCGGTGTCGGACTCATCCGAGTCAAGAACCACTATCTCAGGGTGATCTCCTTCCGGTAGCTCATTACTGGGAACCTCGGGAGAATGGTCATCTGCTTGAAACCTGAAAGGAGCGGAACCCAGGCCTTCCTGAACCTCGGGACCAACCAACCCAGATGCACCAGCACGTGCTTCGGCCGAGTCTCTAGGATCATAAGTCATCAGTTTGGCTACAACGGGGAGATCTACGTTGACAACCCGGCGGGTTTGTTTCGTCCTCGCCAGATCGGACCTGCAGAAATGAGGGCTTGCCAAGTCAAGTTGATACTAAAGCAGTGGGTCCACAACGAAGTCGGAACCCGGCCTGACGACCCCCACTCTGTATTAATAAATTTGGGTTTTAAGAGGTCCCGACTACAGCCTAAAGCGAGATGCAGACAAATAAAAGAAGGGGACTAACCTCACAAGATTGGAAGCTCGCCGACACTTGATCTGATCGCGTGCTTCCACGATCTCGCTGAGACTCACCACGAAACTCTGAATCGGCGGCTGGATAAATGAAACGCTAAGAGTCGAGATTAAGATCGGAGGTCAGAGCAATTCGCAGAAGTCAGTGCAAGTGATGGAGGTCCCCTCCCATATTTATAGGGGACTGAGGGCCTCAAAGTGGGCCTGGGCCAAAGCTACGTGACCCATCACTAGCCCCTATAGTAGGCGCGTCGATCCAAGCGCCATCATTACTCCAATCACCCTCGAACGACGCGTCCCATCAATGACAGGCGTGGAAATCGATGTGTCGCTGTGTATGGAACGCCTCGAGTCACTCGGTCCACCTTCGCAAACCGTTCCGAGGCTGAGGGAAAAAGCTCGGGCGAACACAGGCTCGGTCTCGGAAGCTCGCCTCTTGTAAGGGGAATCGATGCGTCACTGTGAATGGAAAGCCTCGAGTCACTCAGTCCACCTTCGCGAACCGTTCCGAGGCTGAGGGAAAGAGCTCGAGCGAGCACAGGCCCGGTCTCGGAAGCTCGCCGTTTGTAATTAACGCCCGAAACACATGGCCACACGGAGAGATTCTAAATTCGCCCGTCGGAAAACCAGCACAGCCCGGGTCTCTCACGTTCGGAGGCCGGGGGCAAAACGCTGAAAGAAGTAAAAGCCCGGCCATGAAAGTCCATCCCGGTCTTCTAAACGACAAATCTAGCCCGCCCCAAGGCGACCCGACTTGGGGGGCAACTGTTACAGATTGGGCTTTTAGTGGCCAATCTGCCTAAGGCCCAAACACCAAAGGCCAAATCCATCAGCCAACGGTGGAGATCTGAGACCTAGATCCAATGGTCCCATTTTGTCCCAAAAACCTATAAATAAGCATTCAATGCTAGCCTTAAAGGTACACACTTTCCATTCACCTAACTTGCAATTAGCTCACTTGCTGACTTGAGCGTCGGAGTGTTATTGCAGGTACCAACCACCCCGGATCGGAGCTCAACTCGGACTGACCAGGAACGCGACTACCAACTACCTCAGATCGGGCTTGATATCTAGTATCGGATACCGGTCAAGATGTACGGTACAGAACACCGACCATCCGCATACGAATGCTGAAATTGAAGTTTTAATTAGGTACTTGGATAATTGGCTTCACAACTTCATTATTGATGAACCACACCATTATGCTCCTTTTTTCCTTTGGCCAAGTCCTGGTACAACTCCTCCATTCATTAGCTTTTTTGTTAGCACGTGTTTAGTTTGACATCAAGTTTGTCAAAATCACGATAAGAATCCATGACCACGCATGCAGAAGCTTGGATTTAGAAGTTCTTCAACACCGCGAGTTTTCCACGACAAACCATGTCACAAACACAAGTTTGAAGGTCGAAAAGCGTAACCAAACATACACTCAATATTTTTTTGACCGGGAAAAATATACTTAATAACAAATAGAAACTTTATGTCAAAAATAAAAAATAAAAAATAGAAACTTAGGAGTAAAATGGAAGAGATGACAAAAAGAAATATAATCTAATCTAATGTAATCTAATCTAATCTAATCTAATCTAATATCAATAAAACAAATCTAATATCAATCAAACAAACCTTCTTGAAATTACCAATTTGGATCTCTTATTAACAAGATACATATATCTAATTTAAGCGTAAAAGTGTCGTTACTCTCTCTTTATTTCTTTTTCTTGTAACACTCTCTTTCTTACTTTTTTTCTCTTTCTTTTTACACTCTCTTTCCTTCTTTTCACTTTTCTCTTACACTTTCTTTCTTCATTTTTTCTTTTTACTTTTCCCAAAATCAATTCTTCTCTTTCTCTTATAACTTCACTTTAGTTTTTTAACTAAATTTCTAAATTTATACAAACACTACTCTACTAAAATTACCTATAAAAATGTAAATGAGTCACAATAAAAAACAAAAAAAAAACTATCACCTCTTTGGAAAAAGTTATCACCTTAAAACATTAATTTTTATCTCCAAAATCTGTCTACACTCTTATTGAAAATCTACTATCACCTCTTATTGATAATCTACTATCTATCTTTTACTATCTACTATAATCTACTAACTAACTAAAATAATCAATTGAAACTACGAGATAACTGCACTGATATATAAAAAAAAACAGGATAACTGCAGTGATATATAAAAAAACACGGGATTAATATTTCCCATTGAAAATTATAATTTTTGAAGACTACTATAAACCTACTATCTAAAAAAAATAAGAAGGCTTAATGACTATTTTAACTGATTAATATTTAAAAACACGTGACAAATATTTGTCACTAAAACCCGAAAAATGACAAATAATTGTCTCTGATATATAAAAAAACACGGGATAAATATTTCTTATTGATAATCTACTATCTATCTTTTACTATCTACTATAATCTACTAATCAACTAAAATAATCAATTGAAACTACGAGATAACTGCACTGATATATAAAAAAACACGGGATAGCTGCAGTGATATATAAAAAAACACGGGATTAATATTTTCCAATGATAATTATAATTTTTGAAGACTACTATAAACCTACTATCTAAAAAAATAAGAAGGCTTAATGACTATTTAAATTGATTAATATTTAAAAACACGTGACAAATATTTGTCACTAAAACCTAAAAAGGGACAAATAATTGTCACTGATATATAAAAAAACACGAGATAAATATTTCTTATTGATAATCTACTATCTATCTTTTACTATCTACTGTAATCTACTAATCAACTCAAATAATCAATTGAAAAATGAGATAACTGCACTGATACATAAAAAAAAACACGAAATAATTGCACTGATATATAAAAAAATACGGGGATAAGTGCAATGATATATATATATATATATATATATATATATATATATATATATATATATATAAACACAGGATAGATGTTGTAACACCCTAATATTTCTATCAAATAGAAATGCTAAGGTGCACGAAATGGCATACATCAGAGTAATATTTCCTGTTTAGATATTGAACACAACTAAAAATTTTCGATGATTAACATCAAACAGTCTTAACATTCCATAACTTAAGTGAAAACCATATCGGTTCCATGTCTTTGAATATCCTATGGCCTAGTGTTCAATACCATCACAAGAAAAGCGGAAACGATTACATAACTTAAAACAAATTCAAGTCATATTATCGAGTTACAAAGACAACAAGGGAACTCAATATCAAAGATAAAACATCCAAGTCTTCGAACTTCTCCTCAAGCACGTCACCTACTCGTGCCTCGTCGCTTTCTTCTTTCACTGTATCTCTGTAAAAACAACAATATATAAAGGGTGAGATAAACATTATCTCAGTGAGTCCTACCGTAACCCCTCACAATGACTCTCGATCTATTTATTCTTGTTCATTTAATCGTAGTCCATATAGATCCTACGTGCTTATAGCTTTTCCTGTCATGCCATAGTACATCTTCGGCAAAAGCTCTGCCTTTACCGTCGAACCTCTCCACTAGTTTACACTAGCTTCAAACCTTCTGAGGCCTAGGTTCTGGGGGCTCATGACTTCCCCTCCCTTAGTATACTAATCAACTGGATCGTCACCCATCCTTTGATATAATTTATATATTCTGACCTTGAAAGAACATTTAGTTCCATGACCTTGAACAATAGTTTGAACATTTAGTTCAATGACATTACATATAACCCATGTTCGCTCATGTGTACTACATTACAGTTTTTTGAAACCTTTTCGACTTTCAAAACAATTAACATTAAACATTGCAATCATGTTCAAAACAGAGTATTATTGGTTCCATGACATGAGGGACGGTTGGGAAGAAGATTAGAAGAGGTTTGGAACCGAAAGGAGCGACGAAACGAGAATTTTGCACCTTGAACCCGAACCATACGCACGGTCTGTGCCCTAGGGGCGCACGATCTGTGCGTGATGCACCATTTTAAATCAGACAACTACGAAGCTGGCGCACGGTCCGTGCCACAGGGGCACACGGTCTGTGTGCTCTGTTCAGTATACCAAATTCCTTCCGTTTCTCTCGTTTCGCTTTTCCGTTCGCGTCCAATCCGTAATCCGATCAAAATCCAACATAAACACAAACAATTCCAAACAATATGCCAGTCCAAACAACATCATAGCAATCAAAATGCATCAACAATCGATTCGTTCCTATGTGTGGATCCTATGTGTTTCAGCTGAAGGCTTTAATGAGTGGGAAAAGACTGAAGTGCCCTTAACTTAGCTCATCATCTTAGTTTACTTTTACTTCTAATTAACCACTAACTCATAATTAACTTCTAAGAATTGTGGTTGTGGTCTTATGGAGTTAAGGAGTATGTTTGGTGTTGAGTAATTTGGGTTAGGGTTCGAATGATATGGAAATGACCAAAACGCCCCTGTCTCCCTAATCCTCACATAATTCTATTTCTACCCCAAAACAATCACATAATCCATACAATTAACAATTAAATGTTGCTTTCACGCTTTTAACATGTCCATGACTTGAATTATTATTTCATCGAATAATAATTCGTTAGTTAATTTCATAAAACGAAATTAGCCTAAATTAGGGATGTTACAGATGCACTGATATATTGTAGCGACTGAAAAATCCGAAAGAGGGATTCTTCGTCATTTTGAAAATGAAGCCGCCATCAATATTTATTAAATAGGAAAAACATTGAAAAAACCTTTATTTTTGGGTTCGGGGTTCGATTATGTGTGGGGAAGGTATTAGCACCCCACAACATCCTTTCATAGAAAAAGGTTACCTTTTAATTTAATGTGTAGAAAAAAAGTTAATTCAAAGAAAACACTCTAATTTACCCTTTTTATTATTTGCAAAATGAAAAGGAAGACTTAATGAAAGTTTTAGTTTTTTGCGCTTGACAGGAGTGGGCCCCTACTTCTACGTATCCCCAGGTGCGATGGAGAAATCAAAGTTGCGTAGTTCTTGGGTAGAAAATATTTGTGTGTTGGTATTTTTTAAGCATTTTGAAATTGGGATAGGTATTCGTAATGACCAAACAAGTAAAACTCAGAGTGGTCATCGCTCATAGCCCATTTGAAAAATATAGTTGTTATTGATGATCAAACAAGTTAGACCCAGAGTGACCATTAATAACAACCTACTTTCATGTTTGGGAAAATGTTTATTTGTTATTTGGGGAAAAGATAGGTTTATGAAAGAAAATGTTTATTTGTAGAAAAGAAATTTAAAAAAAAGGGAAAGAAAAGGGGGTGCATATTTAAAAAAAAGGGTGTGAAAAGGAGCGGGAAGTTGTATTTTTAAAAAATGGGGTGCGAGGAGCAACATAGGCAGTATTTAAGAATACTGGGGTGCAGTTAGTGAGCCCAGTTCGTTTTCTGTGAACCGGGCTGCATTTAAAAAGACGGGCTTGCATGGGGGATTAGATTATAAAAAATGAGGGTGCAAGAAGCAACCTAGTTTCATTTCAGGTTGACTAACCCCACGAATTGTGGGCTTTTCGGGGGGTTGTAGTAACAGAAAACAGGGGTACAATTAGCGGCGAAGGGTTGTAATATCAAGAGGGGGTGGTTTAGCAGAAACAGTTTTGTTCACGTTTTTGTTTTTGGGTTCTGGGCTGCTGGCATGTGAATTGGGTTTATGAACAGGGGGTGTTATGTTATTAAAACTGGTGGAATAAATAGTTGGTCTGATGTTTAAAAGAAAAATAAAAGAAATAAATAAACATTAGAATGAATAATATATAAGGCCACAATCAGCTACGGGAACCCTAGTTTTTCATTTCCCCAATCTCTTAAGCGCCGCACACAACATTTCTGGAGAGAGAAAGTTTAGAGTGAACAAGGAAAGGGAGAGAAATCAGGAGAGGATTCATGGAGAGAGAGAGAGAGAGATTTCGCGAGAGTGGGAGAGGGAAAGAGGAAGAAAGGGAGAGTAGGGTGCGAACGCAACGGTGAGGTAGTGGTTTCCGTCGGAGCTCGACGGTGGTAGGTTGTCTACAGCGAGCGGCGGCGTGTTCAGGCCAACGACCACCGTCTACGGTGGTCGGAGCTAAAAGGTAAAGTCTTTTTTTTTTTGTTTTTCGTTTTACTCCTACTTCCTTCTCCTATTTCTTATTTTGAGAACTCTAAATCCTAATTTCTTGTCACTGAACCTATTTCGGTTTTGTCTCTAATCCTAATTTTCAGATTCGTCAACCCTTTAAAACCCTATTTCGGGTTTGCATCAAAGTCTATTAACATGTATATTTAGTTTAAGTCTACCACTTTTACAAAGAGCAAGAATTTCTTTTTAAGTAATGCGCAAAACAGAACGTATATACATACAACTCCTACTCTTTGAGACAATGAAACACCAACCTGGTTTCCAGCTTCCGAACAAAAACTCGTTTTCAGCCTCTGCTTATCCCCTTTTTTTACTTTAATGTCACCGTTTTGATGTTATCGCTACTGCTTCTGCTTCTAAAACTGAATTTGGGCGTTTTGTTGATTGTCGCTTTAAATGCGAAAACCTAATCTTTGATTTCTGAATTTTTTCTGAGAATTATTGAATTCGGTGTCTGAATTTGGGTGTGATATCGGTGTATGTTTTTTGTGTATTTCTCAGTCTGTGTGTCTCTGTATCTCAGTGACTGTCTCTCTGTGTATTTCGGTGTATATTTTTGGTTTTTTTTTTCCGTCACTGTGTGTCTGCCCTAATTGTGTGCTACTGTTTGGTATTTATAGGCAGATTGGTGAGGTGCTGAGGAGTCAAAAAGGACAGCAATTAGGGCAAATTTAGGGTGCTGTGGTGAGGAGAGAAAGGACAGTCAAGGGCGCACAGGACAGCACCATTTGAGTCAGGAAAAGGACAACTATTTGAATGGGCAAAGGACAATAGCTGGCAATGGATGAAGGAAAGCATCCAAGGAGAAACTCTAGCTAGGGCAGCCAGCAGCAGCTGCTGCGCCCCCTTTTCTTCTTTTTTTCTTTTTTTGAAATTTTGTATTTTTAATTTTGTACTATTTATCTTTTGCTATTTTTTTCTTTTGGTTTATATGTGTAAAAAAACTATATTATATATCAAAAAAAACCTTTGACTATTCATTTTCTTCACTTATTTTTTTGCACCAATAACAATAACGAAATAAAATAAAGCGAGCATCAAAACAATCGTTGCACGAGAGTGCCAAAGACACGCGCGTTTAAAACGATATGTAACACAATGAAAATAAGAACTTTTTGGATTTTTGATTGATCGGACAAAATTAGGGTATTACAGCTGCCCCTCTTTATTTATATTTTACTACGAAATATGAAGGGCTTCCAAATTTCTCGGGTAAAATAGAAATAAAGATAAAAAGACACTAATTTTGTCAAAACTTTTTTTGAGAAATTCATGAAAAACCGGGTTTACATAGAACAAAAGTAAATAGGGATCACCAGGGATCTGAAGGAGCACTAGGGCTCTGATGGTCTAATTCGCAATCGATGCTTGGCCCATTAATTGGAGTTAAACTGAAGGACCGACGGGGTCTGAAGGGCATGCCTAAGCCTGATGGACCAATGGGTCTGATGGAGCACAAACTAGCAACGGTACTAGTAAAGCGGTCTGCTTGGGGGGTGGCCTTTTTCGAGCGGCCATGGGGTCAAGATCAGGTCGTTGACCTGATTTGCTCACCTCGAAGGATGTGCACTGTGTTTTTTTAGGCGGATACAACTAGTCTGAAGGACCTGGGGTCGGATGATCCGTCGGTTGCTCGATAATGCGACGTGCGATCTGGATTGAAGGACCAATTGTTGGTCTGAAGGAGCGCTAAGGCTCTGAAGGACCGCTGGGGGTTTGAAGGACCGGTGCTAGACTCAGCGCTAACAATGCATTTTGAACTTACCTCGACAGATAAATACTATCTATATTTGAGCGTATCTAAGGATGCAATGAATGATGTATGCGTGCATGCAGTGTAAGCATGTGCAATGATCGATGTCTGGTGGTATGATGAATGAAATGTGGAATGATTTTTCCTTTTGTTTTGGTTTTTGGTTCTTTTCTTTTTTTTTTTGATTTTTTTTCGCTCTTTTGCTCTTTCTTGACTTTTCGGCTGGTCTCATCAACTCGCAGGACTCTCGATGGGAGATATGGGGGTTGCCCAAAGTAGTGGTACCGAAGTGCGGGTTATTGTGATTTGTTGCTTGAAGTGATTATGCATTTGTCTTCTTTGCAATTTTATGAGAGATCATCTCCTTTTTGTGATTTTTAGAAATTTCGCAATGATTATAATGCTTTTGGTTATGCACATGTTTCACAATTCATTATCATTTACCACAAAACATCTTTTTAAAGCAAATGGGGAAGCGAGAGAATAAAGAAAGAGTTGAATATCCAAATGGAAACCGAGTGCGCAGAAGGTCACACTGGCTGAAAATTACATTGAGAGTTTAAACTACGAAAAGAAGAAAGAAAAGGAAAGAGCAGATCTTTTGATTGTTTTTACCTTTGAAGTAACAACGCCGATCACCCATGCACATGACCTTGAGACTTCATCATCCAACTTTCGGAGGTATTGACTGCCTTTGTATCTAATCAAAGTCCAATTTTTGACCTTAATTTTTGCCTGGACTGCTCTTTAGAGTTTTCAATCCACCGGGTCGCTCTAATTTTTGCCTAGGCCGCCCTTTCGGGTTTTCAACCTAGCGAGCTCATTTTTGCTTGGCTCATCTTTCTCTTTTTTCCATATATTTCTTTAGGCACAGTACTTCTTAACTGCATCTGAGTTCACTGGGAGTGGGAGGTCTTCACCGTCCATTTTTGTGAGAATTAAGGCTCCTCTAGAGAATGCTTTCTTTACCACATAAGGTCCTTCATAGTTAGGGGTTCATTTTCCACGGGAATCCTTTTGGATAGGCAAAATCTTCTTGAGCACAAGATCTCCTTCTTGAAACTGCCGAGTCGAACTTTCTTATCGTAGGCTTTCTTCATTCTTTGCTGATACAACTGCCCGTGACACAAAGCAACCACTCTCTTTTCCTCTATGAGGTTCAACTGATCCAGACGAGCTTGAACCCATTCTGCTTCCTCTAATTTTGTTTCCATTAGCACTCGCAGAGAGGGTTTTTTGACTTCGATGGGAAGAACTGCTTCCATCCCATATACTAGTGAGAATGGTGTTGCCCCTGTTGACGTGCGAACCGAGGTCCGATACCCAGGCAAAGCGAAGGGAAACATTTCATGAGATAACTGCAATGATATATTAAAAAACACGGGATAACTGCACCGATATATAAAAAAACACAAGATTAATATTTGTCATTGATAATTAAATTTTTTGAAGACTACTATAAACCTACTATCTAAAAAACAAGAAGATTTAATGACTATTATTTAAACTACTGATTAATATTTAAAGCAAATATTTCTTATTGATAATCTACTAAAATAATCAACTAAAACTGCGAGATAACTGCATTGATAAATAAAAAACACGGGATAACTGAAGTGATATATAAAAAAATACGGGATTAATATTTGCCATTGATAATTATAATTGTTGAAGACTACTATAAACCTACTATCTAAAAAAACAAGAAGGCTTAAAGACTATTTAAACTGATTAATATTTAAAAACACGTGACAAATATTTGTCACTAAAACCTGAAAATGACAAATAATTGTCACTGATATATAAAAAAACACGGGATAAATATTTCTTATTGATAATCTACTATCTATCTTTTACTATCTACTATAATCTACCAATAAACTCAAATAATCAATTGAAAGTAAGAGATAACTGCACTCATTGATACATAAAAAATCACGGGATAATTGCACTAATATATAAAAAAATACGGGGATAACTACAATGATATATATATATATATATATATATATATATATATATATATATATATATATATATATATATATATATACTAGTATGTATGACCCGTGCGCTGCACGGGTATACATTTTTTTTGTAATTTTAATTTTAAAATATGTTTACTTTGAGTGAAAATAACAAAATTGGTTAAATATATAATTATATCATATTAAACAGAAGTATGTATATTAAAATAATGAGTATGTTAAATAATATATAAATATATTTGTAAGGGCATTGAAATATACATATTCTTTTTTTAATTTAATTTTAAAGTATTTTATTAATCAATTTGTATGTTTAAAGCATTGTCTGTATTTATTTGGGATGTTTATAATTATGTATTAATAATTAATATTTAAAAAATTATAGGTGTATATTTGATTATTCGAATTTAAAAAATAAATACGATATTGAGATTATGTTAAGTGGTGATACACAAAAAAGGCTGATGTAAAAATAGACATTTTCTGTTAAGTTATTTTGTAATATAGTTTTGGTTGAACTTAAAATAGATAATTATGTGTATTATGTTAGATATAAAAAATGGGTATAACATATTTTGTGTGAACTTAATTTCGTAAAATAAATATAAAAGAATTGTCTTATTTGTTGACGAAACAATTTTGATGAAATAAATATATTTGAATTCGTTTAAAATGCATTGTGTTATTGGACACATTGTGTTATTGAACTCGTTTAAAGAATATATTTCCAAAACTAATTATATATCTTACCTTCTCTTTTTAACTCACTCTATAAAACATATCTCTATTAAAAACATATATATTTTTTTATCAAAATAGTTTATTAAACATTTACCATGAAAAGAGATATTTCAATACTCAATATAATATACAACATAGTTTTCAGACCACGTGGAACAAAATATCTGAGTCTATTTACGAATAGGGGTATTTCTGTCTTTACAAAAAAAATTAGGGTTATTTTTGGTATTTCCTTGTAAGTTCTAATGAATACCGAAACCCTATAGTTCCATTTATTCAAGAACCGATAAAGAAGAAAACAAACACAAAAAGATTATAATGTTTACATAATGATTAAGTTGTTAAAACTCTGGGCACAAATTGATAAAACTCCGCTGAGACTAATCCCACGGACAACAGTGACTAATTCCCCGCTCATTGTATGTGGCTCGAGGAGCAGGACAGTTGGCCCAGAGTTTTTATGCTGCTCCGTACCCAAGACATAATATATCAGTAGGAGAATAATAGTCATTTTGTCTTAAAAACTTAAATAGTTGACATAATATATGTTCATTTTGTCATTCTAATGAGGCATGGTGCATATGTCATTCTACCTTCATACTCGTATATAAGAAATAAAAATCAGCAAGTAGTATAAACATAAATATATTTGTTTATTGGTATTGTCATATTTTAATGTTAATTTTGAACTCAGCTGGAGAATAAATATTATATTGCTTAATTATAAATTATATATATATATATATATATATATATATATATATATATATATTCGACATGATTTAGTCAAATGTCCTAGCATGAATTGCCATAGTGTTCATATGAATATTAAATATTTGATAATTAGATGGTTATTGTAGTACCAATTTGATGATTACTTATTAAAGTTTCGTTTAATATTATATAATATTATACATTTTTGAGGTATACAATATTATACTTTTTAGACTGTACTATTTTCTTTAGCATACATGTAATATGAAAAGCCTTTCTTCTATTAAAGTAAATGACTATATATTTATTTATTTTGGTGGAAGTAATGATCATTTATTTTCCATATTAATTTACTTTAAAATTGATAGTTGACACGTGAAGTTTTAAAAAAAAAGGAGTGCAAGTCTCCTTTATATATATATATATATATATATATATATATATATATATATATATGTAAATGACTATATATATTTATTTATATAATATGTTATTAAAGTCTAGCCGTCCAATTTGACCTCATCGTCACCCTATAATTTTACCTTACATTTCTATAAAAGTGCTGACATCTAAATACATATTAAAAAGTTCTGACAGATGAGAATCAAGGAAATAGAAAAGAAGAAGGAGAAAGAAATAATCAAAGAAAAGAAGTATAGGAAACAGGAAATGAAGAAAATTTTGAAAAATTGATAAACACAGATGTTTTGAATTTGTAGATCTTTCTCAGAAAAAACAATTATTATATTTTTGATTGTGCCATGTAACTAAATTTTCTTAAAACTGAAAGCATGTCATTATATTCATGAATTAAATAATTTAGTTACCTAAAGCTAGAACATGCAAATGCTCAATGACCACTTCACCATACAATAAAATATACAAAATATTTTAGATAAACAGAAGAAACATATTTTAGATAACATGTGGCTTGATTAAACAACTTTGCTCCAAGTTTGCAACATTATGAACACCAATACAACTTATAACAACCTTTAAGTATGTTAATGAAAAGTATTCCAAATCGAAAAAGAAAAATAAGCAAATTTTATCATACCCCATAAGAGATGGGTCAAACCGGAAAAGATGTCAACCCCAAAAGTGCTTTAGAAAATAGAATGCAAACATATTCACTGTAGTCAAGCTTCAACAATATCAATAGGAAAAAAATGCAAGCCAAGACTCAATATCATAATAACAACTTTCATTCTTCAAATTCTCATATACTGTTACTCTCTTGAATGTTAATTGGAGGTGGGATTTAGAAAAAGAAAAAAAAAAGAGAGAATAACATCAAAAATCAAAACTAAATTGAAATATTTGAACTTAATTGCAATATTCAAAACAAAATTTAATATAGTTTTAATATAATTAATTTTATTCTTTTAAAATATAAGTTGACCATAAACGTATAAGGCAAGAAATTATAAGTCATTATAAGTCATAATTATTAATGATGATTTCAATTTTTTTTTTTGAAAAAGTAGCAGCTGCAATTTTAACCATTGTGAGCAGTCCAGATTGGGTTAAATTTTGAGAGTGATTTTGAGCCGTCCAGATTGTTCAAAATGGTGAGTTGGAATACACATAGCATGTTGGACGCTGAGGTGGCTTTTTTGTAATGCTTATGTGGAATTTTAAAATGGTGATGTGTCATGCTTATGTGTACACATTCTTGAATGTGTATAGTTATGATTATGATATAAACACGAGATAGATGTACTGATATATAAAAAAACACGGGATAACAACACTGATATATAAAAAGACACTGCACTGATATATAAAAAACTCAGGATAAATGCATAGATTGTTTTTAAATGATACTTTTACATTTTTAGATTTTAATATTTATCTATTTTTTATTTGAAACTCATTTTTTATCTACTTTAAAGTTGTTTTTATTTTCACGGGGTAATGTTCAAAAAATTTAAATACCGTCTAAGTTCATTCATAAAAAGAATACGACAGCACCCGTGCGTTTGCACGGGTATCCTTAAGTGCAAACTATGAATATTGTGTGAGCACTGAGCCGGACCGGTCCGGTTCGGATATGGCCGATTCGGGTTCTTAACGTAGGCAAGTCAAAATTTAAAATGACACATTGTTATTCCATTTCTCTCTCTGGGTTGCGTTTCCCAATTCCCAAACCTAATAAGCCTCAGAAACAAAAGCGAGCTAGGGTTCCTAAATGCGCTCAAATTCTCTTTTCATTTTGTCTTCTACCCCCAGCTCTTAACAATTGGTGCGTATTCTTCCCTTTCCTGAACTCCTTCTTACGTGTTTTCTTTGTTTCTTGACTCGTTTCCCTTTTGCCCAAATCTCAATTTGAACCCAATTTCGAATTCGAATAATTCTCCCCAAAAGCCCCCCCCTTTAGGGTTCTTTACGCGCCCCTGTATACTTCTTTTTTTACTTTTTAATTTCCATTTACGTGATGTAAATGGTTTCGATTAAGTAGCTGATTTCATTTATTTATTTATCTTAGTGAATTATTCATGGAATTACTGGTGCAAGCACTAAATTCAATTTCCCCTTCTGTTATTTGTTTTTTTTAAAGATTTTTGCTTTAAAGATAAGTAGCGATGCCCCTCCTTAAATTACTAGATTTCTTATTGGAATGAAACTGTATGCTTTTTCTTTTTTTTTGACCAAACTGTATGCTTTTTCTTTTCGCTTGTTTAATGAACCATTATGTTATTCTATCATCGTTATAATTGTTAACAGTTGTGTTTGCTTCTGTGATGTAGGTATGGGGTTGTGACTTAACAACTGTGCTAGGATTTAATATTTTGAAATTTTAATTGTGGGAGTGAGAATTCATTTTGTGACTTACCATGGAGATACAAACTAGTGGAAGGCCAATTGAGTCCTTGTTGGAGAAAGTCCTTTCTATGAATATTTTGTCATCAGATTACTTCAAGGAGCTCTATCGATTAAAAACATACCATGAAGTTATTGATGAGATCTACAATCAAGTTGATCATGTGGAACCATGGATGACGGGAAACTGCCGTGGTCCTTCAACTGCTTTTTGTCTTCTTTACAAGTTTTTTACTATGAAGCTCACTGTCAAACAGATGCATGGATTGCTGAAGCATGCTGATTCTCCTTACATAAGAGCGGTATGTAGAGGGTTCTGACATGTCCTCCCCCCCATTTAGGATGTGATATCATTTTGTATTCAGTATGGTGTGTGTTTTTGTGCATGCTATTTTTGTTGGTTTGTGTGTGAATATCTTTTTCACCATTTCTGTTAAGTTTAGGACCTGGTGAATTTATACTTACCTTCATAATTAGCCATCTTGTATATCAGGAGAAGATTAATGCATCTGAAACAATTTGATGAGATTATACAGGTTTCATTGTTTGCTGTATAATATATATCACATCCGAGTCTCAGCTCAGCGTGTTGGTGGATTTTGTTGAATTGTCAAATGCAAGGTAGTCAAAATTGTGGATGAATTGTAGGGTTGTATACTTCTGGGTTTTTGCTTGCTGTTATGATCTTGATCATATCTTGAAACATGATTTGGTGAGATCATTTGGGATCACTTTGATCCCTCTTTGTCCCATCAAGATGGCTAAGTTGCCATTTGCGAAAATAAGACCCGAGCCCCCTTGAAATCTCAAAACCCACGCCTCATGATGACCTCTTATGTTAATCATTTGACCCTTCCCTCCGACGACTTTAGTTGCTATCAGTTGTGGCTTATGGGTGATAGTTTAGAGAGCATGGCAGTTGGTCCGTTTGACCTTTTTTCCACTTCCTGTTTCTTATTCAATCTACTTTTGCTTTGGTTGTGGGTGGTGCTCAGCTTCTTTCTAGTTTGTTATTTACTTGCTCTATTTGTGTGATATGTTTTGTGCTCGGGTCCAATAAAAAATTATCTTGTAATTATTGAATGCCATCTCTTCCCTTTTACTTCTAATTTTCATGTAGTCAGAATTGCTCTAACTTGCATCTTATTTTCTCTCTCGCTCTCAAGTTTTGTTTAATGAGACAAAAGATGGTTTGATTACATTCTGCTTGGCATCAAAATAAAGAGGTTACGTTCTGTTGCTTACAGATGATCTTTTTATTTGAGTTTTACTTTTAGGTCGATGTCAACATTCATTTTTTTTTGCACCCTATCTGTTTATCTCGTGCTCTGCATTGATTCCTTATATTTTTTGTAGGTTGGATTTCTCTATCTGAGATATGTTGCTGATCCGAAGACCCTGTGGAACTGGTTTGAGCCATACGTAAAAGACGATGAGGTAGGTGAGCATATGATTATGATATTTGTAAGCTCTGGATGTTTATCATCCATTGTTATTTTTAAGTTCTGGAGCTGTCATCATTTTCTTCTTACTTTACTCTGATAAATGATAATTGCTTTACTCTGATAAATGATAATTCTATTAACTTTTTCTATATTCTTATAGTTATTAGACTGTTGCCTTTTTTTCAAATACACGTACTTTCTCCATGTGTCAAATTTGATTTCATCTGGTGTTTTTGATAAAGCCGGTGGAGCTTTTATGTCATGCACTTTTATTACAACGTTCTATTTTTCTATTTTCTACTTTGTTAACAATAGTATATACCTTTGCTTGATATTGAGCTTTGCAAATAGCACGTGTTTTCAAAAATGTTTCTCATATGATATGATGTGCTTTTAAACAAATCTATCAAGATTTTCTTATTTATTGTATATTTTATCCCTAGATTGTCCTTTTCTATGAAATGTAGTTACTTGTTTGGGTTTCAGTTTTCTTGAATTATTATCTAATCTATTCATGGGATACCATTTAAAAGTTCTCTCTTGAACAACATACTATTTATTTGTCATATTAATTTGTGATGGTGTATTTCAGGAATTTTCTCCTGGATCAAATGGACGGATGACTACAATGGGTGTATATATCCGTGATTTGCTCCTTGGACAGGTTTGTTATTTATAAATTCACCTGGTTATAATTTACACGAGAGCATGCTTCCTAGTTTGATCTGTTTGGACTCATGGTTTCATTTTGCTTGTAGAGAATGAAATTCATTTACTTGATAGCGACAGTTGACAGACTATACCCTGACCCCTTGATTTAGCGATTTTTAAATGTAGTGCCTTATAAGGGCTAGGGAAAATAATCACTTGACTCAAGTTTTGACTAGTTAATTTGAGAATCCTCTCTTCAGAGCTCTGCTACCAGAATCCAGCTGCATCACAAGATTGCAAATGCAGACATGTTCCTCATCATCCCATAAATTGGAGGAACAGTATGAGGTGCTTTCAGTATCTTTGGACATAAATCTTTTACACCTACCAGTAATTTCCGATAAGTATACTAGTTCAAAAGAATCTTCCTTTTTAATTCACGACATTTTTTTCTTGTCTTATTTCTAACTTGCTATACTGAGGTTTCCTGAAGGAAATTGAGTATTTTTTCTTATAGCTGCTTCAGATTGGAACTTATTTTAGTCCCTGAATAAAGGGACACTATTATTGGGAACCTGAACCCAAGGGATCAAATTGTTAGACATAGTGAGATCGAGAGTTGAGAAAAGAGGTTAGAATGAGATGGAAAGAGGATGTGTTTCTATTATTAAAATTTTGAAAATCAAGAATCAAGTATAGTATTCTCCAAGGGCTTCTCAAATTGGTAATACTAAGGGAGCAAATTAATAACCACCGGTGCATCTTTTAGGGACCAAAATAGGTTTTCCCCCTTTTTGTGTATCATCCTTCTTTTTCCGGTTTGGAACCCGCTCTAATTAGCCCTTTGAGCTGAGTGGGTCCACTGGGGTATCCCCAAGACTTGGGCCCTTCTGGCCCGTTATGGGATTAATCTTCGGATTGACTGATTGGGTAGAGTTTTACCCCTTGGCTCTCAGCCTCCCATTGGGGTGACTTCACAAGGATTTGAACTTCGGTTCCAAGTTCTCCTTATGTGGGCAAGTTGCTTCCACTATACCAACATCCAATTGGTTTCATCCTTTCCATTTTAATTAATAATTTTATTTCTTTTTTCCGGAGGTTGAGCTGATATTTGCCCTTTGTGCCATTAATTTTACTTTTTTTGTTTTCCCTACAAATTTTATATGATGGTTGTTTGAACTTTGAATGCTATAATGACATACTTTTACATATTGGCCGTCATGTATCCTGATAGTATAAGATCCAACTCTCACATTCACATCTGCTTTTATGAGCTATATTATTTACTATCTGCCTTGTTCTATAATTCTATTTATCTTAGTCTTTTAGGGTTATCCTCTTATCCTTTATGAAGCCAAATTTCTGAGATCTTAAAGAACGATACAGGCAACGAGTGGTATTTTTTTTTCTTTTCTAATTGGCAATCTGCGTCTGGCAGAATCTTATTATGTACTAAAAAAAATACCTTGTAACAATAGCTGGCATATCACTATTATCACGTAGACATGCACCAACTAATTACTATATTGTAATTCCCAGCTTTCCATCCTGAAACTTAAAGAGGTTGAGTGTCACATGTCTTTGTCAAACATCAAGTTTTTATTATCCTGGGAGTAGGGGTGTAGGGGAGTTGCTGGACTACCCCTCTTCTCCCACAGGCAAGAGGGGACTTTATGCTCCTTTTACCTTTAGTTGAGGATTTGAAATTGAATGATTCAAATTTTATTATATTCTTGCTTTAAATAAAGATTCTTGCTTTAAATAAAGAAGGAACAACTGCAAGAACTGAAATATCTTGTTATGTTTTTGATTGCATGAAAGTATTCTCTAGAAAATTTTAAATGCTGTTATGCTGCCCCATTTGCTTCCGTAATGAATACTACTTTTCAGGATAATTTCTTAATCCCTTTGTTATTTTGTTGGTTATCACATTTATGGATTGAATTCATAATTGCTTTTACATTTTTGCTTGTCTTTTTCGTGAATTGGTTCAGACTTTTATGTTGTCACAACCTATCCTAGTAACAGCATATGTACACCAATTTTTTAATCTCCTTCATTCCTGATCGTTTAACTTTACCATAAGGCAGTGCATTGACGATTTTGTTGTGTTGCTGCAGTACTACTTTGACACACTCTTTCCTCGCATACCAGTTCCTGTAATGCGTCAGGTTGTGTCTAATCTTGAAAAGCTGAAGCTCCCCACTACACACTGTGGTACAACAGGGGAAACCACCCGTCTCGGTTCTGAAGACACTGCCCGTAGACCACCTTCTGTGAAAGCTGCCCTTTCAGTATCTTTTGGTCAGCGGGCGCCACATCGAGCCTCCACACGGGATTCTTCACCCATTCGCCGTACATTGCCTCCTCCTCCGCCTGATAGAAACGGCAGCAGCGACATTAGAAGATCTCCAAATAATCGCCGCAGCCAGAGTCGTGAATATCCTGATAGGGATAGGGATCGAGATCGAGACCGGTCACGCTCTAGGGACAGGGATTTGGACCGTGAAAGGGACAGGGATCGCGATCGTGACAGGAATCGGGACCGTGAAAGGGACAGGGATCGAGAGCGTGAAAGAGATAGGGATCGTGATAGGGGCAGATATTATGACCGAGATAGGAGCAAAGACCGGGATAGAGAGCGAGATCCTGAAATATACAGGGACCGGGATAGGGATCATGAGAGGGACAGAATCAGAAGGGGGGATAGGGAGCGTGAAAGAGAGAGGAGTTATGATTATGATAAGAGGTCTAAGTACACAGATAGAGAAAGTAGCCGGGACTATGACAATGGCAATGGTAGTAGGCACTATCGTAGTAGGAGCAAGACTCGTAGTAGAAGTAGGAGCAGGAGTCCAAGTCGGAGCCAAAGTGGCACTGCACGGTTTGACTCGCATTCTAGTGCACAGGGAGATGGAAGTAAGAAGACTTCTGCATCCACTAATCTAGCTGCATCCACTAATCTAGCTAAACTCAAAGACTTGTACGGTGATTTAGGTGATAATAAAGGAGATGCCAACATGGAAAGAATTCCTAGAAGAGATAGTGGAAGCGAAGAGGTTATTAGGCTTGGTGGTTCTACTTGGAAGTATTGAGAGATATCACAGGGATGCTTGTATAAGATCTTGGACAACTGTTTCACTGAAAAAAGCATATTGGATTTTTCCCTTTCATTGCTTTTTTTCTCTTAGTTGACAGGAGTTATAGATTGATGAATGCTCTTTAATCTTTATCTCCGCATATATAGAGAATGTATACTAAAATACATTGAATTTCCTGCTTTGTAATGGCGAGTTTTAGACTAATGATCATTCTATTGAGACTGGAAGTACCATGCTTCCATTGTTTAGTTGTAACTTGAAACAAATTTTATCATGTTTTCGCACAGTTTGATAATTACAGGATAATGTGCGCGTCTTGTAATTCCTTTAGGGTGTGTTTGGGAGGGGAGGGGAGGGGAGGGGAGGGGAGGGGAGGGGAGGGAGGAGAGGGCATATTTTTCAAATCTAAATTGAAAATGTTACAAAATGTTTCTAAATATAAATGAAGTGTGAATACAAATGTTACATTATTATCTATCATGTTATTATTTTAATTTTTTAAAATCTCAAATATATATTAACATATAGGCTAATCTTTTCCAAGCTCTCCATTCCTTTCCCCTCCCAAACATACCCTTGGCCTGTGTGTGGACCGAGTTTGTTTTAGGGGTAATGTAATTCTTGGGAGGAATTAAAATATTTTAGCTTAAAATTTTAAGGTAAGATATTTCGATTCATTCCAAAAATTATGTTACTCCTAAAAAATATTTCATCCAAACACTTACATACCCTAATTTGAGACTGAATTTTGGGAGGGAGGGGAGAGTTTATTTTTTAATGTTTAATTGAGGAAGTTATTAAATGTCTCGAAATATAAATGAAATGTGATTAAAACTGTTATATTATTTTAACTTAATGGCTATTTCTAGAATGTAGAGGGTATAATAATTTTGGAGAAAGTTAATGGCTATTTTTTTAAACTTTTTTTATTAAAATTAGATGTCTCCTTCCTCTGGCTTAATTTTTAGCGAACTTGCATACCACTTTCTCCTCCCCGTGTCTTAATTTTGATTCTTTTCAATTCCTTTTTAGAACAGTATCAAATTCATAACCAGAATGAAAAACAATCCACACACAATACTTAAATTAAAGGCTCCCAGAAGAACCCTTTCAGGATTTGAGATGCAAATAATACAATGCTGAAAGCCTGAACTTAAAATTAATACAAAAACTTCTCTTCTATATCTTTAAGAAACAAAAATAATAATGTTTAGTTACCTACTGTCATACATGTTCTATGAGACTATCTGAAACAATGAGAAAAATCTGTGATTCTATAGTTGTGTAAGGCCCTTAAAACAGTTTCCCCCTACTATTCTTTGGTAAACCATTTGCATGGAGAACTTTTTTTTCTTTCTTTATAATTACACAAAGGAAAAGAAAACTTCTGGCTTGTGGCAGTGAGCTTGTGGGCTATTATTCACACTTGATAGAACAATATATGTGTCTGACAAAGATTAAAGAAGCTCTGAAACCCACAGTTCCAAGCATGAGAAAGAAACCACAGCAAATACATCCCATGTAGCCGAAAAAGAAAGAGGTTTGCATGAAACCATACATTTCTGATCTTGCATGGTAGTAATATATGCAGTATCCATATATGAACAAGCCTGTTGATCCTCCACAAAGGAATGACCTAATATCATGCCAAAAATGAACAAGTTAGAGGAAAAAGTGACATTAATCACATCAATAAGACTAAACTATGCTTTTCCTATGGTTTAGTTTAATCTCTCTTTTATTTTTTGTTCTGTAATGGTCCCTTATCTTACAAAAGTTATGTCAAAATGGTAAGTTTTGTTAGTTCCAATACTACTGTCGTTAGCTATGAAGCACTGACACAGAAACAAACACTGGACACGACACTGCCACGAATATGTAGACTCTGATAATAATTTGAGAAAATCGAAGTAATTGAAGTGTCAGAGTCGGTGTCCGACACAACACGTGTCAGACACCAGACACGTCTACAATCCAAAGTGTTGGTGTTGCGTAGGTCCTTAATAGTGTTGGAACCGGCAAAAATAATCATTTTGGTACAAATTTTGTAAAGTAACAGACCATTTTAAAACACAAAATAAAAGCGAGATCAAATAGAATCATAAGATAAAGATAAAAGACCAAAAGTATAGTTTAGTCTATGTTGAATATATATAAAAACAAAAGTTAATGAAGGTGTTACAATATACATACCTCCACCACCATTCATGATCCTCAGAAGCAAGTTGAAAGTAAGTCAATGCAACAGTGACAAAAGCAGTGACAATCAAGAGAATGATGAAAACAATGAACAAAATGCTATAAATGGTATAACTCTGACGACCCCAAACACTAGCAAATATGTAGTAGAGTTCAACATAAATAGCACTGAATGGCAAAAATCCTGCCATTGTCATTTGAGCAAGAGTTGTACGGTACCAAGGTAGTTGAGGTATCTCTCTAGGATACTTGTTTGTACGACAAGGTGGTTGAAAATCTGATTGGCTATTCTTACCAGCAATTCCACCCAATACAAGTAAAGGTGGTGTTACAAGTGTCCATATTAGAAAAATAACCACAATTGTTCCAAAGGGTAGTGCTGTAGTTGAGTTATAGGCAATAGCAGTAGTGTTGAGGAAGCAAAATGTTAAAAATAATGGTCCAGAGAATAGACTTCCAGTCATCACCAAAATGTGCACCTGCCAAAGTAACATACCAAGACTTGATAAGTGTACTCCATAAGGAAACGGCAACCGGGCGCAGAAACCTATAAAGCACCAAAACATATACAGACACTAGACACAATATTGACAATGACATCGACACGTAGACACCGATAACAATTTGAGAAAATTGAAGTAATTGAATGTAATTACTTGTGTTGGTGTCTGATACTGAGTCATTTCAGACACCAACACCGGCATGTTTCAGACACCAGACACACTTTCAATCCAAAGTGTTGGTGCTACGTAGTAAGAACCTGTTGTACAAATGATAGTAAATGAAGAGACAATATACTTCAGTTCTATACTTCAAGAATGTCTTTGATCCATGTGTTGTGTTATGAAGTATTGAAAGTCTTTGTAGCACCGACACTATAGGTTGAAGACGTGTTCGGTGTCCGACACATGTCGTGTTGGATACCAACACCGACACCAACACTTCAATTACTTGCATTTTTCAAATTAAAATCGGTGTCTATGTGTCTGTGCCCGTGTCATGTCTGATGTCCGTATCTGTGTCGGTGCTTCATAATTCAAAACCATTAAACTAGACAATATGCTGCTGTCAAAAATATTTTAGCAAGAACTTCAAATGGTCCAATTCATGAGTTACTGAGAGACAATGAAATGCATAATGCGAACACTAAAATAAGTAGTAAAAAAATGTATTGAGTGGAGAAACAATAGTATATGTTGTCTAAGGAATGAAAATGTACCCAATTTTTGCCATCAATCATGTAATAGAAGGAAGCTGCAGAGTAACCAGCAATGCCAGAAGTTAGTGCATATATGACAACCAGTGCAGTAAACAAAGCTCCTCTGTTGTATGGATAGAAAACACCAACTACAGCAAGCATTAAAATGAAGATTGCACTGAAAAAGGGAGAAAAGTTACATGGTCACAAAATAGCTGAACAATGGAAACAATTATTTTTTTGTTTTCATTGTTTCCTCTACAAAGCATTGATAACAGAAAATAATATGGAAGTTTTGTGATCAAACTGTCCCTTATAGTACTTTTGGGAGAGTGACTCACTCACAGTGCAAATAACTGGGAGCCTATTCCAAGTGCTGCTGCAAACAAAGTCTTGTATCTTGGATATCTAAACACATCACCATGAATATACTTCCATCCACTTTCCTCTTGGTCATCAAGTGCCTCCTCATCAGGAGTAAACCTATGATGGTATTTAAAAAAGTGGACACAATAAGTGTCACAAATAAAAGGTCTAAATTCTCTAAAGCATCGACACAGTCACAGACACCAAATATACCACTAACAGACACATAGACACTGGTTTTAATTTGAAAAATGGAAGTAATTGAAGTGTCATTGTCAGTGTTATTGTCTAACACGACACGTGTCGAACATCAGACATGTCTTCAACCTGAAGTGTCAGTGCTATAGAGGGTCTATATGAAGCATAGGCACAAACACAGACACAAACATGACACTGACACTGACATAGACACAGACACGTAGACACCGGCTTTAATTTGAAAATGGAAGTAATTGAAGTGCCAGTATCGGTGTCATTGTCTGACACGACACGTGTCAGACACCAAACATATCTCAACCTGAGGTGTCAGTACTACAGAGGGTCTAATAGACACTACTGAGATCAATATGAATATGTGAGAAGATTCTTACTTGACAAAATCATTTCTCAGTACACGCATGAGAATCATGGCGAGAAATCCAGTCAAGAGAAGAACAGTAACACAAGAGTTAATAATAGAAAACCAATGGATTTCCAATTGATGTGATAGCAATGATGTTTGTGAGTATTTCTCTAGCCTCTTCTCAAATGGAATATCTGTTTGAGTCCATTTAACAGAATATGTAAAGTCCACATTTACTTCTTTATCTTCTGTCAAATTCACAACTTCATCTGGATCATTTCTAATGAAAACATCAATGATACGATCCTCATTGTATAGAATCGCAAAATGGATGTGACTAAAAAGATAGACAGTAGCATTAGTTAATGTGTCATCTTTTTCTTCACTTTCAAATCTTCCAAGGAAACCCCAGATTGGTAAATCATCATAATACATTGTGTAAAAATAGTCTTTTAAGACAGCATGTCTGAGTTGAGCACCCTCTTTTTTTGTCAGAACTTTTGTGCATATGCTCTCAGGTTTTCTGTCAATTTGGAAGTCTAGTTTGTAAGGTGCAACAACTAACCTATCCCCATTTAAAACTTCACCAAGATCTTCTTTCTTTTCTTCCACAATATCTGCAACCAACAAATTATGGAATTATAAGACAATATTAGGAAATTAAGGGTGAGCTATGAAGCACCGACACAAACACAGACACCGGAAAATACACTGATACA
Organism: Astragalus membranaceus; assembly: GCA_039519185.1. Taxonomy (NCBI): domain Eukaryota; kingdom Viridiplantae; phylum Streptophyta; class Magnoliopsida; order Fabales; family Fabaceae; genus Astragalus; species Astragalus membranaceus. The sequence continues at coordinate 154,629,815 of CM076849.1, read as the reverse complement.
GACACAGACACGTAGACACCAGTTTTAATTTGAAAAATGGAAGTAATTGAAGTGTCAGTATAGGTGTCTGACACGACTCGTGTCGGACACCGAACATGTCTCTAACCTGGGGTGTCGGTGCTATAGAGAGGGTGAGGGGGTTAATGAGACCAACAAACTAACCTGGTGAGCAAAAGGGAAGATCAAAATATCGATATGTTTCACTGTGGCATAAAAAAATGATTAAGAATTAGCAAAGTCAGCCTACTGTGAGGAAGAAATTCATGATAATGCTTTAGAAATGAATGAGTGTATCACAGTATTTAATATCTTTTCTTATATTTTCCTCAAAAAAAAAAATCTTTTCTTATATATATAGCCATTTAGATAATTACTTAATGCAGAATTCATGAGTTCAGTAGCCTTTCAGCAAAACAAGAAATGCAGTTTTTTCATTAGTCATAAAAAACAGAAAAATCAAACTTTAATAGAAGGAATAAAATGATGGGATACATTAAAGCAATACTTGATTGTGATTGTTAAGTACATGCTTGGATTCACTTTTGGGAGAGTCAAACATGCCAAAAGCAATGTTACCCTCGAATTTATTGTTTAACTAACCTTTACGTGAATGCATTCAAACATAAATCACTTTACATTCAACTATCTTCCTTTGAAAATCAATTCATTCAAAATCAGTTTTCGCGACCTCAGAAGTCAGAACAAACAGACACACTAAGAAAAGTCTTACTAAAACAATTTAAATGTCAACTCTGCCAGCAGCCTCATCACCTGGGGTTCTTACTAAATTTCCATTTAACACCACCTAACACCTACAATTTCTTATTTTGACATTCATTAAATTGAAATTAAAAGTATGCAAAACTAATATCACAGACATACATTTTCTCTTCATCCACCTTGAACAATCCATCTCATTGGAAGAATTCATGAATGGTAACCCCATCATAACACAACCAAAAAAGTAATTTTTCCTCTCTCTTTTTCCTTTTAATATATTTTGAAAAGCATTAGGATCGAAATATTTTGAAGGGTAGATGAAATGGTGAAAGTGTGAGTGAGAGAGAGAGAGAAAGAGAATGAAAATCTGACCTGGGATTATGAAAGGGTCCCACCTTATTGGTATAAAAAGGAACCGAATCTCCTTCTTTATAACGATGATCTAATGCATCAGATGTAACATAGCTTATACAACAACAACAACAACACAAGATCACAACAATGGCATTAACCAAACATGCCGTTGACTTTTCCATATATAATAACAAGCCCACATAACAAAGAAAGACTCTGCAATGCAATACTGCAATGGCTTCTTTTCTTCCTATACTAACGAGTCAGATTAGTACATGATGAGAGTGGTTGATGGAAAAAAGAGAAGAAGGAATTTCCACGTTACTTCCTTGAAACAAAAGAAGAAAAATGATAATAAATTTGTATCAAAGATTTGAAATTGCACGCACTTCTTTGAATGGTAATGAATGATATAAAAGGAATCGTCTTCGTGAATGGTGAATGATGACAAGTACATAAACAAATGGCATAACCTCGATTCTTATGCTTATCACCGACCACTTCTGTTTGTGTATTTTTCTCTCATTTATATCACAAGACAAGATCATTTATTAGCTGTTGTTGTCAATGATATAAAACCCAGTCGACCTGTCTAACGGATTAGGCATTGGTAGGTCACAGGTCCTAAGTCACTAACTGAATCGCATCAGAGGACGGATCCTCTACTGCGCGCAGAATGATTGTGTCAGCGCGAACTGTTAGATCTAAAGAGAGTAAGTTTCTCTTTTTAGATCTAACAGTCCCTGCTGGCGCAGGGCGCAGGATCATTCTACCTCAGTAGAGGATCAAGATCCATTGCATCATCCATCACTCTTAAAAAAATATCAAAACATTTATACATGTATAAATTTCGATGGTCTAAGGTAGGGGTGTTCAGTGGTTCGGGCAAATCCAAACCAACCCACAATCCAATCCAAACCGATATATTTGGTTCGGATATTTTTTGTGTTCGGGTGAAAATCGAACAAATCCAAACCAATCCGAAGTTGTTTGGATCGGGCAACGGATTTTAAAAATCAAATCCGCGAACCCGAACCAACCCATATTAGGTCATAACAATTTTGTAATTTTAGATGTACACGATTTTATTTGCTTAGAATTTTTACCTTAATAATTTATGATTAAGTTGTAAAATTCTAATACTATGAATGGAAAAACTATTAGTGGATTTGAGTTTGATTTCGTTTGATTTTCAATTTTTTTAGCTATTTAAAGTGTTGGAATATCATAAAAAAGTGTTGTTTTTTATATTTTAGAAAATTAATATTTCAGTGAATGACCCGTGAGCCCAATCCAAACCAACCCGTCCAATATCGGTTCGGTTTGGTTCGGATTTTGGAGAAAAAAATGTAAAATCCGAACCAACCCAAACCGAATAATTATAATTGGTTCGGACAGCGGATTTGGTCAAATCCGATCCAAACCGACCCGCGAACACCACTTGTCTAAGGTGAGCGATCAGTTAAGTTTCTTATCAATATACTACTTAAATTGAGAGTAAGATATAATATTATGAATGACTGTGATTTTATACCGTAACCTACAATTGCAGGGTTATGAGAGATTTCATTTTATATTTTGGCTAACGAAAAAACAAGTAGCAATAGTTAATAATATGTATTGTTTTATCCCTTGTTCGTGAGAGCTTTAGTTGCTGCCATGTCCGGTCTAATTACTTATTTGAACGCGGCATATCATTAGTTGTCGATCCAAGCGTGTTGTTTTTTTTTTCTAAATAATTTTTGAAAATCCAGCTAGTGTAGCTATAACGATATAGTCAACATTTAACAGCATTGAAAATTGAGGATTGTAATAATTCCCTTTGATTTAAAAGTCTGATATACATCAAAAGTTTGGTAACGAGTGGAGTTTGGTGATTCTACATCGATGTTGATTTTGGAATTGATGGAGAGTATATATATATATATATATATATATATATATATATATATATATATATATATATATATATATATATATATATATTTCACAATTCACAGCACACATATATATTAATAATTTATTGCTTGGGCCCCTTAAGCATTTGGTCAGGGGATCGATCCCTAGCCGGTGTGTACGGAGAGATATCGCTTGAGAAATGTCAGCAATTAAATGAACTCCAGTACCTCGAAGGATTAGTCTGCCCAGTCGCGGGGGAGGATACATTGGGAAACATTTTTTTTTTATTGTAAGAGCATAGTATATTGAATGTGAAGATTTTCAATAAGACATGTATAAATGTAATCAATCATCTTGTGGAAGGATATGAAATAATTTTTTTTAACTGACGACGCATAAATCTTTGACTTTCGTGCAAAATTTTCGAACTATCAAAAATTTCTCTTATTTTATCGTTACATTTGTTAAATAAACATCAACTTGATCACTAGTAAACAAAAAAAAGAAATAGAGCACTACACCTTCAACTAGAAGGTAGATAAATGAATAAATATTTTTTTTAGGACGAATCAATAAACAACGATAGTAACTAGCTAATGTCTTTGTTGGACATGGACCGGCTTTTTCTGATTCAATGGGTTTGTGGAAATAAATGGTCCTACTTGGCTGGCTGAAGTGGTTCAAGGGTCAACTTCCCTCTCTTTGTACTATCTAGTGATTTTGCATAAGTATATAATATTGGTACAGATCAATTAATTGAAAATAGACCCAGTTTGATATTAGATGAGTCTAATCAATGCAACAAGTCTACAATTACTCTTAAACGATAAACCAATCCATGCCTTAACAATAAGAAGACTCACTAGTGGAAATTTGACATTAAAAAGCACCATTTAGCATCGGTTATTTGAATAACCGATGCTAAATGTGTAACCGGTGGCATTTTTGAAATTAGGAGCAAAAGTTTTAGTTCATGTTAGACCTTTAACATCAGTTGTTGCAACAGTCGATGCTAAATGTTCTCGAGTTGGACATTTAACATCGGTTGTTTGTAATAACCGATGTTAAATGTCCAACTCAGGAACTTTAGCATCGGTTGAACCCTCTTTTCCCTATTTCCCAATCCCTCGCACAGCACCCACACTCTACCTCTTCTTCTTCGCGAAACCCTCGCACAGCACCCAATCCCTCAATTTCTTCTTCCCCGCGAAGCTCTCTTCCTTGCGAACCCTCATCCTTCTCGCTCTCTTCCTCGCGAATCACATCTTCGTTTCGTGTTCAAAGCAGTAGGCATCGTTTTCGTCTTCAGAGAAATCTTCAAAGCTGCATCATTTTCGTCTTCAAAGTAGTAAGCATATCTAAAATCACTATCTTCGTTTTCGTTCTTCTTGATTTCGTCTTCAAAGCAGTATTGATACTTCGTCTGAACTGATGCTTCTTTATTTCGTTTTCGTTCTTCTTGATTTCGACTTCAAAGCAGTACTGATACTTCATCTGTACTGATGCTTCTTGATTTCGTTTTCATTCTTCTTGATTTCGTTCTTCTTGATTTCGTTTTGCTTGAAACCCTAAGTTGCAGAACTGATGCTTTGTCTGAACTGATGCTTCATTTTCGTTTTTAAGCTTGCTTGCTCTGTTGATGCTTGCTTGGTAGACCAGAACATTGTTAAGAACCCAGGTATTTTTCTTTTTGACAAAATCTGATATTTTTTCGTCTCTGTCTTAGCTTGGTTGGGCTAACTATTGCTCTTGCAGTGTACACACAGAGGCATTTCCATAATGAAGAAGTTCAGGCGAGCCATCATTGCACACGATGTATCGCTTTTACTGAACTGCTTGCATGGTTTGAAGTGATATTTTGTGGTCACTAACTAACATGCATGTGTCCTGTGTGTTATATTGATGGTTATTGGCTGCAAAGCTTTCATTTGGTTATTGCATGGATTGGTAAGTTCTGAAAATCCTATGTTTGTTTCTCTGTTAAAGGTGTCTATGACTGGAATTGAGGGATGGAGGTTCAGACTACCTTGGAAAAGGTGTTCTCAAGGTGTGTGATACTTGATATTCCTTCATCGTGATATATTTTGAAGTTATTTTCTATTTTTGGGCAGAATGATAGATTTGTTTTTTAAAATCCGTGTCTGATGGATATGCTGTTTTATTTTATCCCTGTTATAGTTTCCTTTACTGTTAAATTTGATTTGTTTTTGGGGAGGGGGATAAATTTATTTTTATTTTCTTAATAATTGATCTAATGATAAGATTCCAAATTTGTTTGCCTTAGGCTGTGGAGAATGTTAATGCAATTATAGTACCTGCTCTGCTTGGCAAGGTGGAACTGTCAATGAGTGGGGATGGTGCAAGCAGAAGGTATCTTCTTTGGCTTATTTCTGGTAGCTTCTTTTTCTAGACATCAATGGACTAATGGCTTATTTCCACCCGCTTCTTTGGCTTAATCTCCTAACTTTTCTTGTTTTTCATGATAGTCTGTCCTTGATAAGGAGAGAAGAGGGGACTATTTAGGAAAAACTATTCAGGTACTGCCTAATCAATTGCACTATGTGTGGTAAAAGATGGAGCACATTTATGAGGTAACTGTACATGTTCTGCATTTAGCATACTAGATGGTGGGCAGGCTTTATATTCACTTATGATAGCTGTTCGGTTGCTGAGGTTCAGTGCTCATGATCATGTGTATCTTCATACAGGCGAAAAAGTCATTCTATTTCACCAAGAGAGTGTAAAAGTCCTTCTACAACTCAAGGCGCCGCCGAAGTCGATCACCAGCTGCAAAACAATATAGAAGACATAGAAGTAGGAGTTCCTCATCGCCTCCTGCTCATAAATCTTCCAGTTCAAGCCTTTGGTCAGTAGAGCGCAAAACTGCCATCGAAAAACAAAAGAAAGAAGAAGAGAAGAAAAGGTAGACTGAAAGCTTTTCATTTTGTTACCTTTTTTTTCCCACTTTTCCTTGATATATGATTTAAGATGGAAATCATTGGGAGGTTCTTCTGGTTTGTGATGAGAATTTCAGTATTTTATGTGTAGATTGCATTTTGTTGCTAAAACTTTGGAATTGATATTATTAAATGTGCGTATCTTATATACATAAAAAATGTGCATATTATCTGTGACACGTTGAATGTTGAATGTTGATTGCTAAAGCTGAACAAGGTCTAATAGTGATTGTTGAATGTTGATTGCTAAAGCTGGACAAGGTTGTGCTACAGGTTGTACTATGTTATAGTAGAGGAAATTGATGTAATTGTATCCCATAACTTGACAGGTATGTGGATTGAGATCCCTATACTGTTGTCCAAGTACATGGAGAGTATTGATAATTATAAATATTACTCAAAGAGTAAGAAAGCTAAAAAGCTTTATGTTGTATATCTCATGAACATGACAACAAATATTCGTATTTGGACAGCTTTGAACTAACATTTGGAGGGATCCAGTTTGAACATCATTAAAAATGTTCTGCAGCCTTGTTCAAAGGTAAGAATCACCAAATAAGCCATTTATCATAAGCTTCTTTGATAATGATGTTACATCTTTTATTTTGTTTTTTCTTTACTATATAAGATATTGTCATAAAGAATTTCACTTGTTCTTTATATTTTACAGATGGATGAAAACTGTCCAACTTGCTTGTCAGGAGAAAGTCATAGGCAATCCTGTTTTCGAGTTCAAAACATAATCAAAGCTCAGAATTTGAATGAATCTCAGGAAGAGGCTGCTCTAAGCTGTGTCAACACGAAGAAGTGTAATCACAATGACCCTATTAAACTCATATGGGGTCCACCAGGGACTGGAAAAACAAAAACAGTTGCTTCCATGCTATTTTGTCTGCTTCCATGCTATCTGTTATTAAGTTTGTCTTATTTCATTTGATATCATGCTGATTTTTTCTACCTTTTTCTATAATAGATAAGCTCAAAATCGTTGGTTGGTTTAGGAGCTGATGGTGGTTAAAGATATAGTCTAGATGGAGTCTTGGAGCTTGAGCTAGTTGATTGAAGCCACGTTTGGATTCAAGCTTGGGAAGAGAATGAGGTGTTGTCAAATGAAAGTAAACTAGAGAAGATTTATTCATGTGTCCTTTTTGTGTTCCCTCTAAGTTTAATTTCAATTTTTAAGAGTTGTTGTATTCTAGAAATTGAATGTTTATGAGTTGTTGAAGTGGTGGTTGTTATGTGAATATTTGAGAAATTATCTCATATTAATTGAATGAATGGCTTGAAGCTTGTATGAATTGATGTTGTAAGTGATGTTTGTGAGACATGTTTGAAATTAAATGAATTGTATGTTGATGTTGTAAGTGTACTGCTACAAAGACAAAACTGTCAGCTTCCAATTAAAAAAATAGACATTTAGCATCAGTTGTTTTAAACAACCGATGCTAAATGTCTATTTTTTTTTTTAAAAATTAGACATTTAGCATCGGTTGTTTCAAACACCCGATGCTAAATGTCATTTTCAGATAGCAAAAACAGTGATGAAATGGACATTTAGCATCAGTTATCTGAACACCCGATGCTAAATGTGACATTTAGCATCGGTTACAATTTTGACCACTTCTATTTTCCAAAATAGATTAGAATCCTTTCAATTTTGATTTCCATGACCCAACTCAATTCAATTACCTATAAAAATAATTAGGGTTTTGGTTAACTATCCTAGCCAATTTCTAGTGGTCTAAATGCTAAATAACCGATGCTAAATGTCTGACATTCTGCAATAGTCGATTACAATTTTTTTAAGCTCGTGGTAATCCATTACAGGCCAAAAAAATTGTTTCTAATTCAAATTTTGACCACTTCTATTTTCCAAAATAGATTAGAATCCTTTCAATTTTGATTTCCATGACCCAACCCAATTCAATTACCTATAAAAATAATTAGGGTTTTGGTTAACTATCCTAGCCAATTTCTATTGGTTGATTTCAAATAATTAAATCTTCTTTATCACCTTTTCACAAGAGGAGAAATCCTATTGAAGTAAGGGTTTGCTCTGCATCTCCATAAGGAATAACATGAGACCCAACCCAATAAACGCACTTTTAGCGTCAAAGCGGCACAATTTTTGAGCTTCATATTATAAGTGATGACAAGTGTCGACAAGTGTTAAGTCCTATAAATAAAATGAGTACTAAAAGTAATAATTAAATAAATAAAAATAAGTAAATTAAACAGACGCATCTATATGTTTATACCACAGTGAAAATGTTTATACCGTAGTTTATACGGTGTAAATTAAACAGGCGCATCTAAATGATCCTCATATTTTTTGGTTCGTGGGTCGTGCGGGCCAAGGGTTAAACAGGTGACCTGCGAGTATCGTTACATATATCTATTGGCTATTGCTTTCCCCACACCCCCTCCTACTCCTCGCACACCCCCAACTTATTTTTCCCCAAAATGACCTCGCGTGAGACGCTCGTGTAACACGGGTTAAGTGACTGTTCGAACGAGGTTATGCGAACCAGTTCGAACGACGTTGTGCGTGTTAAGGAATTGGTATTGTTCGCATGACATCGTTCGAACCTGTTCGAATAATGTCATCCGTGTTAAGGAATATTGTTAACTGATGGTGTGAGGGTGTGTTTTGGCTGCCTCGAATGGCTTTATTCGAACGTGTTCGAATGGGTGCGTTCGAACAGGCGTTCGAATGGCCACATGCGAACCACTGTTATGCAGAAACAGAAACTAAATAAATCAGCACACAGTTTTGGTGATTTCAAAATATAAACCTAACTTTAACATTATGTACCAAAATTATACAACATTGTGTACCAAAATTATACAACATTGTGTACCAAAATTATAAACCTAACTTAACATTGACTACCATCACCATCTTTACTTAAATCTACACAAGGAAGGGGATGGGGGGTTGTGATTGTATGAGCAAATTCTTCCACTTTTGTATCCGGCCAACAAAAAGCGAGTCCCAACCCTTTGCTATGGGTGCCCTATTAGTATTCCATATCAAATCCGGCAAGGGCATTGGACTTCCAGGCTTCATAAAGACCTTCAAAAAGACAACAAAAAACAGAATGTTATGTAATGTTTTGGAATTACTACATTGAATCTAAATAGAAGACAGTTTACCTGTACAAAGTGTTTGTGTTCTGGTACCAAAAGGATGTTGAACTGTCGGGCAGTTCTGAATGGTGCAACATTGAATGGAAAAATTGTGTAACAACAATTAGGTGACCAACAAGTCAGGACGACTTTGTACTTGTTACTGATTAGATACCCCATATCTGGTGTAGTCATCCAATTATCTTCAACATTATGTCCATGATGTGCCCTCAACAATGCCCTCATAAAAAATGTGACCTTACCAATACCACCATACAGTCTAGTGTAGAAGTCATTGTATTGGTTAAGCTCCTCCATCAGATCAGTTCTGACTGACTGCCAAGCCTCCTCACCCCTATCAAGAAATGCAGCAATACATCGGAAGCCACAATTTCCATCACCTACCACATTAACAATTTTTTGAACATAGGAACGCATGTATTCTGGCATCCCTATTATGTAAGTATTAAAAACATCAATGTGTGCAGCATCCATAGGTGTGGGTTTTGGATGAGGAGCTGGTGTCAAAGTAAGTGTTGGTGTCAAAATAAGAGCTGTTGAAACAGTAGTAGCAGCAGCTTCTGTAACAATAGGTGTGGGTGTTGGTTTCTTATGTAGTGGAGGAGTAGGGATTGTAGTAGCACTGTCAGCTTGAGTTCTCTTTTTGCTTTCTGATGGATTAGGTGCTGGACACGTTGACAAAGTAGGAGTGGAACCCGAACTGTGTGGGTTTGTAGGCGTTCCACTCCTACTTTGGGGAGGAGTAGGGCGTTTACGAGACTGAGCAAAACATCCACTAGATGAACCATCGGGGGAGTCAAATTTGTCATCTACATGCTCCCAAAAAGACTTGTCTCGCTTTGTTGAGTAATCAACTTTCCCTTTCTTATCTTTTTTTGGCGCTCCCTTTGTAATGATCGTATCCGGAGGTGGACACATGGAAGTCGTGTCTGGGAATGCCAATTCACGTGCTTTTGCTTTAATCATAACTCTACCGGCGTGATCAGAGGCCTCAAACCTTCTTTTGATAGCTTCAAGTTCAATGTCTACACTCAACTCATCATCCATTACCTCTGTCTGTATTTTGAAATTCAACCTCTGCCAATGTTGGTGAATCATGCTCAAGGGAATTGGAGTGCAGTCCATCATAACCCTACAAAAAATGCGACATTGATTTAGTGACAACCCAATTGACATAAACAAGTCTTTTTTGTAGACACAATATAATTATGAGTTTGTACATCATACCTTGAAAGCTCACATGCACATGGTAGTCCGTGTGTGGTCCGGAGCGTGTGTTGACATAATGATGGGTTAAGTGAAACGGATCCAGTGT